>CM067371.1:55761123-56093623 GCA_034401795.1 Chaetoderma sp. LZ-2023a | reverse complement strand
CAATGTAGGGAACTGACGCGTGGACATGGTACCTCTTAGAGCAATGATTCCACCGTGTTTCGCATATAACAAGGTAAACTATACCTGCTATCTTACTGTTTACTATGCAGAAATAGCAAAGCTGCCTGACCAACATCACGAAATGTACAGAAGTTTGGAGAAAGACAATTCTAACATGCAGATTCGTCCAACTAATCCATTTGGTATGACCCCAGTTGACTAGGCCATAGCGGAGACAGTGAATAAAGATACAAACGCACCAGGTGAGGGTCTATTGTTTTAGTCTAAAATGTGCTACACTACAGGGACGGTCCGGGTATTATCCTATTGCTGAATACAGAAGTTCCTACGTGAGAACCATGCGTGGCATGCTGGAGCTCCGGAACACTGGTCTCCACCATGTGAGACATCATTAAATTATGTGCAGTTTCAGCGAAAGCTTGTATTATCGAGGATTTCGTGAATTCTTATCACGATAATCAGGACTTAGTTAACATCTGAGATGTCACTGGGCCACCTAAGGCTGTAGCTCAAGATCTTATGGGTGCCATCTCCTCTGGCCAGGACGCGTATGCAACATTCATGAAGAATCAGCAGTATCCCGCCACCCCTACTAATAAATTTTCACGACGCACTAACAAAACTGAAACTTGAAACATTCTCAGATGACAATAAAACGAGATGACAATAAAAAGAAAACTGTACATGCAAATTGAAGGGATGTTATCATGATGACAACCTGTTTAGAAATATGTTTGTGATGGCACAGCCTCGCAAGCTCAATATGACAGCGGATCTAGAGCACCCACTTGGACCTCTCACGTGGTCATTCGCAACCGCACATGGACTGCCTAGAAAAACTAGAAAAGCTGCATTGGCCACTGAGATGCACACAGATGTGCCTGCAGAAGAAAAGATTTTCCAATATTCAGCATGCCTGATAGATGGGATGAGATTAGCCGAGAAGACTAAAGATGATCATAAAATCTTTGGCAAAGTAGCTTGGCAGGCACAGCTTGAAGCATTGACTTGTAACATGTCTACGTGTAGCGAAGACTCAGACTACTAACGTAAATGACGGGCGGTATACGCTTTTCTGCAGCATGAAAGGCCAAATGGAGGCACATTGTATTCCTCCTTGTTCTGATGCACTACATAAGCCCATGGTAAGAGTCAACTACCATGCAGCCATATCTAAAATATGTTTGCAAGCAGCTGATGAAGTACCGTCTCCACATAGTAGAGGATTGAAAATTAAGTGTGTTGGTATGCTGGATGAGATAAATATTGAGTGGATGGATGCAGCGCCCGCTGCAGATACTGTCCTGGGAAAAGAGGAATTGTTGGCATATAACTGGTGTAAGTCATGCAAACCCTTACGATGTTCGTGCGTGTTACATGGCTTTAAATGTTCAGGACTGTGTAAGCTTAAAGGGTAACCCAAACGAAGGAGGGTTACAACACACCAAATGATGCTTTTGTATAATGTAGTTAAAAGAAAATATATTATTTCCATATTTTCCAATTCCTAAATATTAAATTTCGTTAGCAAAAGTTGTTTTATTCAATTTCCGTGATAATCACGGGATGACGTCATAAAATAACGACCACATGACATCGTTTTGAAAATTACGAGTAATAACGGATCGGCATAAATTGCGAATTTCATATTATGCTATTTCTTGAGATTTTACACCATATTGTGCCAATATGTTGTAAATGGTTGGAAAAACACATCGCCGAAGTCACGACGAGTAAATTATTTTTCAATGTTCCAGGGCCCATGCTCCCGAAGCTATCGTTAGGATAGCGATATCGTTACTCCAATAGCATAACATGAGTGTAACGATGTCGCTATCCTAACGATAGCGTCGGGAACATGGGCCCAGAATTTCGCAAGAAAGAATCAAAACGAGATGATTTTAGGTTAGGATGGACATTTTGGTTGGAGTTCAACACTACACAATGTAGGCTGAAGTAGAGGTGGGGTAAGCTGGGGTCTGATTTCACATCTTTTTCTTTACGTCCTTTTCCTTTGTTCTCTCCTTTGTTATTTTGACACGTTTTTATACCCCCATCCATCCAATTTGGAAGATGGTGGGATATCAGCATGTCCATCCGTCCGTCCATCCATCTGCTCGTCTGTCTTTCCATCCGTCCATCAATCCGTCTGTCCCCATCTTGTCAACATAACTCCTCCTAGAGGTCTGAATGAATTAACTTAAAATTCCATCCACATTATCAGTATCATGTGCAGATGTGCATGTGCATTTTTCGTGGCCGAAAAATGTTTATTATAGCGTTATCCCCCTTTAAATATCTTAAAGCCGTTACATAAACGACATTGCCAATAATTTCTTGTCAACACAACTCCTCCTACAGTTTAGCTCCGATTCTTTGGAAACTTGGTAAGTATTATCATTAGCACGTGAAGGTGTGTATGTGCTATCTGTACGTCCATCCATCGGTCTAAAATGTAAGTATGTCCGTCTGTCAGTCCATCCATCTCTGACAATCATTTCAACGCAACCCCTCCTAGAGGTCTCAATGGATTAGGTTAAAATTTCGTCAATATCATCAGTATCATGTGCAGATGTGCATGTGCTTTTTTACGGCCAAAAGATTATTCACTGCAGAGTCATCACCCTTTGAATATCTCAATGCTAATGCATAAACTACATTACGCAACTCCTACAGATTAGCTGCAATTCTTTTTAAACTGGGTAAGTATTATCATTACCACATGAAGATGTGCATGTGCTATCCATAGACTTGTACATTCATTCATCTGTCCAAAATGGATGTATGTCCGTCTGCTAGTCCATCCATCTCTGACAATCATTTCTTGTCAACGCAACTTCTCCTAGCGGTCTCAATGGATTAGCTTAAAATTTCGTCCATATTTCTAGTATCATGTGCAGATGTGTATGTGCTTTTTTCACGGCCATTATTCACTGCAGAGTTATCACCCTTTAAATATCTTAAAGCTGATGCATAAACTGCATTGCCAATCACTTCTTCTCAACATAACTCCTCTTAGACTTTAGCTGCGATTCATTTGAAACTTTGTAGGTATTATCATTACCACATGAAGATGTGCTTGTGCTACCCAATATACCTCTACATCCATCCATCTATCCAAAATATATGTATGTCCCTCTGTCTGTCCGCCCATCTCTGACAATTATTTTTTTCAACGCAACTCCTCTTACAGGTCTCAATGGATTAGCTCAAAATTCCGTTCACATTATTAGTGTCATGTGCAGATGTGCATGTGCTTTTTTCATGGCAAAAAAGTATTCACTGCAGAGTTATCACCCTTTAAATCTCTTACTGCCAATACATAAACTGCATTGCCAATCACTTCTTGTCAACACAACTTCTACAGTTTAGCTGCGATTCTTTTTAAAGTAGGTAAGTATTATCATTACCACATGAAGATGTGCATGTGCTATCCATATACCTCTACATCCATCCGTCTATCCAAAATATATGTATGTCCCCCTGTTGGTCCGTCCATCTCTGACAATTATTTCTTGTCAATGCAACTCCTCCTAGAGGTCTTAATGGATTAACTTAAAATTTTGTCGACAATGTCAGTATCATGTGCAGCTGTGCATGTGTTTTTTTCGTGGCCAAAAAATTATTCATTACAGAGCTATCACCCTTTAAATATTTTAAAGCCAATACATAAATTACAATTAACATTACATGTATGTCCACTCTTGATGTATGTTTATCTGAAATGTTTGGATCCAGTGGGGGGATGGGGCGGGGGTGTGTGTGTGTGGAGTGATATGCCATCTTCTGGTAGCTCTTGTTTCCTTTGATCGCACCACCTTTTGAAAAGCTTTCCGCCATTCTGAATAGATGTTAGATGTAGAGGGTGACCATAAGCCCCTCCACCTCATTAAATCATGTGACTCCTGCCATCCAATGAGGGTATCTCAAGGATACTTAGTGTAATGATTGGCAAGGCGGTAATGAGGGTAATTAAGGATGATTGACAGGCTACATGTCTGGACACATCTTTTTCTGACTCTGGGAACTCGTTAAATCTAGTTAAATCATGCGGCGCCTGGCATCCAATGAGGTGAGCTTAAGGGTAATTATCGCAATGATGATTGACAAGGGTTAATGAGGGTAATTAAGGATTAATGACAAGCTACATGTCTCGACTCATCTTTTCCTGGAATCTTGTTCAAGTGTGAAGCCCACTCTCTCGTAAATCACAGGCCTTCTGACTCCAATGAGGGGAGCTTAAGTGCAATCAGCATAATGATTGCCAGCGGTAATGAGGGTAATTAAGGATGATTGACAGGGTGCATGCCTGGCATCATATTTTCCTGGGAACTCATTCAATCACGAAGCCTCACCCCCTCGTTAAGTCATGGGGTCTCCTGTCATCCAATGAGGTGAGCTAAAGGGTAATTAGCATAATGATTGACGAGGGTTAATGCATAGCACAAGGATGATTGACAGGCTACATGTCTGGACTCATCTTTTTTCTGACTCCGGGAACTCGTTCAATCATGGGAGATTAATTCTAAATGGTCAATCTAAAATTTTAGTGTAAGCATAATTGTGGAGGACGCCTCTGTTAGTCTAATGGATTGATCCTTAAACTTCTGAACCTCTGGGGTTTTAGCCATGACAATGTACAAGGGTCAATGTATCATGTGAGGACAATCAGTTAGTTATTACTTCAACCAATTAAAATTAACTAGTCAAGCATTAAAACAACTCCGACCACATGTAGCGATCGTCAAAGTCATGGAAAGATCACCGAATCAATTTTCAATCATGTTAGATTAATAACAACAACCTATTACATTTTTAACAGGCCTCGAGCGGCCACACAATATTTGAAAAAAATTCCAGTATAAGTTGACTCAGGATTTGGACGGGTTATAGGTAAGGGTTCTTTCAGGGGTTTTTCAATTAGAACAATATGTGTCATTTTTTTAATGGAATAAAGTTTCAGTAAATATACAGCTGGTAAACTACACAGATGATAAATATACAGACGATAAATATGCAGATGATAAAAATATACATACGAATAAGCAAAAAATATATTGAAAAATGATTTTAGAGCTAATATTTAAATAAATTTGAACAAATGATCTAAGCGATACTGAACCCTTAACAGGTTGGGTGTAAAGATAGATCAGGGATATTTACAAAGGCAGGGTTTAGAGATATTAATTTTCAATGTGCGGGAGTGTGTGCAGGATATATTTTAAATAAGGTTAAATAAAGTTTTTAAAATCCGGCTCAATGGATGAATATAAAACAATTTACTCGATTCGGTACGTTCCCAATGCCGCAACACTATAACCGGTTATCAAACTCCCCACATTTCTAACCGATAACAATAATAAAGCAGAAAATTACTTACTCCCCATCGATGAAGGGTATGCTAGTAATCTTCTACATTACATGTTAGCATATTATATGCCATACAAAAGTGACATCACAACCATCCACCATCACCACACCCACCCGACCAATAACTATGTATCGACCTCCACACATTTCTAACTGATAATAATAAATCAGAAGATTACTTACTCACCCTCGATGAAGGGTATGCTAGTAACCTTCTAGATTATGTGTTAGCGTATTATACACCATACAAAGTGACAGCTCAACCACCCCCAACCAACATGTTTCCCCACCCACCCGACATGTTTTCCCATTCACTCAAGCTCAAACCCAGCATAACAGCCCCCCCCCCCAGTTTTGCTCAACACCCCGACTTACCCTGATCCAAAATCACACCACAACTTTCCCAACCCACATGTTATCATAAAATTAGATCCTCTGGATACTCTGAAAGCCATATGGCTTAGTAGGATAGTCATTAAAGATTATCCATTTTTGTAAGTAAATCCG
This sequence comes from Chaetoderma sp. LZ-2023a, assembly GCA_034401795.1. Lineage (NCBI taxonomy): Eukaryota > Metazoa > Mollusca > Caudofoveata > Chaetodermatida > Chaetodermatidae > Chaetoderma > Chaetoderma sp. LZ-2023a. The sequence goes on along the minus strand of CM067371.1, from coordinate 56,087,725 downwards.
AAACGTTTCTCAGTATCCCTACTCAAAAGTCAATGATCTTTATTTCCAATGATAGTATTAGCATACTGAGTGAACGTTTCGAGATTATGAGTATCAAATCCCAACTCATTATTCCTTTAATTTAAAGTTAAGCCCTTAGTTTTGCAGACATTCTTGACATCCCCCATTTGTCTGTCTAGCTGTCTGTATGCATAAATCTTCAGGACAGTATTGACAAACTCTGTTATTTCACTGCAGGAAAGAACTTCGTCCATGAAATAACTGAGTCTGTGATGGTAAAGAGGGATTATGCGAGGTTTATCACGTTTTTTAACATACACGATAGAATCATCGCAGTAATAACTACAACCTTTCACGGCCTTAACGCGCATTATGTATGCGTAATGATCATTATACAGATATAGGTGCAGAATTTGAATGCAATTATCCACACCCCTGTATGCGCAGCATTTATTCTCGGCCTTGCTATTCACTCTTAAAGAAATGCCAAGTGGTGTCAAAATGTCATGGAATGCATTCCAAGCATCGTGCCCATAAGCTATGTCAGTAGGCACACCTGCCTGAGCATGCAGTTCACAAGCTTTCACCCATTGATGAGGATCATCACCTAAACCTCCTTCAACTAGAGTTTTAAGGTGATTTCTAATCTGCATACGCTCGGACTTCGATACTGATGAATCTAGGTAACATAACCCGATCCCTATACATCGGCCCATACACATATTATCTAGATTCCTTATAGTGATACAGGTTTTTTCAACGTGGCTTTGATCTCCAATCATCGAGATATAATTTGGCAAGATTACTATTCCACCCCAATCCGCTAGCCATTTCTATGTGAAAAATCTCCATAGAGAATTCGCCATCAAGACATACCTCTCTTTGAGATTGACTCTCTTCAGAAATTGCATTCTTTATTTCTATAGATGTCAAATCTCGGACTTGGGCAAACTCCACATGGATCAGTGTGTTTAGAGTGGGTGATTTATTGTGACCCTGCTGTAATCTTGAGGTGATACTTTCACACTGGCATAATAGCTCTCAAACATTCTTTCAAATATAGAGTGCCTACACTCTAAAACTTCAACCAAATTCTCGGTTATAATGGCGTCTGGATTAAAGTTGACAGAGTAAGAATCTTTTGTAATATTAAAATGCCTGGACTGAAAGGTGCGTGTAAGAGTTATATCGTACATATCATAGATGTCAGTCATGTCGGATCCAGGCATAACGATTACAACATCATCAGAATGTCTGTCAACCCCCTCACTCCCAGAATGTCCACCCTGTACAGCTTTAACCCCTCACCCGATCATATTGGCTTCCATATCCGTATCATTATTATAATTTTCAAATAAATTATCTCTGAGGGCTTGAGCCGATTTCTTTTTGCAATTGTTGTAATTATTTTTACTAGTGTTCTTAATGGGTGTATATGGTGGGCTGACAGAGTTGCTAAAGGCGGAGTGGGGGTTGGTAGCTGCTGGGTCGGATTGGTAGCAGTGGGGTTGGGTGGGTTTGAGCTGGCTAGGGCCCTGTTGGAGATCAGATACTCAAATGGTCTCCAAAATCTCACAGGAGTATTTGAGCATTTAGAGGTTTGTAGGGAATTTAGGGGTTTGGGTTTCTGGAGGTGTAATGGGCGAGGTTACCGGTTAATAGTGGTGAATGGTGGCTAAGAGTCAGTATCATTTAGATCATACATTAAATTATTTATATTACATTGCAATGTATCGTCTTCAGAATTAGAACCAGTGTGAAGATCTTGGGAGAAATTTTGTTCTTCAAAACCATGAAAGTTAAAAATATCTCCCAAGAGTTCCACAGAGGCTAGAGTTTTTAAATCAGTTTCATGTAATACCTCACTTGAATCCTGCTCTACATCATCATTTAACTTCGAACGCTCTGGACCCTGCGCATAATTAGATGCATCACTCCTCTAAGTTATTAAAGCAGATCCAGGGTTCGATCTCCCTGAAGCCCTCCTCACTGAACAGATAGTCTTCATATCAGCGATGATGGAGCCGATGTCGCCAACATCGTAGAAAGGTTAAAACAGATTAAATTATATATTTCTAGACACGTTTTTTCATGGACATCCACCTCCCTACCCGACAGCCCCCAACACGTCCTGCAACAACCCCATCAAACCAGGTCCACCCAAACCCCAACCCCAACCCCAACCATACCCAACCCACTCACCACAAACCATGATCCAGAATTCAGCCACTCCCACAGCACGCAGCCCCCACACAAACCCGCCCAACCCCACACAATACCACACACACACACACCCCACGCCCACAACGCCCCACTCCACACCCGACCCGATCCCACCCACAACACACCATAGCACCAAACCCAACGCCCTCTCCACCCACAACCCCAAACCTTGGTACATTCGTCAGCACACACCCCCATGGTACATTCTTCGTCATACTCGTACATCAGATGCCTCTTGCAGCTAACTGCCATCGGTACATCATCGGAGGCCAACACATCTGCCGAACGTTTGCGACACTTTCAGGAATCATCTGAGGATTAAAAACAAAACGGCAAATGGTTAAAATAATATTTTAAAAATATATTATATTATGTCCAGGGAGGCAACTACATTATTTCGTGTGCACGATATAGCTCATTATATGTCAATGGAGGTAACTAGCCTTTTCCCAGATCGCGCTGTAATTTTTTTTAATTAGGTCTAGACTTTTAACGTAAACTAATATTATATGCGCATCTAAATGGCATAATAACTTCGAGTTACGTTCGTTCAGCTATTAACGTATAAAAGTTCAGCTTAGAGGCTACTATACATTAATAATTAATCGAAAGGTGTTATTTCTATTTTTCAAAACTATTCTGAGTAAGACGCTAACTCAATAGACCGACAGAGCTAATGCTGCAGACCCTAAACACACCCACACGCCACCATTTTTAACACACCCTCCGCAAACCATGCACCTTTAGATGTTAATAGCTGTGCGAACCTAGCTCGAAGTATTCCAGCTAAATTTTGATTTTTTTTTTTATGTTTTGTTTTTTTCATTTTAACCTTCATGTCGTGCGTCAATGCTCGACAAATATATATTGAACTTGTGAATTTGCGATTTTGAAATAGAGTTACATATAATAGCTTGGGTGATATTTAAACCTCTAAAGCATCCGATTTAAACAATTGTTTTTCAGACATTTTTGCTGCGAATATGGCGCTTTAAACAAACCAAATGAATGATATTCATTCATTCATTTATTTACATCCAGGTCATTTTCACAATGACATATGGGGCATACACAATTATGTAACGTATGCAGTATGAACAAATCGTTAGCTCAGTTTTTCATGGTACCTAGCTTACAGTTATTGTTTGCTGCCTGCCTGTGTTAGAGTAAGCACCATTGTTACTGCTACTTCTAACTAATCTCCTAGTAATTACGATCATACCGCTGCAAGCAGTATACAATATTAACTCACATCGACGCGCATTCATTAGGTAACAACGCTGATACATGCCTAACGTTAGTTGTATTATTATTATTATTAGTATTTTGATAGTATTTTACTTTATTTAAGTATTACCGCTCAACGCTTGTTGAGGCTTGCTTAAATAAGTCCAAAACCAACAAAATAATAATAATAATAATAATAATAATAATAATAATAATAATTACCTCCACATTTGCTGGCGAGTCTTCTAGCTTTATAGGGTATTCCGGTATGGCTCCGTAAATAATGAAGCCGTTAACTCTCAGCGGTGACACGATCACTTCAACTTCAGAAATATTACTAGTATGCTCCATTTTATAACTCCAAAAAGCGGTTTAAACAACCACGAGGCTAAGCTTATATATTATCTAAGATTAATATTCTAAATAGCGATCAAAATCTTAGATATGCTGTAAATTCAGATCAAGAGATGGGACGAATTCTAAATCCTAGTGTCAAATTTGTATTCTCAGATGCTTCAAAGGTTTAGACTGCAGATAGATAAGTCTAAGCAATTCGGTTCAGTGCTTAAGTCGTCAGACGCTTTGCAGCATTCATGGAATCTCAAGACCTCAGTGCCTCTGGGTTTAAATTTGGATAATGCTAGAATTAAAGAGCTAGTTCAATCGTTGAGCCCTAGCTTAAGAAGTAAAGGCGAGAGATTAATTGAAATCTTAAATCATAGGGCACCTGGGTTATCCTTAGACAACTCTAATCGTGTTACCATAGATGGAGCAGCCTTCCGAATAGTAATCTAGTAGATTTAATCTAAGGATTTTTAGAAGTTAAATTACTGGCAGCCTTCAATATATTCTTACCGGATGTCAATATACCTAGACAAGTTATGGGGAGTCATAAGACTTGGCCCAAGATGCATAATACAGACGAAAGCGTTGAACCCTCGAGCCTTCAGCATATCGAATCTAGGGTAAAAAAACGAAAAAATGAAACGGAGGCTAAAGGTTTAAGACCTATGCTCATTAATAGACGGAGTACAGCTGCACTGCACCTGGTCACTTGAAATCTGAGATCTCAAGACGATAAGCTATCCAAAACTTGGTTAAACTATGGCGAAAAAAAGTAAGAAATGAGAAATCTAGTAGCGTAGCTGAGAAGATTGAAACGTGTATACTACAACAGCAAACACTCTGCGTTTTCTGGCGATTTCGAAGAAATAGATTGAGCCTTTAATGGAAATGATCTAAACCCTTAATACGGGACTGGTTAGTCGAGCAACCTACGTATACTTTATATAGGCCTAAGACAATAACTGTGGATAATCCCTTTAACGCATAAAACTGTAAAACCCTTAGCTCAATCGTTGGCGCTTTTTCTGAATACTGTCTTTAGAAGACCCAAATCAATTCAAAGTGATAAAGGGGGTGAATTTATGAACGCTACCATTAGACACATATTAACATCTAAAGGTATACATTTCTATACATCTCAGAACTCCCACACGAAGGATGCGATCGTTGAACATGTTCAACGCACCATAAAGACTATGTTATGGTGATATATGACTTAGAAAAATACTGATAGAAATATCGATATGCTCCCTAATCTGGTAAGTTCTCACAATATGGTACGCAACCTGTAGATGTTGACCACAGTACAGAGGTGTTAGCTTGGCGTAATATGTACTCGAAAGCGAATCTCATGGCCTCGGTAAAGTCGAAAGATTTGAGCATAGGTGATGACGTAAGCATGTCAGAGTTAAAATATCTGTTTACCAACGGTAATAGACTGGCATGTAGTGAGGAGATATTCAAAATAAGTTTGAAATTACCTCACAGATCACAGTATTTAATTAAGCTCACAATTATAATCAAAATCCCATTATTGGCACAATTTATTCCAAAATCCCATTATTGGCACATTTTATTCGAAGCAGTTACAGAAAATTCGTTTAAATGACGTTAGCCAACAACTGTATAGAGTAGAAAAAAGGCATACGAAAGATAATAAGTGAGATGCTTACGTCAAATGGTGGGGTTATCCTAATTCGTTTGATTTGTGGCTAAGTTATTCAGAACTTAAGCATGTTTAGAAAACATTATCGAGCGACAGGTACACCCCTACCTTATCTAGACCCCCACCACCCACACCCCACCCATACAACACGCCACACCACACACCCCACACTAGGGTGAGCGTGATAGTTGTAGAAATGTCTCTAAACAGTCCAGAAATTTGTAATAATTATTATCGTTGGTCATTTTGTGGTGGAAAAGCGTCAAGAGACTAGATAATATATCTCACTCAGGTTATAATGATTTATATTATACTAGTGACGTGTTTAATAAATCTGAGAATTAAAAATGGCGATAAATGGGTTTGGATCGCATTAGCGTTTGGGTGTTTTGGGTATATATTACCGTAGCCAAGTATTAAAACACCCAAAGTTGAGAGGTTGGTTCTGTCACCGGCTTAGAAAGACTAGCTAGAAACATGGAGCAGTTTTATATTATGCTACCGAGTAACAGTAGCATGATTACTATCTGGATAATAAGATTCAAAATGCATCTTCAAATGCCTTTAAGATTCTCTGGGGAATGAATGGGAAGTCGGTTTCTCATCCATATTGTATCCGAGAAGTTAGTTAACATTAGCAATGTCGTCAACGATCCTGCTACATTCTTATGAACCCTTGACTTAAGCAGACTAATACTTTAAAATGAGTAGTAGCAAATTCAGATCCTCCGGTAAAGATGTAGAATTACCTCTACATGCAACGAGTAGAAATACCTAAAGGCTTCTATGCTGTTAAGATTCTAATCGAGTTTATAAACAAGCAGATTAATAGTCACAGGCATTATAAAAATGCCATTAGATTCAACTATTTCACAGATCGAATCAACCTCGTGAGATTAACCATTAAGTGAATGTTCGTGCTTGAATTTGATGACACCATAGGTAAATTCTTAGGCTATCCCGACCAGGTCATTAGCGCCCCAACCCCCATGGGTGGAGTTCTATCAATGCGTGAAAGTTTTGAGAATAGATTAACTACAGCTTACCTATATTGTGATATCGTAAGTCATAATGTAGTCGAAGATGCTACAGCACCGCTGTTAAGAGGTATGCCATTATCTAGCAACCACGGTGGTGAAGATATTTCTCAATGGACATTTCCTGACATTCAATATAGAATCGTAGTTAAGAATTGCATTGACACGATAGGCATAGTTATAAACGATAGGACTGGAGAGAATATACCATTTGAAAATGGCGCATCACCGAGCATACTTTGTTTACATTTTAGACCTAAGGTCTAAGAATTGACGCATAATCGCTAGCTATATCTAAACATTTTTTTACGTTTTGACTGTAAAAAAACAAAGCAAAAATGAAGTATACATGTACACCAGATTCAGCCACGGTGAGAGCGTATTACGCTAATCAAGCCAGTGGGTGTTTACCTGTATTCGTCGGCGCTAGTAGTTAAAAGGGTCCGGTGTTAGGAAATATTATAGGATTGCTGTTCAGAGAAGCCATGCCATTAGCTAAAAACGTAGGTAAAAGCTTATGTAAGCGTGCGTTGTCTGCCGGTTTATGCGTGGCTGAAGATGTTTTTAGCCAGTAAAAAATTGAAAACATTTGTGAAAAATAGAGCTTTGAATGTATGTAGAGTGATCATACCAAAAGCCATAGCGCTAGTGTGCAACAATATCCCGGGAGCTAATTCGCAATCTAGGAGCAAAAATACTAAGAGGGGTCAACGATCTGCTAACCATCGTAGAAGTCATTCAAAGCATAATCGTAGAGAGAGAGAGAGAGAGAGAGAAGCATCAGAAACAGGTTGATATATTTAGTTAACTAATAAGATGGCAACTTGTCACTGCACTAAAGGCGAATTAGATTTGTTTATGATGAAACCTGTAATGACTACGACGGATTAAGCTCGCTTGCAAAGCTATCAACTGGTTACGAGCTTTGCTAACTCTTGGGGAAGTCTGGGGTTTTTTGTCTCTGGAAGCGGTGATGAATACATAGATTTAGCTCAAAAGTTACATTTATGTTAAGGCTAGCGTTGTACAGGTGGTTGCGGGTACAGAAACTTCTTTTAATAGAGAACAGCGATGTTGGCCCGGTTAACCTATGGGTTGTCTCTATGTTTTCTCAAATAGACGTCTTTTTAAACGGAAAACGTGTCTCTGACGCTAACGACACGTACACTTTTCGCAGTTATTTTGAAAGCTTTTTTAAATATTGACAGAGCACAGATCGAGTCAATTAATGACTGCATTATGGTTTAAGGATACAGCAGGACATATGGATAATAAGACGGTTAATAATGTAGCTTATATCCATAGAAAGCTTAATGTTGCCCTAAGTAACTCTGTAGAATTGGTAGGCAGAATTCAATCCGACATTTTTCTTCAAAAAAAATTTAATAAACAGAGTTTCCTTAAAGCTACATTTTACATCGAGTAAGCCAGATTTTAACTTATTCATGTCAATGCGCACACTTACAAATTACGTCTGCACGAAGCTAGATTAAATGTATGTAAGGTTAAACCCAGAGGTAATTAATGCTCATGTGTGGACATCACGTAAAGCCCCTTCTCGATACCCTATAAAAAGAGTTATCGTCAAATCAAGTGTGAATAGGGACACTATTTTTCGGGGGCTCCACCGAGTAGAGTTATATTCGGTATAGTTAGGAATAGAGCTAATAAAGGAAATTTCACAGCTGCTGGTTATAATTTTACAGAATCATTCTTGACGTTGTTTAATAGAACTGGTGCGTTATTCGATGATAAATCCATAGGGATTAACTTCGATGAATATAAGGTAGGTTACACGTTTGTTGCATTTGACTACACTCCAGATCTCGCTACAGGTGATCATGTCTACCTTACGAAGTGAGGAAGCCTATGTTGCTGACTAAAATTCAAAAGAGCATTACTTGATACTATGAACGTAATATGTTATGCAGAATTTAATAAAATTATAAGTATTGACAGCGATCGTAACGTTACCCCAGACTACTAATGCACCCTCACCCCCAGCACACGCAACCACTATCCACCCAACAACACACGCACGCACGCACGCACGCACGCACGCACGCACGGACGCACGCACGCACGCACGCACACACACACGCACACACACACACACACAAACACACACACGCGCACACCGACCGCACACACGCACGTATGCTCGTGTGCACTCATCAAACATATACCAGCCGAATACATCTGTATAGTTATTTGGAAAGAAAAAACAGCCAATTGTATTCATTGAGCGTTTCATTATTATTATCATTATTATTATGTTAACTACTAGAGATGTTCATGGGGATTATGTCAGATGTTCCTAGGCGCTTTCACTAAAGACTATATACCTAAATGCATCAGAAGACCCTCGTGTCTCATCGTTAATACAGATCCTGAGAACCTTCCAGGTACTCATTGGTTCGTGTTATATTTCCAGAAACACAGAAAATCGGAATATTTTGACTCCTTCAGGCGTGCCCCATGGTCTGAACTAACAGTCAAAAGGGCCATTATGTAACCTGTATAATTAATATATATATATATATATATATATATATATATATATATATATATATATATATATATATATATATATATATATATATATATATATATATATATATATATATATATATATATATATATATATATATATATATATATATATATATATATATATATATATATATATATATATATATATATATATATATATATATATATATATATATATATATATATATATATATATATATATATATATGTTACTGTGCAGCCACTATTATCGACTCATTGCGGAGTGTTCTGCATATATTTTCTGCATTATAGGATTCATGGACTGAAAATGATTTCAATTATAGAGTCATTACTCGATTTAACAAAATATGATCACATCGTCCAAAGCTTGGCCCATGGATTATTAGATTATAGGCTTATAGCGCTTCAACGTGGAACGCTGCAATAAAAAAATGCTGTTCACCTAAATTGTGTTCGTTTGTTCTCCCCTTTATGCTGCTGCAGATGTTTTAGACGATATTGTTTAAGCTTGCTTTTACCATATTCGTGTTAAAAATCAGGCTTGGGTCAAAGTGCTGAGTATTGCATTTAAATGCAAATGTAAATGTGTGTAAATGATTCAAATGCAAATGCAAGTGCAAATACAGGCTAGCACCATTGCATTTAAATGCAAATGCAAATGTTTGCAACTTATTCAAATGCAAGTGCAAATGCAGTGCAAATGCGAATGCATTTGAATATTTGGGCATGCATCTGCCATCTGCTGGTAGTGACTATTTTAGTAAAACATTTTGCAGACCAAGAGAAGACTGTTTTCGAAATTTTACTACTGGAATGACTCTCGCTTATTGAGCCAGTCATTCCAGTGTAGAACAATATTCTTTTTAACTGCACATGGAACTTTGCTATGAAAAAATAATACTTGTTTCACCATTAAAGGGTAACCATTAAAGCATTGAATTTTCGATTTCTAAATAGTTTGTTGACTATTTTGAAGGGTAATTTCATTGATAGCCATTGCACCATATAGAAGCAAAATGTGTCAGTGAAATTACTTTCAGAGTAATTATCAAATATTATGTTCAATATTTTGAATGGAATTTGCTTGATAGCTGCTACTGCGCCTATGGCAGCAACAGGTTCCAGTAAAATACATTCAAAATAGTTATCATCTTATGCAATATCTGTATGAATTTAACAAATATTCTGTTGAATAGTTTGAAGATAATTTGACTGACAGCTGTGGGTCAAAGTTTCCAGTCAAATTTGTTTCAAAATGTTCATCAGCTTATTCAAGCCCTGAACTAAAATTCTGGCAATCAAGATTCAAATCTAAAAATGTCAACTTTGTCCGAGATTATCTTAGTTACACACTGAGTATGTGCTATAGTCAGACTGAATGACTGGTGCTTCTAATCACAATGGGCGAACAGTAAATTAACCCATGCCAACAGAATTATCAGCATCTATAGTTTATTGATCTTGGTAAATGTCTATTTGCATTCCAAGAAGATAACCTTTGAAAATTTTCCACTGGAATGACTGACTCGATTAACAAGCCAGGCATTTCAGTCATAAATCGTTAACAAATATATTCTCTTGTAATGCAAATGGACGTTCAAAAGCGAACCTTGACAATGAATGGATTAAGAGATTTCTGAATGAATTGAGTTAACAACACACAACCCTATCCATAGACTGGGCAACCAGAGATATATTATATATACTAAGCTCATGCTAATTATTTTGAAAGGATCTTGACAACGAATATAGAGAGTACTGGTTGAATAGATTGTACCATAGTCAAAAGTGCCCGAGTGACCACCTGTATTTTGGGGGCCACAAGATTGCGGTTCTTTAACACAGATTATCATATGGATAGTATTTATTTTCCTGAAATCAACATATTGACTAATGGAGCAACAACGTTTAGTCCAATTATTTAAATAACCTTTTGGTGCCCAAACCGGCCAAAACCAGCCTTTGTCATGGTTTTTTTTTTACAAATACCCATTTGCAGGCCAAGAGAAGACAATCACTGAGCCAATTATTTCAATGGTCTAGTATGTAAGGGTTAAAAAGTGAATGCGTTGGACAAGAGAATGGAGGCAGCCATTCCTTACTATCTATAAGGTGATGATATTTATTCTACTCTAAATATACGTTGGTTGGACAAGAGAATGGAGGCACCCATTCCTTACTATTTATAAGGTGATGATATTTATTCTACTTTAGATATACGTTGCTGCAGATTATCTCAGAAACAAATTAACTAAAATGTGTTGGCTTGCTAAGATCTCAACTGAATTAAATCAAACTAATTTCAAAATGTACATAATTTTGTATATTTAGGTATATTGATGGCTGAGAGCTACATGCTAAGAAATTCATTGTGAAATCGGTTAATAAATCACAGAGAATTAAATTTCTAATTTCTAGCAACAGAAATGCCATTTTTATGATTTAACAAATAATTTGTTTTAACTTTTTAAAATTAATTTCACTGGGTGCTGTGACTCTATTTACAACAGCAGCAAGTTCCAATCAATTTTGAAAGAAAGGCAAAATGAGAAAAGTAGTGCTTTAAAAATACCTGGGTCTGGGGCTGGGGAGGTGTGGGGAGGGATAGACTGTTAGCGAATAGAGAAACGCTGTTTAGGTTGAGGTTTATGTATAGTATATTTATTATTTTAATAGCTGTAATACGAGCAAGATTTGATTGAGAAAATAGACAACAAAAAAACAAAACGAATTCAATAATTATAGGTTAAAACTATGTCAATAATAGCAGGTTATAATTATATATTATTTGCGCAGCTTATAAACAGCGTGTGGTAGTAGATCGTTTAGCCATTCAGTCTTACAGGCATTGTATAACAGGTATACATTCCGATATAAATTCGGATCTGTGGACAACGCTTGAAAGACATCGATTTTAGTTACACATTCTAGTGCATTTAAGTAATGTAATTCTACATTGTCGACAGGTCTTAAGAAATAATTGATAACCATGCAATGGTGTTCGCATTGAAATGGTATTTCATGGTAGCACCTGTAGCAGTCCCGAATCACTAGTCTACGGATCTCTAAACTCAATAAGTTTGCAAACATAGCCATAGCATTGTCTCTGGTAGATTGTGGAACGTTTTTGGAGTCAAAACTCTGATATTCACGTTCATTTATACCTTGATGGAATGTATCAGGGTTATGCTGCTGCTTAGCTACAGTTTGAGCATAAGGTTCAACATTATTTGGTGAGTCGACCAATGTAAAACACTCGTCTTCATAATCAGGTAAATCATTAGAGCTCAGCATATTCAGCAAAGGTTTGAATCCGGATAGCATTTCTGCCTCTTCTTCTTCTACATCCGTAGACACCTGTTGAATAGCGTAATCTAATGCTCCAAGATCCTCTGGGGATACGTGATCGATAAGGTTCTGAATGGTCTGGTCTATTGCAGAATCGGAATCGGCTACTCGACAACGTTGTCCGGTTGCTTAGATGTTAATCCCAGTAAGCGAGTAATCCAGGCTCTCGAGATTATGTAACCCTTAGTCTTTACAGCATCACCCTCTAAAACTGTAGTTAGTTTGTGCTACAGCTGTAGCAGTAATGTATAATCTGTCTGATATTAACTTTAAGTTAACCTTTACACCACTGATTAGAGTTCTGACTATTTGAAACCAAACATCTTCATCAACCATTAACTTTAAGTTGACTCTAGAGCTGGGGAGTAAAGGCGCATTACTGCAGAGTCCGATTTGTCTCTGTCCATTATCCGAGAGACACGAATCAGGCATTATTCTAGTGCTTAATAACTGATCTCTGGAATTTTTGGAGATCATCGCGTCAACCATTGTGACTTTTTATCTAGATATCGACGATCAGCAATCTTCGTTTTTCATGTGTAAAACACTTACACGAGCATAGAGTTCATTATAGCTCCGAGAATTTCGTGTAAGTTCTCCTTCAGAATTCTCCACGAGTCGCTAGGGAATGTTATGCTCCTGAACGTGGGTTTCAGCTCAGCTTGACCTTGCTGAGTAAAGCACCAAGTTAGCTTGATGTACGGATATTTAGTGCTGATAGTGACCTTTAATTGAGGTTATAATTCGTGTATGTAATTAATCTGTTCTACTCTATTGGAGCACCTAGCCCTAAGCACAGTTTCTTCGAATGCAGGAATCATAGTGGCGAATTTTCGAAACATATTGCCGTACATAAACATGCCTCGCTTGGTGGGGTAAACGCTACCGACACTAAGCTCACATTGTCTACTACAAATTCGTCACTATGTTTCATGACACGTACGTGCACATTGTTAGCGAGCGCGACGGCACGTCACAACCCATAAAATATGCTGTATTCATAATTATAATAAACGTTGAATAAACCATTTAAACAAAATCAAAAGACGTTAAGGCGTAACAGATCAAAATTTTAAACCACAGCTTGTGCCTAGTGATTAACAATCGTCATTATGCTAATTACCCTTACGCTCCCCTCATTGGATGTCAGGAGGCACGTGATTTAATGAGCATGGTCCCAGGGTCAAGAGAAAATGATTCCAGACATGTAGCCTGTCAATCATCCTTAATTACCCTCATTAACCCTTGTCAATCATTACGCTAATTACCCTTAAGTTCACCTCATTGGATGACAGGAGTCACAGGATTTAATGATGGGGAGGGGCTTATGGTCACCCTCTACATCTAACATCCAATCAGAATGGCGGAAAGCCGGGCCGATTTTAACACCTTTACAAAAGGCAGTGAGATCAAGGGCAAAAAGATGTCAAAATAACAAAGGAGATAACACTGGAAAAAACAAACGAAAAAGCTGTGAAAATCGGACCCCAACTTACTACACCTCTACTGGCTGAACCTCAACCCTGGATACAGGAAGATGAGTATCTTAGGACCATTTTATAGTGTCTCTAATCAGATGAACAGACAAACTTAGTTGAAAACTGTTGAAAATATTAGCTGAAATGATCACTATTTTTAATATTATCTTTATTATTGTATCTATGTTATTATCATCCTACGAATATACTGTTAATCACATAGATTGACATTCGTGTCTCACACGCTCTCCATCGATATTGGCGTGAAGCGTGATTTATAACGAGATTGATGTAGGCAGAAATCTGGTTGGCTACCTGAAAACCGACAGTCAATATAGCGAGAAATCGTGGGTTTGCAAGTACGGCTTCGAACAGCAAAGCGATGTGAGTGAGCGTATGTTAGTATGATGGGAGAATAGCGGGGAACTACAAATTACTGGACGATAGGGAAAGCCCTCTATAGTAACGTCCCATAGTCTGTACGCAAAGTGAAACGTCTATTTTAAGGCCACCTGTCACATAGGATGCACGCAAACGTGGATCCATTTGCAACCTCACAATAAAGTAGTTGTTAAACAATTTGGAGATATTTCAAGTGGAATACGTTCCTGACTCAGACAACAGCAACTCTACATAAAATTAGTCTAAAAATATCCAAACTTTTCTTGACATCCTAATTAGCAGGATGCAAAATTGACTTGGATGAGCCTCTAGGCAGTGGGACTTATGATCACTAGTAGACGTTGGTCTATCTCTACTAGCTTCTGGCTAGAGGGATAGTGGTAATTTCAACATCTGGTATGTTAATTAATCATATTAAATGCATGATCAATGTTTAATGTACCATACGGGTATTTAATGGTCACTGATAAAACTTGTTTCATGTGACCACCTTCATATACGTGTGATAATCAAACAAATGGCGATTCACCAGGGGTGTATGTGATGAGAATGGCTTATGTGCAATGGACTTCGATTATTAGTGCCCTACCTGTAAAACTGGGGGTGAGGGTGGGTGGGGTGGGGGTGGCGAGACTATAGGTTTGCACTCCGTCTGTTCATCGGTCGCAGTTGGTTTTCTGCACCTTTTCGCAGTCCTTCAAGTTATTCAACTGAGAATTGGTAGATTGCTTTGTTATGCGAAGTTATAGACCAAACTCGAGTTTCAAGCGTAAGCGTCAATTCTGTATGGAGTTATGTTCCCTTTCGACTTAAGAAATACAAAAATATCAGCTTTCTGCACCTCTTCTCGCACTCCTTCAAGATATTTAAGGGAAAATCGGTACATTGCTTTAGTATAAGGCACTACAGAGCAATTTTTCATGGAGTTATTTCTCCTTTCGACTTATGAAATACGAAAAATATTAATCTTCCGCACATTTTTTCGTAGTCTTTCAAGATATTGTACTGAGAATTGGTATATTGCTTTGTTATGAGAAGTTACAGAGCAAGTTAGAGTTTCAGGCATATGTGGCAATTTTTGATGAAGTTATTCCCCCTTTCGACTTAAGAAATGTGAAAAATATCAGCGTTCCGCACGTTTTTGCACTCCTTCAAGGTATTCAACTGAGAATTGGTACGTCGCTTTGTTATGAGAAATTACAGACTAAGTTCGAGTTTCAGGAGTTTGCCTTAAATTTTGAAGGAGTTACGTCCACTTTCGACAGAAAATACGAAAAATATCCGTTTTCCACACCTTTTTCGCACTCCTTCAATGAATTCAACTAAGAATTGGTAGGTTGCTTTACAATAGGGAGCTACAGATCAAGATCGATTTCAGACATTTTCATCTATTTTCTATGGAATTAATGTCCGCTTTCACTTATGAAATACAAAAATATATGTTTGACGCAATCTTTTTCGCAGCCCATCAAGATATTCAACTGAGAATTGGCACATGAGAAATTACAAGCATGTTCGAGTTTCAGCCGTTTGCGTCAATTTTTTATGGAGTTATGTCCCCTTTCGACTTATGAAAAACAAACATATCAGATTTCAAGACGTTTTCCTTCTCCTTCACCATATATAACTGAAACATGGTATATTGCTTTGCTATGAGAAGTTACAGAGTTCAGCTGCTTCTGTCAATTTTTAATGAGGGGTTTCACTCCCAATCTCTAAAAGATTGATATCACCAAGTAGGGGACATGTATCGCAAAGCAATACTTACCAAATGCTTGTTAATTCATTATCTAACACTCTATGGCTATTAAATAGCACATAGTTCGGATTTTAAGAAGGAAATCTGGTGTTACATAAATAATTCATATGGACCGTAGTTAAAATGCGCCAGTACAAGCTAGTGTTATCATCAGTCTATGTTAATGTACTCATCATGATAAAGACGTTAAGTGAAAAATGTAAATAAATGCATAATAATGTTATATGACCTGTCGCTAAAAGGTGCCGAACTCTTTGAAATCCTCATGAATAATTAAAATAGATTTAAACAATTGAGATATATGTGAACGGACAAATAGTATCAAAATTATTGTTCCAATTTAAAAAATATGGTAGGCAACATTAAATGGGTCTCAAACCCATTAAGCTACTGAATTCACGTCGCTATCATGCACAAATCAATAGGGAGCTATGAGCGAGCTTTAACATGATACCTAGAACGGCTATAAGTACTAATACAACTAAATAGGAAATAAATAATGCATGACTTACTTACCTGTAAAAAGGCTAGTTGAGGTACTTGCCAATAAACACACCGGCTCCCTCAAGGAAAATGCTATAGCTAACATATTCTTCCCTTCAGGGACTACGTATATAACGTTGTACACTCAACTGCGACCTCGTTCATTCAACCGTGTCATGAAACTAATAAATTAAGAGAGAGCGGGCGAGCGAGAGAAACTTGAAATACATTTGTCTCTAGAAGAAAATACGAGCTCCGTAACGGACACGTGCAAAAAATATTCTAGATTATTTCGTGCGCACGATATACTATTTCGTGTACACGATAGACTATTCCGTGCGCACGATATACTATTTCGATCAGTTTAGAGGAAATTTGTGTAATATTCAATAGCTTAGTATCTAAAATAAAACTGCTGATCCAAGTTGGCTCAAATTTTAACATATGAAATCAGAATCAGACCCGGATCAGACCAACTCTGGATCGATGGATATCTCAGAATTTGCTGGTCCGACTTGGATCAAATTTGAACACAGCAAAGGGTGTGGCCATACACCAGGATGCCATAAATTTTGGCGTCATCCTAAGAAATCTGGAATATCTGAAAAATTCTAAAACCTTTTACAATCTGGCAATAGACCTTTTAGTACAGTATGATATGTATTCCAGCTGGATTGTTGTGCCAAAACAGAATTTATTGGCTAACCACATCAATTAAAATATGGTGAGTTAAAAAGAAGTTGGGTACCATTTTTTCCCATGTCTACAGCCACCCTTTTGAATTTCAAAATGGCGGGCATTTTGCATTGTTTTTCTTATATTAAATGACTTTATGAGTGCCCATATCCTCAATTTAAAGATTCTGTTGATCAATCTTGGTATAAAATAGCCTCAATATGGAATGTTCATAATGTGTAGACACTGAGATACCTGATTCACAAAAGTGGCGGCCATCTTGTATTGTTTTTCTGATATTAATTTATGACTTTTAGGCCAGTGAAATACCCAGATCTCGAAGAGCCATCAAGAATGCACAGCAAACCATACTAGATTATCGCTATTAAACTTACAAACAAAAAGCACATGGGCAGCAGATATTTGTGGTTAATGTTAATAGTCACGGTCACTATCACTGTCATCTGCAACTTCGTATTCCACAGTGTTTCCACAGTCACTACATTTGTAAAGAGCTGTACACGACAAGCTGTTTTCTGACAGGAACATTTACTCGCACATTTGCCTCTGCAGGCACACTTAACAAGTTCAATTACTACCTTGGTGCAGGTAACTCAAGTCATTTCTTAGGCGATATTGTTCCATCTGATGTTTTCTCCCATCCATTGTCAATAAGCGCGGGTATCTGAGGCTGTGGCTGTATGTACCCTTTAATGATTACCGATATGAGATTTTCTCTCTGAATGTGTGGCCTCAGTGCTCCAAGAGTTGGTGGTAACTTTTCAGCTTCAAGGTTCTTAGAATTGAAAAGTTCCCATCTCAGTTCCTTAACTGTGGTGCATTTCATGTTCTTGGCATACACGGTACACATGAAACCTTCAAGCTGATTTGACAGGCTGATTTGACAAGCTGATTTGATATTTGACAATAAATGTTTTATCCACGTCCTCTTGGATATACCGGCACAATTTCCTCCCCAATCAGCACCAGTAAATGCATGGAGATCCAAAAGCCCTTGGCTTCCCTGGCTTCTAACTGCCACGCATTTAGCTCGTATGCCATTTGCCAGTTTTGTTTTTCCTTTACCAGTTATGAAATGAAGCTCATCTGGAAAATTGTTAGTTGAAAACAGGTCCATTAACCGAACGAAGACATCTGTATCTGGCGAATACACATCTATATCCCGAATATCTCCATCGGCGTTGGATGCATCACGCACATGTATTGGGATCAGTGTGCCTGCTTCCTCATGTGAGAGGTCAGCAATGTTCGAATCAAAGACATCTGGTTTGTTGGAATTTGTTGAAGTTCCATAGACAACAACTGAGTTCTTTCTGCTATCTTCATATTCATGTAGTAGCGCCTTCGCCAAGTCCTCTGTGCGTTGAGACTTTGTTTCAATGTGAGTCCGTATGGTCTACAGTGGTACCAATCTGATATTAGTCGAGTCCTTGATGTCAAACTTTACTTGGTCAACACCGGTACTCCTTTCCCGCGTGTTTGAGCTTTCAGAGAATTGTTAATGTATCTGTCAAAGATAACTCTTCCTTCGTTATACTCTGAAACCAGGTCAACAACGTCTATTTTAAAACCAATGTTGCTGAAATTTTAGTGTTTTAGTTTTTTACAGCAAAATTGGCATACATCGTTGGAACCCCCCCCCCCCACCCCCCAGTCAAACATCATGCAATTTCGGAAAAGATCGCTCCATTAGACTTAGCGGCTTCAAAAATGTATATTTCGAAAACAATGTTGCTGAAAGATGTTGCCTTCTATCGTTTGGCCACAAAATTGGCATACGTGTTCGAGACGCCAGGGGTAAGCTTCTACCAAAGTTGAGAAAGGATTGCACCAGTAGAACCAGCGTTATTGAAGAATACGTAAAGAAGGTATACTTTGAAAGCTGTTGGTGAAAGCAGTTTGTTGCCTTTTAGAATTAGACCCCAAAATGGGCAGACATGTTCGGGACCCCGCGGGCATGCTTCCCTCCACATTTGTAGAGGATCCTTTCAGTAGAACCAGACTTATTTTAAAAATGTATTCAAACAATAACAGCAGCAACAACAACAACAACAACAACAACAACAACAACAACAACAAGCACTCCATGCTCTCGTTTACCCTCGCGTCTAGCGAGGCGGGTAAAAACAATCATAAACGCACGTATACCCTCTTACCACTCGCACGCACACTGGCACTCACAAATTATGTTTTTCACGCACACGCACGCAGGCACACACGTACGCACGCACGCACACACAGGCAGACCCGCACACAATGACGCCTGAACACTCACTACAACACGAACCTACATATTTTACGTAGCAATGACAGTAAGAGGTTATTGTTAAATTAGTTTTGACATATCCAACAGCTTTCCTGTAAAATTGTCTTCAGTTTTGAAATACTAGAAATGTCAAAGGGTTAAATGAGTAATGGCGAGATTTTAACCTAGGGGCCTATGTCCGTATCTCCGGAACGACCCTTAAGCATGTTGAGTATTTGAGCCCAGAAGTCCGGAACACTAAGATAAAAGCAAAAAAATATGTTGAATACGGCGCTACACCATATGACAACAATCTGTTCCAGTTATTTATGTTTCAATATATCAAACAGCTTACCTGTATTTAAATGCCTCGCAATTGTGATTATGATTTGAATGGGAAAAATATAGGCCTAATATTTGTCATGCTCCGCTAAATTTGATTTCATTGACAGCTTAGACTAAGCTTTTGATTATTAGGCCTATATCTCGTTGTCAAAACTGTTTTCCAAAGTTAAGACCAGCAAATGATTTAGACATGATAAACTAATTACTAATACAAATTATAATATAACAACACAATGCTATGAACATAGGCAATGGCATTTACATCATGTACCAGGCGGCAATGATATTTTGACTGCTAGGGGATAAAGCCACAATGCAGAGTTCGAGGGAATATACTTGCCTTCCCGCACGAAGTATCTGCCTCTGGCGGCGATGAAGGGGGTGGCGGTGGCACAAACGACATTAGTTCTCCAAAAAATGTGTAAATACCTTTTATATGCTAAGAAAAAATAAATCACCAAGTCTATTATCGCTGTTATTAATAAAAGATTGATATATGGTCTTACTGTAGTTTCAATAGTAATATCATTAGCATCAGCCTGATCAATTAGGAAACGCAGTACTCCGCACAAACGTTTAGATCTGATGCTATGAGTAGTAAAAATCTACTTAACTCTGTACTTTCTTTTTTACACTTCTAGTTCAATCACATATTGATGCAAGGCAGCAATGGCAAATAGCGTGGCCTGAGATTATTATAATTCAAATTGAGTTTCAAATTCATTTTTATATATAATATACAATTTGCTGTAGCACAACAGGTTGTCCACCAAAGACAGTGACTATATCTAGATCTTGGACCCCCACATAGAACAAAAAATAAATTATACATGTGAAAATGGCACGGCACTATATAATATAGGAAGACGTGAGCTTCAAGTTAAGTTCAATGCACTATAAAGATATAGCCATTAGACATGTGATAAATTCACAATGTATTTGCAGGACAGGGAAATTTGTTTTTCTTGTTATATTAACATTCAATATTACATAGGTTCTGACTATCATTTACAGTTTTTTACCTTTCCCATGTAGTGCTGATGGAGGTTGCGATTGTAATAATGATAGTTTCTTGGTAGTGTCATATCTTTAAGATGGTTGTAATGGCATCGGCCTTGGATAGGATTATCTATGGGCTATAGGAAGAAGCAGATTATATTTTAGGACAGTCCGTCCATCTTGTTGACCATTTGTGTAAATTCTGGAGTTTTTTGTTTGATAATTCAGATTCTATCTGGAGCTAAATTATAGGCTATATAGAAAGATGTTCACATTATTGCAAGAAATATTTGATGATAGAATTGTGCAATATCTAGTGAGTTCAAGATGGTATTATGTTGGAAAGCCTGGTTACAAACCGAGTACAGAGATTCTGATACTGAATATACAGTAAATAATTAGCATTTGAAAACTGCAAGTTGCGACTAAATTACGTATTTCGAAATTACTTCATAGTAGAATTTTTTAAACTCTATACTTTATTAGCGCATTCATATATATCTATGTAAACATATCGGTGAAATTCTGGAGCCAAACCTATTACAAGCAATATGCCAGGACCTATCGACATCTATCTGATTGTGGCTAATGTGAGCCAACTATCTTTGAATGGGGACATATTGTGAATAAGTAACTACATGGACATACTTGGTAATTATGATATTATTTGATGGTAGAATCGTGCAATATCTCGTACAATACTAGTACATAATAATGCATATTGAGCTCTGCATGGCTAGATGTTCGAAAACTGGTTACAAACAGAGTACATAGATATTGGTACGTAAATTATTGGCATCTGGCTTTTGGTCGCTACTAAGTTGTGTATTATAAAATTACTTTACGGTGGAATCTTTTTAAATCAATATTATATTAGCGTATTTATATATCTACCTGACATTTTGGAGCCAAACTTATTACAGACAGTAGGCTACCGAAAACCATGGATCTGCCAAAACCTGTGCAAATTTTTGCCATGGAATTGTGTGCTACGAAATTACTTCATGGTAGACATTTTTAAGCTTGATACTTTATTAGCATATTCATATACCGATCTGACCATATGTATGAATTTTATAACCGAATATGAGCTAAACTTATTGCAGACAGTATGGTACTGAAAATCACTGATCTGCCAAGATTTAAGCCAATTTTCGGTGTGGAATTGCAGACTATGGAATTATTTCATTGTAGATTGTTTTAATTATGACTATAGCTAGCAATGATATGATATCATATTGTTTACAGCTGAAAGTAATTTAGGCTAAATTATATTTTTTAAACTCAAGTTTATGTGGGTGACAATAGGGCAGTGAAGACTGTGAATTGGCTCAAATTTATACACTGTCTCGAATGTTCAGCCCAGTGTTTTATGCTATAATACATAAGGAAAATGAAACAGACACAGTACCTGGTATTGTCGTCATAATATATTAAACCTTTACTGTCTAAATTTGGTGAAGAATATTAAAATATTTAGATATTGAATGTCCATCTGCAGGCCAAGAGAAGACTGTTTTTGCAGATTTGCCACTGGAATCTGGAATGACTGTCTCGAGAGTCATTCCAGTGGTACATTATCAAGAAATGTATCCTCATGGCATGCAATTTGGCATGGCTCAAGAACACTGTAAGGCTCGATTTGGCCAGCCATGCCATGAGGTGGTTAAAATACAATAAGAGATGATGATAGGCCTATGAATATTTTAAAACTAATTTGACTAGATGCTGTCGGTGCTTATAGCGGCAGCACAGGTAAATTAGTTTCAAAATATTCAACAGAATGTTTATTAAATAGTAAAGACATACAATTCGCACAGCTTACAGACTTTTCAACATTCCTAATAGCCATAGCTACGTCATTCACTACGTATTTTGACTGTGACATCAGCCTACATGTGACATAAATGATTATGACGTCAACACTTGAGTGATAGTTTGGATAACTTATATCTTCTTTCCATAAGAGAATTGGTCCATTGGGAGTGTGTCTACATGCATCTGGCAGGGCAATGCTAACTATCTGAATGCTCTTGCTTAAATATGTGGTCACTTATTACAAGTGGGTGGAAAACACATTACTAAGTGATATTGGCTGTTTAATGATCAAATTTGTTCATGACAATTTCAAAGGTGGGTCCATTTCTAGCTAAGCTCTGTCCGTTCTTTCGGCATGTTGGAATCAATGTATATACTTTGATTCACGACGTCCCAGAATCCCAATTTCAAGGTAACTATACAGGTAAGGTGTTGAATATCCTGAAACTAATTTGACTGGGTGCTTTTGCTGCCTATGGTCGTAACAGTGCCCGGACAAAGTGCCTGGTCAAATTAATTTCAAAATATTCAACAGAATGTTGATTAAAAAGTAAAGACATACAATTTGTACACTTGACGGTCTATTCAATATTCACGATGGAGTTAGAGACGTCATTCACTAAGCATTTTTACTATGACGCCTGTGAAGCTTTTATAGGACGCAATTGATAATGGTAAAAAAAATACAACGCCCAGGAAAATTAGTTTCAAATTTTCAGCAAAATGTTGGTTAAATACTAAGGCCATACAATTCGTATAATTCCCAGTCAAAATTAGTATCAACATATTCAACAGAATGTTGACTATTGTCTATATGTCCACATGTTGGATCTGTCAATAAAGATTGTTTGCTTGCTTAGTTTTTTAACGCACTGGCAACGCGATGACTTCAATTTCTGTGGTAACCTCCCTACGGAGTGCACCCGTTAGTTTACTTTGTTGATCATCATTTCCCCGGTCAGGGATCGAACCGTCATCCTGCAATTCCGCATAGCATCAGCAACCCAGACATCTTTCCGCTGGACAACCGCACCAAGACAAGAATCGGATATACTGATACGCTGCCGAGTCCATATGAGACTATCTTTTGAATGCACATCGTATGGTGTATTCTATGCCCTCACCCGTTCTCCATCACGACACTGGCAGTAGTTGATTGATTGATCGATCGATCGATCGATCGATCGATCGATCGATCGATTGATTGATTGATTGATTGATTGATTGATTGATTGATTGATTGATTGATTGATTGATTGATTGATTGATTGATTGATTGATTGATTGATTGATTGATTAAATCCCGGGGATTAAATCGTAAAGACAAAAAATTCATACACTTGATGGATTATTCAATGTTCCTGATGAAGCTATTTACATCATTCATCACGTATTTTGATTGTGACGTCATCCTACAAATGATGTAAATAATTATGACGTCATATGCTTAGCTGACAGATCAGATCCATCCATTATCATAGAGATATCCTATGCACATTTGCAGACCAAGAGACCGTTGTTTTTGGCACTTTACTATTGGAATGATAGGCTCAGTTATCGAGCCAGTCATTCCAGTGGTAAATTTTCAAAAATGCCTACCTGTTAGATGTAAATGGTAGTTTCTCAAGATTACTACAGAAGCCATTTTAGCCAGTTTTATCGGGACGAGTGTTGAAGTGGAGGTTAAGAGATGTATGTGGGTGCAGTGGAACAGGTCACAATACTATTTTATTTCTGATGCAAATGTACAGTCAGCAATTAGCCCAGGTCACCAGCTAGTAGCGCAACTATCCCCAATAGGGCGGGTATGCGTTTAATGCGCACGAGAAATCTAGACAATATATCCTAAATCTACGATTCCAATCTAAATAGAGACGCTCTCGTTAGTGTTAGGAGATCTAGCGAGAACGTGACCACAATCCCTAGTGAAAAATGGCAGCACCGGCAATGGACCTTTCCAGTCTTAGCTATGCCCCGCTCACGTCTAGCTAAGCTCCACCCACGCTTCACAGTGTTGGGATCAATCGATCCCCGCGAATGCCCTGACTATCAATTTCCTAAAATCTATACAGGTAAGGCGTTGAATATTTTGTAACTAATTTGACTGGGTGCTGTTGCTGTCTACGGCAGCAACAGCACCCAGTCAAATTAGTTTCAAAATATTCAACAGAATATTTATTAAATAGTAGACATGCAATTCTTACAACTCATAGTCCATTTTCAATGGACCTTTCCGATTGTATCCTTCGATTATATGACGCCATATGACATCATAGCCAACTAAGTGAGGTGCATGCTGACATCATAATCATTACATCATAAATGATTATATTTGGCCCGTCTTTAACTCGCAATCGTCCAACACGTTTTAAGAATTGTATGTCTGCTATTTATTAAACATGCTGCTTAATATTTTGAAACTAATTTAACGGGGCGCTGGTGCTGCCGTAAGCAGCAACAGCACCCTTACGGCAGCAACAGCACTGGGTTAAATTAGTTACAAAATATTTAACAGCTTACCTGTATAGTTTTCTGGAAATTGATAGTCATGTATTTCATGGATCGATCGGTCTCAACACGAGCGAGGTGTGGGTGGAGCTTAGCTAGATGTGTGCGGGGACTAGCTGAAACTGCAAAGGTCCATTATGCGTCCGTGACGTACTTGTCTAAGTCATTCATGACGTCATTGATTATGATGTCATTCTACACCTCATGTAGTTGATTATGTGATGGATGGATAATGTGGAAAGGGCCATTCTAGACACAACCAAGTGAATGCGTAGTGCTGAGCGGCCACGGAAAGTGATGATAGGCATACACGCACATCCGTCGTTGTCGTCGTGATTTATATACGTACTTTGAACCATGACTTCCCAGAATCCCATTTTCACGGTAACTATGGATATTTTATTTGAATATTTTGGAGACTAATTTGACTGGGTGCTGCTGCTTATTAAATAGTAAAGCTCTTCAATTCGTACAGCTGAAGGACTTTTCAATGTTCCTGTTGGACATAGCTACGCCAGTCATTACGTATTTTTTTTATTATAACGGCAAGGCTCTACAATATCTCGCCGCGCTTGCTAAAATATGTGCTCACTTATTACAAGTGATTCGACTGCTTAGGCTACGTTATACAGCTCATAAATAAGTTAATATACTTACAAAACCTAAACAGAAATTCTGCCTTGTCTTGCAAACATTTTAATTTATTCTTTAGATGTTCTATACCATCGAGTAGGCGGGTTTACAGTGCAGCTCATACATGTAAATAAGGCACTATATTTGCAAAGAAAAACAGATATTCTACCTTGCTTTGAAAACGTGTTAATTTATTTTTTACGTCTTCTATACCAAACGGTGTCAGGTTTCACAGAAACTGGGAGATAAAAAACCTCTAACCATTATCTTTTTGCTTTCAAAGGCTAGGCCTAGTTGTTTCACGGTCAGTACAAGACATATTTGTGTAAATTATGTAAACAATAATGCTGAAAATTGTCTACATGTGTGCAGAAACGGTTTACAGCAGCAATTTCCAAACTGAATACAAGTTATCATATAGTTATCATACGTAGATAAATGTTTGTAATTTCAGCGATGTATGCGTTAGGCTTTAACACATTTCTGTCATTCTTACCGCTTCTCAGTATTACCGTATTTCCCCTATTTATTTTTACCGTAAATTTGTAGTTACTTGAGTTTTGGAGGCTATATACATATCTGATCGTCTGCGTACCTATTAGTCATCAGTACCTATAAACGCAAATATACAATAATACGAAAATACAGTTAGATGAGTACCTATTAGTCATCGGTACGGAAAAAGTTCATAGATCTAGGTAGATAATACGTCCCAGATGCGGAATGCGAGATGGCTCGATTCTGAAGGTGCTGAGCAGATATCCGAAGACGAACTGTTGATGCGGATCACTCTAAAAAAATTGTAAAGAAGAACGATTGCGGTTGCAGATGTCCACTAGATAGTCATATTAATTTAAACAGTATGACAAAAAGGTTCCATACTGTAGTGGAAGCTTGAAGCTGCCCTGTAGTAATGTAGGGCTATAGTTGAAAGATAAATAATGACGCATGTGCATCTTCCGTGTACACAGTACATGATGCACCACATAGCTCGTGCTGTGCACCAGGCAAAGTCCCACTAAACTGTGGTCTAAAGGTTAAATGCTATACATAATACATTGCACAGAGTTTAACTACCACTTTTCGGCGTGGTCCGGAAGATCTGACGAGTTATCCACCAAGAATCACCACTCGTTCCACATACTACGAGTTCTTTACATTGGGGACGCAAGGCCCGTCCGCATGAAGACTCCTCAGAACTTGATGGAGTGAGAGCTTCTTCTTTTCGATTAGTTTATATGCCCCTGGGAGTTGTCCTCCTGAGAGCGTTCAAAAGATTAGATGTGAATGAGAAGGTTGCGGGCCAGAGATCTCAAGATCGCTAAGCTGGCCGGCTCTGCTGCCATTACGATGAAACCGGATACAGCAGGCAGGTATCGGCGCCCTGCAACTCTCCGGCCACACAACCTTCCACCCTCTCTCTCGTCGAAGGGTCTCGATTCTCAGTTCTTCGCTCCTTTTATGCTCCTCATGACGTCGTAGCGAGAGCGCTCAGCCAATCAACGCGCGATCTGTAGCCAATCAGCGTGCGAGCTGGAAGGGTAAGGACATTATCACGTGATAAACATCCTCCCCCAATTCAATTAGTACATAGGCGCGCTTATGACGTTTTCAATATTTTGAGCATAATTTAAGGAGAAAAATAAGGACAACTCGGCCATTTCTGAACCGATTTTAAAATGGTTTACAGTTTTGAATTCCTCGTTTCATTCTGGTCTTGATAAGAATGGCGAGGGCAGCATAATTGAAAGAAATTACATGCACCAACTCGGTACATTTTAGTATGTATTCTCTCCCAACGTTGACACGTTGTCAGGGAAGCTCTGACGCGCGCGCATGCGCACTATACGATCTCACGGACCTAGTCATGTTTAGAAAACCTCTCTTTATATGGCTTTATATACACGTACTATCCTACTAAGGGGTGGGGGGCGGGCGTGCTCAGAACGTACCCAGAATAGCTGTCCCGTACCAATCTGCACTACACCATGCTGAGTTTGAATATCATGTTCTTCAAAGTGTCCGAGCGTTTCCTTAGGAATCAAGCAGTACCTTAGTAACTGAGATGCTGCGAGTGAGAGTATGATCGCTGATAGCGAGGCGATGTTTATGTTGGGTTCTGCTCAGTGGTGGATGTGTGGGTGGGTTGGGTTGGCCAAGGTTGGCCAATGTACCATGCTAAATTACCATGGCACAGTTCATGATTATTATGACAGATAAACAGCCCATTGTTATCAAAATGCTTAACAGTAAGATTTATTGATCCCTCAACACAAAGTGGTAGATATCTCGACTTAGCGATTCATATGACATCCAGAGTCAGATCTAAGAGTTAGATACAATGCTAACGGGTTCTTATATGACTTGATTGCTCCACCTGAACAGACCCAGATCCCTAGTATTGATTCTAAAATCTTGATTTAAGTCAATTAACATTGGCAGATATTCTCCTTATTAGAGATTATTTTCGGTATATTCAGAAGCTGCCCTGCATTTGCATATGATTTTTGCTTTGAAATTCAAATATTGTGTCTTGATGGATGAAATGTGATCGGAGCCGTGTAACCAGCTTAACAGTTAACTATATCGATCGTGCAGCTCAGAAATAACCTCACATGTTTCCAAACTGTGTGTTTAATATTGTGGATTTTTGATTTGAAGACATTGCTACAGGCTTCCAATCAAATTAAGTCCAACATATTTAACAATGCATTTTATTTTTGATTTGGAAACATGTTATGTTGTTTCAGAGCTATCCTGTATTGTAGCAAAAATATGTAAATGTGAGTAAATTATACCAACCCTACTTGCTTGCTTATTACTCTCAATATGTGTTCAACAATCAACTTCTAATATCTCAATTTTAAGAATGTTTACCTATCAAGTCCCATCTCCATACACTTAAATGTCTATTTATGCCATCCATCAAGCCCTTTCTCAACAGCAATTGGATTGGAAGTGCAAAAATGTGGAACTAAGAAGTTTAGATGTTGAAATAGAAGCATAGGTTTACAACGAAGTATATAAATTTTGAGTGTTAATATGAATACCCCACCCAGCCCCACGCTTAAATTTTAAAATGGCTACTCCTCCATTTTTGATGAACGGATTTCGATAAAACGTAAGAGGGTTATTCTATGGGTATCGCTACTGCTCTTGTAATTTCATAAAATATGAGAGGGATATTCTATCGGTATCTCTTGAGATCATTATCGAGTCGAATTTTATTCTATTCGCTGGCATGTTGAGTTGCCCATCCATAAATTTGTAATCGCTACTCCTCCGTTAATAATGAATGTACCTTGTTAAAACCTGAGAGAGCTATTCTATGTGGAAGTATTGACATCATACGAGGTCAAATTTTCAATTCACTGCCCTGCTGGGTTTCTGTAGGGCTCCCCACACTTACATATTAAAATCGCCGTTAAAAGTGCATATTCACAGCAAAATTACTGAAAATAAAATTGTTTAAATTATATACTTTTAGAGGCATAAACTGTGAGCTTATATGTAATGAAACGAAATAAATCTTAGCATATGATGATTTCATTCCATATTAATTAATATAATTTTTTTGGTTGCGAAATTGAAATAGAGGCACAAGGCTCTATTTAAAGTTTGCAACTGATGTGTTATGTTAAGATTTATTTCGTTTCATTGCATATAGACACATAATTTAAGCCTATAAAAGGATACGATTTTAACAATTTTATTTTCAAGCATTCTGAATATGTAATAATGAATGTAACATGATAAAACTTCAGAGAACTAATCTATGAGTACGCCTTAACGCTTGGCATCATTTCAGAGCAGGATTTTCAATTCACTTCTGATATTTAGTATGGTTCTTAAATATTAAAATCGATACTCCTTAAATCTTGATTAACGGGTCTCAATAAATTGTGAGAGGGATATTCTATGGGTCACTCTCGGCATCAGCATGGAACCCAATTCTCGATTCACTGCCCTGCTGGGTTTGGAAATGGTAGCCTATCCTTAAATTTAAAAATGCGTTATTGATGAACGGATCTTGATAAATCTGAGATTGGTAATCTATGGGCCACTTTCGACATCATTACAGAGCCTGCTTTTTTTACTTGCTGCCATGGTGCGTTTTAGAATGGTGGCCCATCCTTAAATTCATTACGCTCTATTCGTCTATTATTGATGAACGGATCTTGATCAAACTTGAGTGAGCTATTCTGGTCGTAATGCCATAATTATTAAAATCTGTATACAAGTTGTGAAACGTTCTGGATCTTAGCTCGTACGTGACTCTTTCTAGTTAATTACAAGAATGCAATTGCTCCGTACATTGCAATTTCAGGTTAAAAATTAAAACATACCGTGTATTTATATGGACATGTGTTGAAGGTTTGGCGTAGTAACATAGGCTTGCGACATAAAATGGGAGCCACACTGGATGTATTAGATTTATTGAAAATAAAGTCTGTACACTTTTGACAACTGCGATATATTTTTAGTCTTTATATTATTTGTAAGTGCAAGAAAACACAACCAAAAGGGAATTCCAATTCACCAGAGTACCCACCCATCATATGACGTCATAATGAACTACGTGATGTGTACAATGATATCATAATGAATGACGTCATGAATGACGTCGATAAGTACGTCACGAACGCATATTTGAAGACGGTCTATGCGTTGTTGTGCAAATTGTTTACTTTTACTATTTAATAAATATTCTGTTGAATATTTTGAAACTAATTTGACTGGGCGCTGTTGCTGCCATAGGCAGCAACAGCACCCAGTCAAATTAGTTACAAAATATTCAACAGCTTCCTTGTATAGTTTTCAGGAAATTGATAGGTAGGGAATTTGGGGATCGATCAATCCCAACACGGCGAGGTGTGGGTGAAGCGTAGCTAGTGATGGGCGGGGCATAGCTAAAAAATGGAAAGGTCCATTAGAAGTAGAGGTGTAGTTTTACAAAGCAAGTGTGCCAGTGTTTGGTCTTTCGTCAGCATGGTGTTTGGTGGTTCGCCGGCGCCTGTCATGGGTACTTGAGACTTTAGAAAATATACATAGCAGTCTCAGATAACAAGATTATGTTGGCCCAACATTGTCCCAACGTGCATTGCAATATTGGCCCAACATTGGTTTCTATGTTGACCAAACATCATTCTGCCCATTGGTCTAAGTTTCGTAAAACATGTTGAGCCCAACGCATCTACCAAACGCTTGCCCGACATACAGCATATAACATTGGTGCAACATTGATTTTTAAGTTGGCCCAACATCATTCTTCTCATTGGCCTAAAATTGGGCCAACATATTTTAAAAATAGTACTGAATATTACGAGGAAAAAGATTTTTGTGTGTGCAATATGTTTAGCACATTGGCAAAGTAAGGAACACATTTAAAGAGATGTGTCAAACCTGTTTGAGAATGTACCATATTCGAACTAACGTAATGGACCTTTCCGGTTTTAGCTATGCCCCGACCATCTCTAGCTGAGCTCCACCCACACCTCGCTCGTGATGGGATCGATCGATCTCTGAACACCATGACTATCAATTAAAAAGAAATACACAAATAAGCTGCCTGTGGCATCAACAGACCCCAGTCAAATTAGTTTCAAAATATTCAACAGCAGGTTTCTTAAATAGCAAAGAATTACAAAGACATACAATTCATACAACGTGTCTGAGTATTTGAGATTTGATGTTTATATGGAACCCTTTGTGACGTGTTGGTATAACAGTGCAAGATTGGCGCAACCCACATATTAAACATTTATTATATACATTAGCTGAAGGCTGCTGGCGAATGTTGTCCCAACTACTGTAATCCAATTGTAATGTTGCCACTGTTATGCGAGCGTTGGCCCAACGCTTTATTGTCAACGGCGACGGTGCCAAACAATTGTCAATGTTGGCCGAATGCCCAATAGCCCACGGGAACGTGCCAACCAATCGCCAACGCTGGACCAACATAGTAATGTTATCTGGGATATCTTATTAAAGCAACGCGTTCACTAATTCCATGGGAAAGAATACAGAACTGTTCCTAAAAGAGGGAAAATGAAGCACCAAGCATATCGGAGAAATATTGTGTCAGTTATTTTATACATATCAATGAAGTAACGACCAACACAATCAAATAAGCATTAATACGCATGGAATGCTCTCGAGGGCGATGCTAACTGATGCCTTTTGTCCTCTGACGTAGCAATGCGCTTAGTGGCAACACCGCCCACCCCACCCACCCCCGTGATCTAGATCGTTGATCCGTTGCCTTTAAACTCCAAACAATCATAAACTGTCGTAATATGAAGACACGCTAAACCTGGTGATGTTGCCTTCTGACACTCCAGAGTTATGCCCAAAAATGTATATTCCGGTATGCACTTCGTGACCCCGAGACCTACATATTTGATGCTTTGGTCTGAAACTCAAAGAACTTGTAGCAATATAAAATATGAATGAATGTGCTCGATTTGGTGATTCTACCCTACTTACATTCCCGAGCTCTGATTAAAAATGTGTATTTCTGGATGCACTTAGTGACCTCGTGACCTACATATTTGAACATTTGACCTGAAACAAAATTGTACTTCTAGCCAACCGCAATATGAATGTATGTTACCGGCAGAAGTATTGACGAAAATGTGTATTCTGGTATGCACTAACTGGCCCCGTGACCTTGATTCTTAACATTTTAACTCTAACTTATAATTTTATAGGCACTCATAATATCAATGTATGTGTCAAATTTGGTGATTCTTCCTACTTGCGTTCCCGATTTATGGATATAATGTGTGTTTCGGTACGCACTTCGTGACCCCGCAACCTAGATATTTGATGCTTTGGCCTGAAACTAATATAACTTGTAGCCACCTATAATATGAATAGATGTGCTCAATTTGTTGATTCTACATACTTGCGTTCCCGACCTATTCTTAAAATGTGTATTTCTGGATGTACTTAATGACCCTGTGGCCTAGATATTTGAACCTTTTACCGTAAACAACATTTTTCCTCTAGCCAACCGCAGTATGAATGTATGTTACCGATTTGGTGATTCTACCTTCTTGCATTGCAGAGTTATTGATGAAGATGTCTATTACGGGATGCACTAAGTGACGCCGTGACCTCGATTTTTTACCTTTTGACCTCCAAACTAAACATTTTTGTAGCCATTCATGATATCAATGTATGTGCCCCATTTTGTGATGCTACCTCATAGCATTCCCGAGATATGCCTCGGACAGACAGACAGACAAACAGATTTACAGGCAGGCAGGCAGGTAGGTAGGCAGGCAGGCAGGCAGGCAGGCAGGCAGGCAGGCAGGCAGGCAGGCAGGCAGCATGCATCAACCATAATAATCACATCGGCCTTTGGCGGCGTGAGTAACTATGTTAATAAGATAAGTCATTCGACATACCAAATAAATATCTGCTTGGCAAGGTAATAGCTACTAGCAAATTTGTATAACTGAGCTTAGCTTAACTTAGGGCTGTTGCGTCCTCTCAAATACAGTTTTGAGAATTACATCAGGTATAATAGATATCCATGTCTAGCTATGCCACGCCCATGTCTAGCAGCTATCTGCCCACATTATTCGCTTATTTTCTAGAATATAAATCTCAAGTTAACTTCTCAGGCAAGTTGTTGAATATTTTGAGACTAATTTATACAGAGGTCTGTTGCTGCCGTAAGCAGCAGCAACGACAGCTCCCAGTCTAATTAGTTAACAAAATTAAAAGTCAAAATTATACGTTTTAAATTGCAAATTTACCAGAAAACATACAATTCGGATTCATTCGCAATGGACATTCACCAGTTTCGTGGTCCTACGTCATTTCCATTGTGATGCCATCCAAAAGTGATATATTGGATTATGGCCTTATACGCTTGAGTGACAGATCCGATCCCTTCATAGCAGGCCATTACATTAATCTCAATCTAATAATACTA
Source organism: Chaetoderma sp. LZ-2023a (assembly GCA_034401795.1). Lineage (NCBI taxonomy): Eukaryota > Metazoa > Mollusca > Caudofoveata > Chaetodermatida > Chaetodermatidae > Chaetoderma > Chaetoderma sp. LZ-2023a. The sequence continues at coordinate 56,054,033 of CM067371.1, read as the reverse complement.
TTATAAAGACATATTTATTACAGGCTCATGTTCACTCCCACCCACCACACAGTACGTGATTTATGGTGGGGGTTAAGTGCATGTCCTCAAAAGAGAGGCAGATCTTCATATGTAATATCTGGATCAGTATAATAACGCATAAATCCATTGACATATTGCTTTTTGGACACCTTGCCTGAAGGACTCCCGCCTAGAGCCTTAAATGCCTTAGATATCCACGCCGTATCATTTGCTCTGTTGGTTGGCTGATAGAGAAATGCAAACAGTTCCTCGCTGATGTAGCCATCTTGGTCAAGATCAAGTGCATCAAATACAAGGCGTATCCAGTCACCAAACCGCTTCTTGAAAACACGTGGACGCTTGAATATAAACCAGCAACAGGCTTCTACCCATTCATCGACTGTACACCATTCTGAAGCAATAAAAAGAACATGATATCAGTTAACAAATAAGGTGCTGCTTTGCACGGGCGCACATTTGGGATAACACGTTTATTATATTGATCCAGATATTGGTGACATACACTCTACCGCGATGCTTAGAATGCGCACCCCCCACCCGCGGGTGTGGGTGAGCTCAGGCGAAAGGGTGCGCGGATGGTTGGATCATGGATGGACAGAGGGATGGACGGCCGGCTAGACGGACTGATGGACAGATAGATAGATGGTAACTCGTTTAGTGCAACTTTCTGTCTCCTCGTTCATGAAAGGGCACTTTCCTACAACAGCTTCCAGTCAAATTATGTTCAAAACGATCAACGTCTTCACTCAACATTCTCTGCTTTTGAATTAAGTTACCCCTGAACTTACCTTTGTCCTAATCATGACATAGTGCATTCAATGCCATTAGGTTTCCGGTTCCCATGCGCAATTTGTCAATGATATCTTGATCTTTCAGATTGTAATTGTCAATGAACACGTCAACCATATCTGAAGCGCATTGTGAGATGTTGATCACGCCAATTGTATCAGTATAAGAAGAGACGTCCATAAAATAACGTTTTTTCAAATTTGACAAAGAATCGTCCATCGCACGAGCAGTTCTAAAACAATCAATAACAAGCGCAATCAAAGAGTGCAGACCTTCGCCCTTTCAGAATTTCGGGATTCTTTTGGATTTTCCGAATTGTGTTTTATTATCTGGATTTTTTTCGGATCACGCCTAAAGGTGGAAACCTAACATGTTATCATACGCTTTCTTGTGTTAAAATTTGAGCAAAATCACACCAGTACTTTCCGAGATATCATATGTCCAGATTTGATCCGATCCGGATCCGTGTTCTTTAATCCAGATCTCTGAAAAACTTTGGAAACCCTTGTACACGGCAAGTTCCTTCATTGTGTTCAAATTTGAGACAAACACACGCACGGGTACATTCCCTTCATACTGCATCGTGATTGGAATGGACCTTTCCATTTTAGCTATGCCCCGCCCATCTCTAGCTAGCTCCGCGCAGACCTCGCTCGTTTTGGGATCGATCGATCTCTGAACTTCCTGACTATCAATTTCCAGAAAACTGTTCAGGTAAGCTGTTGAATATTTTGAAACTAATTTGACTGGGTGCTGTAGCAACAGCGCCCAGTCAAATTAGTTTCAAAATATTCACAGCATGTTTATTAAGTAGTAGAGACATACAATTCTTACAACGTGTCGGACTTTTAATAGTTAAAGACGGGTCGTATAGAATCATTTATGACGTAATGATTATGACGTCATCATACACGCCACTTAGCCGGTTATGACGTCATATGATGTCAGGCGATAGATGGATACTCTGGAAATGTGAATTCCTCCTGGCTCCAGTGATCTATGCTTGAGAATGCTGACTGAATCTGTCTGTTTAGGCTATTAGCTTTGTCTATAGGTTATTGATATAACAAGCTGCCACGACCTCTACGATTTGTACTAGACCATTATCATCTAGGGCAGCGCCAAATTTGTGGTGGCGATTTAAATAGACTCTATCATGTTTTAGGCACATGGATCTCCAGTCCCATCCCGGTAGGCAGACCGAAGTCACCAGCTGCTATCACAAATGCATTGTTGACGTGTTTTGATTATAGTATGAGCACATGTCTTTTGCACAATTATTTCAGCTTACACCATACACTAATATGGCAGTCGGTTGCAGTTCGGTTACTGGTGTGGTCAGGTAATCTGTGCTTAGTGCTATAAGGACTTCCCCTCCGTTAAGGTTCCTATCATTACGGAACAGCTTGCTGATATCTGGACAAATTTCAGTGTTTTTATGCTGGAATCAACATGTGTTTCTGTGGCGATTAGTATATGTGGTTTAGTGTTTTCGATCAGATTTTGGAGGCGGCATTGTTTTTGTTTTTATGGATTGGAAGCTGACATTTAATATGCATATTGGTTTGTTTCGCTTGCTTGTGGATTTGGCATGCCTTGTTGATGTTGACGAGTGGATTGGCTCTAGGTTTAATATTGTTGGTGTCGTGTTTTCTGTTGAGATGTTATACCGATTAGATGTACTAAGTACAAGATATATAACATAGAGTTGTGTAATTAAGACAATCACGCAGTCCAATGCGATTACGGAATCTGCCCCTAGTTCATCACAGGGTCTAGTGTGCACTTCTTGGCAATTTGTGTGGTAGCATTGATTGCCGGTGTCATACACAGTCCATTTGCCATTCTATGTGACAGGGTTGTCACATGTGCTGCATGGCTCTCTCATCTACTAGCACCGCGTTTAGCTAGATATCATTAGAGATTGCTAGTAGGATTGCTGCAAGATAGATTAGTAGCTTATTGGCCTTGTTATTGGTACACGTCATGATGGTTTTCTTCTTCAATAATGAGCGGAGGAGATCGATGGAACATTGCTTGTGTATGGCTGAGATATGCCTGTAACGGTTCTACATCCATTGGGATACCTCTCGGATAGACGTTCAAAAATATGGCAAATAGGTATATAACGCATGTTGTTAGCAGCATGTTTAGAATGTCTACTACTTGTAACGGTTAGCAGGTGCTTAACGACTACCGAGAATTCACCTTTCCAGTGTATCCATCTATCAATCTCTATCAATCTGACGTCATATGACGTGATAATCAGCTAGGCGGCGTGTAGCATGACGTCATAATCATTACGTCATAAATGGTTCTATTCGGCCCGTCTTTAACTCTTAATAGTCCGACACCTTGTACAAATTGTATGTCTCTACTATTTAACAAACATGCTGTTGTATATTTTGAAACTAATTTGACTGGAGGCAGAAACAGCGCCCAGATACTCAGAGTGTTCCGAGACCAATCGATCCCGACACGAGCGAGGTGTGGGTGGAGATAAGCTAGAGATGGGCTGGGCATAACTAAAACTGGAAAGGTCCATTGTTTGAATGTATGATTGTACATTCACAACACACCATAATGATGAGATAAACATAATGAATTTCTGACAGTTCACACACAACATTGGTGATCAAATCGATAGGCGAGCGGTGATTCTGAAAAGGCCTCTAGAATTTGAGTTGAACGCACCCGAGAGCCACACACCTACATCACATGACATTTTAAAGCTTATTCTACGTAGAAAAAGAAAAATATGTTGTGGAGATGGCAGGTGGTGCTTGTGAATACGCGTGTATTTAGAGGGTGGGTCGGTGGGAGCGGGTGGGGTGGGGTGCGGTTGGCGTGGGGTGCGGTTGGCATACACAATACTATTATGGAGCCGTGATAACACGTCGCCAATGGCCGAATTAGTAACCTATCTTATCTTCCCGCGGAGATTTAAATATATATTTTAGTCATGCATTCAGCAAGAGCAGTGAAGAAAAGCATTACTTATATTCCGCCGTTTTAAACCTCAATTTCAGATCATCTAAATTAAGTATCCATCGTCGTATAGAAGTGTAAATAATTTTTCATTTTAAAATGTTACGTGCATATTAATAGATAATATGCATTTGTTCTATTGTGTTATTTAACATTTACAATGCTGATTGTCACTTTAAATTATACAGGTCCTTTTCGCATGCCAAGATCTATTTGCTTAGTCGCCCACAAAGTGCTATTTCAATCGCAATCGCATTGTGTATGGGGGTCTGTATGTATACACGTCTGTGTGCGTCCAGTATGAATTCTACTGTATGGATCTTTGCTAGCGTTTGGTGGGATTTTCGTATTGTGGTTCCGAAAGTTTCTTGATTTTGCGATCAAACGGTTGAAGGCCAAATTCACGATCATCAAAAGGTAAAATCACACTTGTCAAACTTCTACTAGCATGACTAAAGCCATGGTCATGAAACTTGTGTGTGAAATTCGCCATTGGGTCTTGAATAACATTCTTGGTATTGCGATCGAATGGCCAAACTGTCAGGACGCTAAAAGATTAACCTATAGCATGCCACGCTTGTCTAAATTAGTGTAATACATTTATGCAGAATGTTGCTTAACATAATTTCTCTAACACAATCCAAAATAAAAATGGAAAGTCCAAATTCCCTTTTTTGACTTAATATTCAGTAAAGCTAGACTTTATGGTATCAATTTCTGGAATTTCATTCCCCTAAAGACTTATTTTAGTCTTGATGCGAGGAAATTTTCTCATTTTGACTTTGATTTGGGAGAATGAAGTCTTTATGAGGAAATTTCCTCATGACTGAGAATATGCAAATTTATGTCTTGTTGAGGAAATTTCCTCATGGCTGAGAATTTGGAAAACTAAGTCAATTTGAGGAAATTTCCGCATGGCTGGCAATTTGCCAAATGTAGTTAAGTTGAGGAAATTTCCTCATGGCTGAGAATTTGGAACCTTTTACTGCTGAATGGCAAGTTTCCATTAACACTTTTATTGTTGAATTGCAAAGCGCAATTAAGACTTTTACAGCTGAATTGCATGTCTCAATTAACCTTTTTACCGCTGAATGTCAAGTGTCCATGCTAACCCTTTTTCTGCAGAAATGCAAAGCACAATTAACCCAATTACTACTGAATTACACATGTCAATTACACCTTTTACTGCGGAATAACAAGTTTCAATTAACTGTTTTACGACTGAATTGCAAGGCGGAATTAAGCCTGTTACGCTGAATTTCAAGGCACAATTAACCCTTTTACTACTGAATGGCAAATATCAATTAACACTTTTACTATTGAATGGCAAGTGTCAATTAATCAGTTAATGTAAACACACACATGCACGCACGCACGCACGCACGCACGCACGCACTCACGCACGCACGCACGCACGCACGCACGCACGCACGCACGCACGCACGCACGCACGCACGCATACAGCAATTAAGCCCCCCCCCCACCATATCCCATAAGACATAAGCTCATAATCTATTGTCGGGCGTTGCCGTACACCTATTTAATGCCACAACGGCGCACTAGCCCCATGGATAATTTGCATTTAGCAAAGCTATGCATGTTGGTTGTTGCTTCTATTAGAAACATTTGTTCCCACGAGAGAAGTTTCAAAGTATCCAACAGAATATTTCTTACATCACATAGGAGAATCAATGGAATATCGGTTATTTATGTGCATGTTGAACAAGAGGGCTCAATGGTTTATTTTGGTTCTAACAGGATTGACTAATTTGACCTTTATTCTTAAGCCATTGCTTTCAGAATTCTTTAAATGTGTTTATAAAAATAGTAAACAGCAAATCGACTAATTTAAAGCTTTTCCCATTCATTTCCTGTAGGATCTTCATAAGTTATGAAAATCCAAGATGGCTGCAAGATGGCTGCTTAAAGAATCGACCAATAGAAATTCTGAATGATAGTTCTAGAAACTATTACCATAGGGGTACTTCTGGCCAAATATTCTTTAAATTGGGCCATTGATTAAGGATGAGTAGTGTTTTAAAAGGATTTCCAGAAAGAAATCTGACCAATCAAAATTCTGAATAGAAGTTCTGGAGCATATCACCATAGGGGTTTGCCAGCCAAATTCACTTGAAATCCACCCATTAGCTAAGGAGAATATGCATTTTGACATGTTTTACAATTTCTGGTAAATTTTTCATAAAATCTAAGATTTTCACCAAAAAAATTTACCAAGCAAAGTTCTGAATAGAGGTTCTGGAATGGACCACCATAGGGACCTTCTATCCCAATTCGATTGAAATCCAGCCAGTGGCTAAGGAGGAGATGCATTTTGACAATTTTCCATAAATTCTTCATAAAATCTCAAATTTCCACCCTAAGAAATTGATCAATCAAAAAATCGGAATAAACGTTTTGGAGCCTAGGACCAAGAATCATTTTAGCCAAATTTGGTTGCAATCGGTCAAAGCATAACGGAGGAGATGCGATTTGATGGATGGATAACAGGTGAGCTAAAAAGTAAATCATGGAAGCCTTCATGACCGGAGAAATGTATCGACATTTAGCTATTAAAATCTGAATGGTATGAAAAAAAACTGACCATGTCATGCATAGTTTATGTGTGGCATGTTGTATCACCTGAATACCTATTATAAGATGAGGTGAGCTTTCCTTTAAAGTACAAGAATGTGCGAGAACGAGAGGCAGGTGGGTGGGTGGGGGTTGGCAGAAAAGATGTGTGTGATTTTTTTTATTGATTCACTTGAGACTGATCTATGGAACAAGGGGCCAAATGGCCTGTGGCGCTCACCTGGACCATTGGCATTTGAACCATTTTCATTTAAATAGACATGGATCCAAGATGGCCACCCAAAAATTGACCAATCAAGATTCTCGTTTAATATGTTGAAGCCTACCGTCATAGGATCCTTCCACCAATGTTTTGTTGAAATTGATTGAACGAGTACCATTTTTAAATGGTCCCGGAAAACTTTCAGAAAATCAGAGATGGCTGCCAAAACATTTACCTATCAAAATTCTGAATACAATTTCTAGAGGCTAGAACAATAGGATCCTTCCAGGCACATTTGGTTGAAATTGCCCAAGCGATTAATGAGGAGTAGCATTTTATACCAATTCCCATTTTTCAGAAAATCCAAGATTGCCACCATCAAATTCAAGCCGTCAAAATTCTGTATACACATGTTCTGAAGAATACCGGCCTAAGGTTCTTCCAGTTGAGTTTGGTTGAAATCGGTCAAGTAGTTTAGCCCTGTAGGTGGGGCTTAGAATACACCTTCCGTATCCTCTGCGTGTCGTAAGAGGCGACTAAAGGAGGTAAGGGTGAGGTAACCCTGACAGAAACCTCGAGTGCTGAAGACGGAGGGTCCAGGCCGCACGGCGCATTCTAATAAACCATGGATCCACGCACTTAACGCTTATGATCATGTCGATAGTCACTTAGGACTGGCGGTATGATCAGCGAACGAAAAGAAGAAGAAGGTCAAGTAGTTAATTACTATTAGCCTTTTAACTGATGTCCCAAAATCTTCAGAAAATCCAAAATGGTCACCAGAAAAATTGACAGGTCAAAATTTTGTGTACATGTTGTGAAGCCTGCCATCCTATGCTCATTCCATCCAGTCTAGTTGAAATCTCCCAGCAGTTAATTAGGAGTAGCATTTTAAACGATTTTCAGCCATTTTTCGTAAGTTCAAGATGGCCGCTGAAAAAATTAATTTCAATAGGCAGGCATATTGTTAAGAATAAAGCCCAGTTCATTGTCTGCTAAAGATGTTAACAAGCTCATATTTTCAATATGGATACAGACATGCAGTAACACATTTCATTACGTACACTCCAATACATTTACTACAAGATGTAAACAAACTCTTGCTCATCATTTAAAAAATAATTTGACCGAAAGGTGGTGCTTTTTAAGGTAGCATCAACCATCAGATAAAATTAATTTCAAAATATTCATGTTTAGCTCGCTCAAGACTCTAGGGAAATCAGAGATAAATAGGTTAATACTTTACAAATTAGAGGGAGTTGACCAGAATACAGTGTGTGGTAGGATATTGCAGCTCAACTCACAAGTCACAAGAGTGGCAAGTGGTGGAAAATATCTCCACTCATTTAGCCTGTACATTAAATTTTATGAGCCCTCAGAGACTGTCCAGTGTTCAGTATTTCGCTCATATCTGCCTTAACCTTTTAATTCTTGAATTTCTTCCAAAAACCTCACTTTTCCCATAGAAAATTTTCATTTGCAGATCAAAAGAGCGCTATTTTTGACGATTTAGCACTGGACTGGCTCGTCATTCCAGTGGTAAATTTTCAAAAATAGTCTTCTCTTGGTCTGCAAATGGACATTTCTCAAGACCACTGCAGAAGTCACTTTGGCTGATATGAGTGTTAAAGGGGTCAGGCTAAAGGAGTCTGGATAATCACTAATACATGTTTAATTCACTACTAATGCTTGAAATATTTGAACAGAAATCATGGTAGAGTTCTTGTGACCAGAAAAAATGTCTGTGGTATGTATATTTTCTTTCGAAAAATTACAAATAACACATAATATTTCTTTAATGGTTTTATGGTTGTTACATTTCAAAGTCTCAGGTTTTCTCTAATTCGACTGGATGGTGTATCAGAACAAGAATAAACAGGACAGAAGTGAAAATTGGTTTTCAAAATAATCAAGAGGTCAGCTAAATTTTATAAAGCTATGACAGCATGGGTTCCCTGTTATGATTATTAAGAACAGTGAGCGTAGGGTGGGTGGGGGAAGCACAGTTAAATGGTGATCACCCCTTATATTGAATGCCCGGGAGGTTGCGCTTCAACATCAAAATAGACACTTTCAACCTCACAGTGACCCATTTGAAAATTATATCAATGACACGGATATTGGACAAATTTGTTCTTGTTTTATATCACTGTTAATCAAAGTTTAATAACATTTGTAGATTAAAGTTAAAATTAGAAAACAACAACCGTTAACAATGATAACGTCTGTTGTTTTCTTATTTTAACTTTAATATATAAAAGTAATTACATTTTGATTAACAGTGATATAAAACAAAGACAAATTTGTCCAATACCCTCGTCATTGATATATTAATCGCTTGGGAAATTTCAACCAAATTTGGCTAGAAGGATCCTATTGTGGTAGACTCTAGAAATTGTATTCAGAATTTTGACAGGTCAGTGTTTTGGTAGCCATCTCTGATTTTCTGAAGGTCTTACGGAACCATTTAAAAATGGTACTCTTTCAATCAATAGCCCGATTTCGACAAAACATTGGTGGATTGATCGTATGATGGTAGGCTTCAACAAATTAAACGAGAATCTTGATTGGTCAAATTTGTGGTGGCCGTATTGGATTTTCCAAAAATCGTCCATCATGTCTATTTAAATGAAAATGGTTTAAATGCCTATGGTCCAGGTGAGTGCCATAGGCCCTTGGACCTCTTGTTCCATAGATAAGTCTCAAGTGAATCAATCTAAAATCAGACAAATCCTTTCTGCCAACCCCCACCACCCACCAGCCTCTCGTTCTCACACATTCTTGTACTTTAAAGGAAAACTCACCTCATCTTATAATAGGTATTCATGTGATACATGCCACACATAAACTATGCATGACATGTTCAGTTTTTAGTTCACCTGGCCAGAATGGCCAAGTGAGCTTATGCTGTGGCGACCACCCGTCCGTCTGTCCGTCAACTTTTGCTTTAAAATGTATCGCCTCCTAAACCGCTTGCCAGATTTTAGTTAAACTCTTAGATCTTATGAAAAATTTACCGGAAATTCTCAAAACGCTACTCCTCATTGAACGCTTGGTGGGTTTCAATCTAGTTTGGCTGGAAGGATCCTTTTGATGGCAGGCTTCAGAGGTTTTACACAGGACTTTCATTACTCAATTTTTCGGCACCCATCTTGACATTTCCAAATGTTTTGTGAAATCAGTTGGAAGAACCCTAGGTGGGTAGGCTTCAGAACGTATATATACAGAATTTTGATTGGTCAATCTGGCAGCCATTTTGGATCTTCCTGAAATACTTTACAATGCTAACCAATGGTCAGATTTCAACGAAACCTGGGTGGAATGATCCTATGGTGATCGACTTAAAGACTTCTAATGAGTGTTTCGATTGGGCATTTTTTCGGCAGCCACCTTGGTCTTTCCAAAAATGTTCAAGAAGCCTTTAAATCACGACCACTACTACTACACCTCGATATCAAACACATTTGGGTGGAACGACCCTATGATGATAAGCTTCAAGAAATCAAATGAGAATTTTGATTGGTCAATTTACTTGGTGGCCATCTTGGATTTTCCGAAAATTATCCATCATGTCTTTAAATGCAAACGATTCAAATGCTAATGATCCAGGTGAGCGCCACAGGCCCTTGGGCTTCTTGCTAATCATACCATTAAGATTTTAATAGCCAAATGTCGATACATTTCTCCAGTCATGAAGGCTTCCATGATTTTCTTTTTAACTCGCCTGTTATCCATCCATCAAATCGCATCTCCTCCTTTATGCTTTTACCGATTGAAACCAAATTTGGCTGGAAGGATTCTATGGGCGTAAGCTCTAGAGCTTCTAATTCAGGTTCTTTCATTGATCAATTTCTTTGGGTGGAAATTTTAGATTTTATGAAGAATTTATTGAAAAGTGTTAAAATGCATCTCCTCATTAGCCACTGGCTGGATTTCAAGCGAATTTGGCTAGAGGGACCCTATCTTGGTCCATTCCAGAACTCTATTCAGAACTTTGCTGGGTTAATTTTTTGAGTGAAAATCTTAGATTTTATGAAAAATTTACCAGAAATTGTCAAACATGTCAAAATGCGTCTTCTCCTTAGATACTGGGTGGCTTTCAACTGAATTTGGCTGGGAGAACCCTATGATTGTATGCTCCAGAACTTCTATTCAGAATTTTGATTTATTTCTGGAAATCTTGTTAAACACTACTCATCATTAATCCATGGCACAATTTTAAGCATATTTTCCCAGAAGTACCCCTTATGGTAATAGTTTCTAGAACTTTCATTCAGAATTTCTATTAGTTGATTCTTTAATCTGCCATCTTGGATTTTCATAACGTATGAAAATCCTACAGGAAATGAATGGGAATAGCTGTAAATTGGTCGATTTGCTATTTACTATTTTTATAAACACATTTAAAGATCTATGAAAATCGTAGGTTAAGAATATAGGTCAAATTTGGTTAATCCTATTCGACAGGTTAGAACCAAAATAAACCATTGAGCCAGAACATTATTTATGTATTATTATTATTATAAGCCAATTTGAGAAAGAAATTCTCTAAAAGCAGCCTGTATAGCATGGAGTCTCAGTATTAGGCAGTTTAACATGCACATCAATAACCCATATCTCATTGATCCTCCTATGCGATGTAAGAAATATTCAGTTGGATTCTTTGAAACTTCTCTCGTGGGAACAAATGTTTCTAATGGAAGCAACACCCAACATGCATAGCTTTGATGAATGCAAATTATCCATGGGGCTAGTGCGCCGTTGTGACATTAAATGGGCGTACGGCAACGTCCTACATTAGCTTATGAGCATATGTCTTAGGGGATATGGGTGGGGGTTGGTGCCATGGGGAGGGGCTTGGTGTGTGTGTACATAAAATTATTAATTGACACTTGCCATTCAGTAGTAAAAGTGTTAATTGTTATTTGCCATTCCGTAGTAAAAGTGTTATTTGTGCCTTGAAATTCAGCAGTAACAGGTTTGATTGTGCCTTACAATTCAGTCGTAAAATGGTTAATTGAAACTTGTCATTCAGCAGTAAAGGTTTTAATTGACATGTGTAATTCAGTAGTAAATGGGTTAATTGTGCTTTGCATTTCAGCAGAAAAAGGGTTAACACGGACACTTGACAATCGGCGGTAAAAAGATTAATTGAATCTTGCAATTCAACAGTAAACGTCTTAATGGAAACTTGCCATTCAGCAGTAAAAGGTTTAGTAGAAACTTGCTTTTCAGCAATAAAAGGGTTAAAAAGAAGTTTGTAATCCAACAGTTACGGGTTAATGGAGGCCTGTAATTCAGCTTGACCTTATCTTGCAAATTCTCAGCCATGAGGAAATTTCCTCAAATCAACATCATTTTCCAGATTCTCAGCCATGAGGAAATTTCCTCAAATCGACTTCATTTTGAAGAAATTTCCTCAAATCGACTTCATTTTCCAAATTTTCAACCATGAGGAAATTTCCTCAAATCGACTTCATTTTCCAAATTCTCAGCCAATGAGGGCATTTCCTCAAATTGACAGCATTTTGCATATTTTAGTCATGAGGAAATTTCCTCAAATCCACAGCATTTTGCAAATTCTGAGCTATGAGGAAATTTCCTCAAATTTACTTTATTTTACAAATTCTCAGCCATGAGAAAATTTCTTCAAATCGACAGCATTTAACAAATTTTCAACCATGAGGAAATTTCCTAAAATCGACTTCATTTTGCAAATTCTCAGTCATGAGGAAATTGCCTCAAATCCACAGCATTTTGCAAATTCTGAGCTATGAGGAAATTTCCTCAAATTGACTTCATTTTACAAATTCTCAGCCATGAGGAAATTTCCTCAAATCAACATCATTTTCCAGATTCTCAGCCATGAGGAAATTTCCTCAAATCGACTTCATTTTGAAGAAATTTCCTCAAATCGACCTCATTTTCCAAATTTTCAACCATGAGGAAATTTCCTCAAATCGACTTCATTTTCCAAATTCTCAGCCAATGAGGGCATTTCCTCAAATTGACAGCATTTTGCATATTTTAGTCATGAGGAAATTTCCTCAAATCCACAGCATTTTGCAAATTCTGAGCTATGAGGAAATTTCCTCAAATTTACTTTATTTTACAAATTCTCAGCCATGAGAAAATTTCTTCAAATCGACAGCATTTAACAAATTTTCAACCATGAGGAAATTTCCTAAAATCGACTTCATTTTGCAAATTCTCAGTCATGAGGAAATTGCCTCAAATCCACAGCATTTTGCAAATTCTGAGCTATGAGGAAATTTCCTCAAATTGACTTCATTTTACAAATTCTCAGCCATGAGAAAATTTCCTCAAATTGACAGCATTTAACAAATTCTCAACCATGAGGAAATTTCCTCAAATCAACAGCATTCTGCAAATTCTCAGCCATGAGGAAATTTCCTCACATCGACAGCACTTTGCAAATTCTCAGCGATGAGGAAATGTGCTCAAATCCACAGCATTTTGCAAATTCTGAGCTATGAGAAAATATCCTCAGAATGACTTCATCTTACAAATTATCAGCCATGAGGAAATTTCCTAAAATTGACTTCACTTAACAAATTTTCAACCATGAGGAAATTTCCTCAAATCGACAGCATTTTGCAAATTCTCAGCCATGAGGAAATTTCCTCACATCGACAGCATTTTGCAAATTCTCAGCGATGAGGAAATGTGCTCAAATCCACAGCATTTTGCAAATTCTGAGCTATGAGAAAATATCCTCAGAATGACTTCATTTTACAAATTATCAGCCATGAGGAAATTTCCTAAAATTGACTTCACTTAACAAATTTTCAACCATGAGGAAATTTCCTCAAATCGACAGCATTTAGCAAATTCTCAGCCATGAGGAAATTTCCTCACATCGACAGAATTTTGCAAATTCTCAACGATGAGGAAATGTGCTCAAATCCACAGCATTTTGCAAATTCTGAGCTATGAGAAAATATCCTCAGAATGACTTCATTTTACAAATTATCAGCCATGAGGAAATTTCCTAAAATTGACTTCACTTAACAAATTTTCAACCATGAGGAAATTTCCTCAAATCGACAGCATTTAGCAAATTCTCAGCCATGAGGAAATTTCCTCACATCGACAGAATTTTGCAAATTCTCAGCGATGAGGAAATGTGCTCAAATCCACAGCATGTTGCAAATTCTGAGCTATGAGAAAATATCCTCAGAATGACTTCATTTTACAAATTATCAGCCATGAGGAAATTTCCTAAAATTGACTTCACTTAACACATTTTCAACCATGAGGAAATTTCCTCAAATCGACAGCATTTTGCAAATTCTCAGCCATGAGGAAATTTCGTCAAATCGACAGCATTTTGCAAATTCTCAGCCATTAGGAAATTTCTTCAACTAGACATCATTTTCCAAATTGTCAGCCATGAGGAAATTTCATCAAATAGACATCATTTTGCTAATTCTCAGCCATGAGGAAATTCGTCAAATTGACTTCATTTAACAAACTCGCAACCACGAGGAAATTTCCTCAAATCAACAGCATTTTGCAAACTCTCAGCCATGAGTAAATTTCATCAAATCGACAGCATTTTGCAAATTCTCAGCCATGAGGAGATTTCCTCAACTAGAAATCATTTTCCAAATTGTCAGCCATGAGGAAATTTCCTCAAAAGACTTCACTCTCTAAAATTAAAGTTAAACTGAGGAAATTTCCTCAAATTGACAGCATTTTGCAAATTCTCAGCCATGAGGAGATTTCCTCAAATCAACAGCATTTTGCAAATTCTCAGCCATGAGAAAATGTCCTCAAATTGACAGCATTTTGCAAATTCTCAGCCATGAGGAAATTTCCTAAACTAGACATCAATTTGCAAACTCTCAGCCATGGGGAAATTTCCTCATAAAGACTTCACTCTCCAAAATCAAACTCAAAATGAGGAAATTTCCTCAAATCGACTTCATTTTACAAATTCTCAGCCAGGCGGCAATTTCCTCAAATTGACTTCATTTTTCAAATTCTCAGCCATGAGGTAATTTACTCAAATCGACAGCATTTTGCAAATTCTCAGCCAAGAGGAAATTTCCTCAAATCAACAGCATTTTGCAAATTCTCAGCCATGAGGAAATTTCCTCAACTAGACATCATTTTCCAAATTGTCAGCCATGAGGAAATTTCCTCAAATAGACATCATTTTGCAAATTCTCAGCCATGAGGAAATTTCCTAAACTAGACATCAATTGCAAATTCTCAGCCCTGAGGAAATTTCCTCAAACGACTTCACTCTCTAAAATCAAAGTTAAAATGAAGAAATTTCCTCAAATTGACTTCATATTCCAAATTCTCAGCCTTGAGGAAATTTCCTCAAATCGACATCATTTTCCAAATTCTCAGCCGTGATAAAATTTCCTCAACTTAACTACATTGACTTAATTTTCCAAATTCTCAGCCATGAGGAAATTTCCTCAACAAAACATCAATTTGCAAATTCTCAGTCATGAGGAAATTTCGAGGAGAGTGCTAAAAACAACATAAACTTCAATCGTTTGATAAACATCGGACAGTGTATTTAAAAGCTATCATACAACCTATTGATGGACATATATTTACTACTCCTGCTGAGAGTTATTTGAAAGGCATAATGTGTGGATTTAAGAATATGTTTACCTTCATAGAAGTGTTCGATAGATATGACAATTCACTATCAATTAAGAGTGGAGAACAAGATTGTCGGGCAAACATTAGTAGCCGTAGATTAGGTTCATTGGGGTATGAAGTAATTGCTGGTCGATCAGTTCCTCAGTGGAAAAAGTTCATGAATGTTCAATCAAACAAACAGAAGTTGATTAGTTTTTTATGTGACTTTGTGAGTAAGAATTCTCCACAACAACTTGCATCCAATTCCGAGTAAAAGATATACTTGGCTGGCGGTTTTGCTGATTCCCAACATGTCACATTAGTTCATGCACTTGGAATAAAGGAAGCTCAGGCACTATACAGTAATCATGAAGAAGCAGATACATGCATGCTATTTCACGCAATACATGCGGACGCAACATTCCAATCAGAAAATATAGAAGGCGGGATTGTGATCAAATCACTAGAACCAGACGGTTTAATTCTTGTGGCTCACTATTTCGTAGGATGAATAATACGAAGGAATTCTAGATTCAGACTGTGACTGTGACTAATAATATCGATCTGCGACGCTACATTCCTGTACATTCAATTTGCTCAGCCTTGTCAAAAACATTTCGTCAGCTACTGCCTGCTGCACATGCGAAAACTGGTTGTGATAGTACATCTGCATTCTTCAGTATCGGCAAAAAATCCGTATTTACGCTTCTTTACGATAGGGCTGATGACTTTAGCGATCTTACAGCTCTGTCATGCCAGGATGGTGATTCCATTGCCGCTGCTAGAAAACTCATCGCCGTAATCTATGACCACCCCCCCTCCCCCAGAACAGTTTAAAGTGGCTCACAAGAGCCTTAATGATCTATGTGTACGATTAGCATACCAGAAGAATGTTAGTCTCATAAAGATGCTCCCTTGAGAAACTAGATTTATAGAGCATGTAAAACGAGTATCGTGGCAAACTAAAATCGGGTACAAAAAGTACACAGATTTTTACCAAATCGGGTACAAATACACATAAAGTCGGGTACAAAACCGACAACAACAATGGGATGTATCTACCAAATCCGGGTACAACACAAAGGATCGGGTACAACCGGGTACAATCGGGTACAGGATTACTATAAAAGGAGTACAGGATTACTATAAAAGGAGCGCGCAAACAGTGCATCGCCATCCAAACTCAACGGACACCAACCGTTAGCGTCAGGACGAAGCTAGCATCTTACAAGCTTTTCACAAAAATATTAAAATCTGGAGGAGCTCCGATATTGACATGCAAAACTTCGGGACTCCATTTGATTACGGTTGGCAACAGGAGGACACGCATGCGGTGCCGGTATTTTTTACAAAGTTCTTAAGATTTCTGATGTAGCCTACTAGAGGATCTCATCTGTGCACGTGAAGGAAGAAGTGTGCGTGCGTGCGTGCGTGCGTGCGTGCGTGCGTGCGTGCGTGCGTGGAATAAACTATATGTGTAGTCGACAAAACTTACCATGCACAGAGTTGTGCTCCTGCAATGGAAGTGAGGATTGCAGAAATAAGCACACCCATTTTAGTGACATCGCGGATTATGAGGAATAGCAAAATGTAGACTTGTAGATATTATGGTATATGGAATCATGAACATCAAATAATATTTATATGGCTATGATTACGTGCTTCCTTGTAAGGCATAGCGATACTGTGACTATACCTTATAAGAAAGCATGTAATGATAGCCATATCAATGTAATGCTGAATTCATATTTCGGTACATTGATGAAAGTTGAATTCAAAATGGCAGTGTCTCGATGGCCATGGGTTGCATATTGCCACAATACAGTCAAATGTGATTATAATAGACAGTGTAATCACAATAGTCACTAAAATAGGTAGTCACATAAACCAACCCATGTACTATAGTAAATAGTTTTGAGCTCTGAATGATTGTAGTTCATTAAGATGGATGGTCTCAACAACGGCCATATTAAAAGCTACCCTCATTGGAAGTAAAGGCACATATCTGGTGTAGATAGAATTGGTTGCAGGTTAAATGAAATTAGTTTACGCCTTTAACCAATGATATCCCCTTTATATCAACTTCAGGGCAACTGCATGTATAGCGGAAAACTGTTAAACATGTTGAAAAGAATTTGTATGGAAAATACTACTGACTTAGGCAAAATAGCTTCCGTGCAAATTAATTTTAAAATATTCAACATAAGATTTTTTACAGCATAAAGAATTTATCATATCAGGTCTGACTGGTCGAAAGAGTTAACTAAAGGGCACTCGAAAGAGGTACACATAGATATTATGAAGAAGTGTGCCAAATGTGGCAATTCTACTTTCGTGTATTCTGGATATATAGCCAAAACATGTCATCCACTGAGTGATACCGTGGCCTAGATCTTTGACTTTTTTACCCCAAACTGTAACTATTTCTACCTAATGACATCGGAGAGCTTTGTACCAAATTTGGTGATTCTACTTTCTTTCACTCAGGAATTATCCTGCAGACAAACAAATAGACAGACAGACAGGCAGGCAGGCAGGCAGGCAGGCAGACAGACAGACAGACAGACAGACAGACAGACAGACAGACAGACAGACAGACAGACAGACAGACAGACAGACAGACAGACAGACAGACAGACAGACAGACAGACAGACAGACAGACAGACAGACAGACAGACAGGCAGGCAGGCAGGCAGGCAGGCAGGCAGACAGACCAACAGACAGACCAACAGACAGACAGACAGACAGACAGACAGACACATACTATTATGGGGTTCAAAATGGACCTGGATATTATTTTACCCAGTGTAATGAATTGACTGTTACACTTTCAAACATGGCTGGTATTATTTTCCAAAAAATCAATAACGTAAAAAGAGCAAAAATTGGTTTTAGGGTCCCCTTGTTTCACATCCTCTTCTCGGAAATTTCACCACAGCAGCACTCCACATCATATATATTCTAAAGATAGAGATACAGGCCTTTGCAATGATGTATGATGTGGGTGAGTCGCTGATTGGTGCATTAAATTCCAAAAATCCTGCTCTTCGCCGCTCGCCTAAATGGTTTGTCACTTGTAAATGGTACGACACGAAGACACTGAGAGTACAATAGGCGATGATACAAGAGTCACAATGGCAATATCACAACTGTTGATTGGTAGTATGAACCATCGAAACGTGACAGTTTGTAAACCTGAGGCGTCTTGCAATCTTGCAATCTGTAGTAACCATGGTAATGGACGGGAAGGTTGACTTTCGTTTTGTATTTCCGTGGACATAAATGTATTTTTTTCATCAAAATTAGCGGTTATCGAAATTCTGCCACATGTGTTGCCAACCAAAGCTTATGATGGAGTAGCAAAAATGACATGGAGATGAAAATGATTGGAAAAATATTTTTTCATTGAACTTTAGCAAATTTTTGTTTGTGGATTGAATCTTAGAGTTTCTCTAGTTATCTAAGACTTATATATTTCAAGTAAATTCTATTCTTGAAATTGAGGTCAAAGACTTATTTCCCCTTAACATTTCACACATAAATTTACGACTGACTGTGTCATGTTTTTTACTATAACTTTGGCGTACTGGCACATAATTAATCCACTACAATGGTCCTATCAATCTCAGCGGCGGTGGTCTTTGATCGTTGAGTGCTGAGATGTCAACATTCCTTAATTCTGTATGTGTGGAAGAGGCGAATTGGTTAGCTCACCTGCAGCCGCCAAGCACCCACATGGCGGGTAAGCCAATTGACCGATCGGGTTTATTTGAACAAACTTGGGTCCCGTGGGGTTACGGATGCTTCCTACCGAATATAATTGAAATCGGCCTAGTAGTTCTTGAGAAGAAGAGATTTTAAAGCTCCCATTGCTTTAGTATGGGCGACTTTGGCGGGAAAATATTCCAAGATGGCCGCCAAACCGTTTATCCGACAACAGCTCCGAAAATAGCAAATTTGAACTATGAATACCCAAAAAAATACATAGAAACAATGTTGGCCTCAAAATCCATCAAATAAAAAAATCCAATATGGCTGCCAAACACTACATTTTGATTGGCTCACGTCGGACATTTTTTTTAACGGATCAACTTCCCTAGATATCATCTCGAACAATGAATGGCACACTCGAAATAAAAAACCTAGCAATATGTGCAAGGAAATTAACAAGAGGCCCAAGGGCCTGTATCTCTCACCTGGACCATAGGCATCTCAACTAGAATGGTCATTAACAATAAGTCGAAGTGTAGTGAGCTAAGCAGACGTGCAACAAGAAAGCAGAGGCCATGTTTCTTTATGTATCAACTTCTCGTGAACAAACTTAGTCATCAATATCATATCTCCCAAATTTCGGCCCAATCCGTTCAGTGGCTCTGGAAACGAAGTTGCTTTCATGAAAAACAGGCCATCCAAGATGGCCGCCAACCATTTGGCAAATCAAGTTCCCTTGAACAAATTTGGTTCAACTCGAGCCCTAAATAATATTTTATGAGTTTTGAATCAATCGCTCAAACAGTTTCGGCAAAGATTTTTAAAGACATTTCTAAAAATCGACCAAAATCCATAATGGCCGCCGGCCAAATTGGCTGATCGGCTTCGTTTGAACAAACTTAGATCTCCATACCCTAAGGATGTTTCCTGCCAAATATAAATGAAATCGGCCCAGTAGTTCTTAAGAAGACATTTTAAATTTCCCATTGCTTTAGTTTGGGAGCTTTTTGCTGGAAATTAACCAACATTGCCGACAAAATTGCAAATTTGAGATCAGAATACGCAAAAACATATATAAAACCAATTTCGTCCTCAAAATACATTAAATAAAAAAATGCCATATGGCCGCCAAACACGTTATATTTTGATTGGCCCACGGCTGCCATGTTTTTTTACAGCTCATCTTCCCTTGAACAAACTTTAATGGCCCTTATTCCATAATCATATGTCCCAAACTTCGGCCCGATTCCTTCAGCGGGTCTGGAGAAGTTGTTTTCGGAAAGAATAGGTCATCCAAGATGGGTGCCTAACTGTTTGGTCAGTCAAGTTCTCTTGAACAAATTTGGTTCAGCTCTTGCCCTAGATGATATTTCATGAGTTATGAATCGATCACTCAAACGGTTTCGGAGAAGATTTGTAAAGACATTTCTAAAAATCGGCCGAAATCCAAGATGGCCACCGGCCCAATTATCCGATCGGGTTCATTTGAACAAACTTGGATCCCTTTGCGCTAAGTATGCTCCCTGCCAAATACAATTGAAGTCCGCCTAGTAGTTCTTGAGAAGAAGACATTTTAAATTTCCCATTGCTTTAGTCTGGGCGCCTTTGGCGGGAAAATAATCCAAGATGGCCACCAAACTGTTTATCCGACAGTTTCAAAAATGGCAAATTTGAGCTCAGAACACCCAAAAACATATATAAAAAAAATCCAATAATACCGCCAAATACGATACATTTTGATTGGACCACAGCGGCCATGGTTTTTGACGCATCAACTTCCCTTGAACAAAGTTTAATGGTCCTTAGTCCCTAATCATACCTCCAAAATTTCGGTCTGATCCCTTCAGCGGTTCTGGAGAAGTTGTTTTCTGGAAAACTAGGTCATCCAAGATGGCCGCCGAACCATTTGGTCAATCAAGTCTTCTTAAACAAACTTAGCTTACCTCTTTCCCTAGAGGAGGTTTCATGCGTTTTCAATCGATTCCCCAAACGGTTTCGGTGAAGATTTTTTATAGACGTTTCCTAAAATTGGCCGAAATCCAAGATGGCCGCCGGCCAAATTGGCCGATCGGCTTCCTTTGAACAAACTTTGATCCCTATGCCATAAGGATGCTTTCTGCCAAATATAATTGAAATCGGTCCAGTGGTCCTTGAGAAGAACTCGTTTAAAGGAAAAGTTGACGGACGACGGATGGATGATGGACGGATGACGGACGACACATGACAGACGGTCGCCACGGCATAAACTCACTTGGTCTTTTCAGGCCAGGTGAGCTAATAAATATAAAGTAAAATAATTTATTGGGTTCGTTTGGTTTTTATTGAGATGACATAGTAGAATATATTAAACACAAGAACGTCACTTTAGTGTGTTTGTCTATATCTATATGTATGTAGATTTCATGTCAATAAAACATTAAATTTCAGATTATGTTTTATCCCTACTTAATACAATATTTGTGTATCACGTCACTGGCTCCACAGTTGGGGTTTCTTTGGACCAGCCACCCAAAACCCGTTGTCATTGTAGTTTATTATGTACACATAGAAGGTAATGCCAATTTGGCTAATACTGGTATTATTTATTGTTCTAGTGTCAATTGTGCAACCTGAGACTAGGTGCTGCAGGTCAATTTTACAAATCATCCGTGTGCAGCGTGCGCCGCTTGCTATAGCGATACTTAGTGTATTGGCTGTGGCAATTGGGACTCCAACACTATTGATTAATGTGTACAAGATAGGGTGCTTAATCAGGGGTCTGGGATATCCGCTCCAGCCAGTCAAGTCCAAAGTGGGCGCAGTAAAGCATGTTGGAAAAAACGTCCAGCCGCAGTTAGTGAAGAATCCATGGTGGACAAGGTGGTGAATTAAGTGCCCCTCCCCCTCAAGAACAGTTTTTGTCAATGTGGGAGAAGATTGAGAAACGGATGACACAATTAAAGTCTCCTAGGTCGCTCTCCTCAGCACAGTCGTCGTCCATTCCATGCCAAGATATTTTCCCCGAATGTAGGTAACAAGTGGCTGAGATTTGCTAGAGATTATGTGGAGGTTGTGGAGTAAGACAGGTCGAAACCGAAACCTGCAGCCTTTTGGAGGTTTTACGTGTGGGAGGTCTAGCACGGGAGAATCATAGCAACTTGTCTGGGGTAGCAAGTAATCGGGTGAATTGCAGACCATCAGACAAGCAGATCAGGTACTAGGTAGTGCCTGCTGGGTTGTACAAGGCCCAATGAGGGTGCAACCTGAAAACCATAACTGTTGGAGTAGACGTAATAGAGGCCAAATGCATTAAGACTGCAGCGGCGTCGGCGCCCACATGCAGGAGACGAATGCCAATAAAATGTCTACCGCACTCGAAAGGCTCGACCTACTCATCAACAGCAGAGACAATGACAACAACGTCAACAACAGCGACATCAGAAACAACCTCGACAATACCGTAATGAGGATTTGATCAAAGGGGAGGGGGAGTGGAGGGAGATAATTTAGTGATCGTCGTCATCAGCGGCCATGGTCTAACATCGACAGTGAGAAGCCTGTAAACCCTGACCCCTCAGATGGGACAATCTTTTTCTTCAAAGAGAACAATCTGGAGATGCGATCAACTCCAGTGGGATGAAGATTGCTTCATTTCATATAGGAATGGAGGTCGGTGACAACGAGCAAGTTAGTTCTTTGTACAGTGACTGAACGAGTACAAACCATGCTGGAAAATGTGTAGTACCACCGCAACCGTCCACAGTGTCAATTTGGACACTGATTCCAAAGGAGATGGAGAACGTAATAGTTCTACAGGATGAGGTTTTATCTCTACTTCAGAAACATACAATTCGTAGATTCCATAAGTCCACATGAAGCGGGAGAGTCGTACTTAAACTGAACTGAAGTTCATCAATACCCCAGCTTCCAAGATGCAAATGATCAGAACAGTATTATCAATATTGGGTCATGGCATGTGGCCAGCATCCATAGACCTCAATGATGCATACAGAAATATGTTGGAATGCAGAAAGTATTCCAATGGCGAGGTGATAGTTTAAGGAGAGACGAAAAATCCCCTTTTTCTTTCTACAATACTTCAACATACTTATCATTGGACTACTGGCCTATGTCAACCGTTCCACGCAGTCGATCTTAGTTTCTTCATCTGCGTTCTTCCGTTTGAAAAAGAGTGACAAATTTAGAGCACACAATCGGGTACTGCAGTAGGGGAACTCGGTGTACCCGAGTACGGGCTATGATAGAATCTGGTTAGGTTAGGTACGTGTGCGTTAAATTCGTATTTACCGAACAGAGAACGCCTGGTAAAAGGGATGCAGAAAGTATTCCAATGGTGAGTATGTTGAAATATCGTAGAAAGAAAAAGGATGATGTTTTCCGTCTCACAACTAATTCATTTTTGCATGATATCAGTCTCAAATTTGTAGCTTAATGACACCAGGCGGCTGGCACCAGGTGGCGTTATTTAAAATGTCAGTCAGTGCAACTTCATAATAACATAGCCATATAGGGTGGCTTAAAAGGACGACCTAACATTGCAATAATGAGCATATGATATTGACGTGTTAAAATGTCTTACTGGTTAAAAAATTACTTCTATTAAACACCAGCAGATAAAAGTGGCGACTATTGTGGGTGTGAGCATGTGTACTGTATTCTTAAGATCAAAATATCGGTATATATCTTTTCAAACAAGGCTATACAACGAAAGTCGTTACATATAATAAATATATTAAATATAAAATCTACAACTATAAATCTGGCAGTAGCCACGCAACATAATTATGTTAATTGTGCAACCTGAGACTAGGTGCTGCAGGTCAATTTTACGAATCATCCGTGTGCAGTGTGAAATTTTTGTTCCCAGGTAATTAAATAAAATTGAAATTCTGCTTAGTAAAATTTAAAAAAACACCATATGGACACATATAATACTGTTCGCATGCCACGTGCCTTCCGATTTAAATAATTTGGTGACAGCGTAATTGCTCTACGTTATGCATAACATTAATTATCGAATTATATGCAGCGTGCGTTAATCTGAGGCCAATAAACATGACAACTCCTGATAAGGAAAAGTCAGTATATGCATTATATGCACTACAGTGCCGAGGAGAATACATATACAAACCATGTAACACCTAGTGATATTGCCTCCTGGAAACCATTGCTTAAAGAAGCTCAGCTGAGAAAGCGTGCGAAAATTCTGGCAATTGCACTCTTGCAGAAACGTTTAGCGAAAGTCAGTGGCAGATTCAAAGGTCAAAGGGGTGGGGTGGGGGCCAGAACCCCATAAGTTTGTCAAATTCTACAAAACAAACACCCTCTTCAAGTCAACCATAACATTTTAACCTGTAAGCAAACTAAGTATGCTCATTTACCACTCAGAATCGCGGAAATTGTTTCTTAATAAAGCATAATCCACAGAATATCTCTGTGTATTGCAACGTCAACGCGGCCAAATCTTAGCTAGCTATCCGTCCTCCCATCATTTTAGGAGAGTTACCACAACTGAGAGATATAGTCGGGTACCCATTAAGAACAGTGAATCCCATTTAAATACGCGCAAACAACTGAGAGAATAATCTAACTGTGCAATACCTTGGATTTAAAAAACACCATATTGCTTCTATACCAGTCATAGTAGAAAGGTTATGCCGGCGTACGGAGATAACAGATTCTTCACTCGTCAATATTTCGCCATATGCTATTAACCCTTTAACACTCATATCAGCCAAAAACCGGCCTCTGCGGTGGTCTTGAGAAATGCCCATTTGCAGACCAAGCGAAGACTATTTTTGAAAATGTATCACTTCAATGACTGGCTCGATGACCGAGACAGTCATTCCAGTGGTAAATTTTCAGAAATAGTCTTCTCTTGGTCAGCAAATGGACCTTTTCTATGAAAAAATTAAAATTTTCTTGAACAAATTCAAGGGTTAAACATTCAAAAATATTCATGACTGAGAGTTGTTTTACACTAAATTTTGTTGGAGGCAAGAATACAAGCATTACTTTCTCGATGGCTTTTCTGACAAAGTTTTCTGCCAATCCTGACAATATCGAGCAAAAACTATTTCGTCGATGAAAATATTTGTTTATTGTAACAACGTTATTTAATTTCTGGGTAGACTAATTATTAATGGTACATCGCGACAAATTGCTTAATTTGGCAGTATTTGTATAACAACACCTATTTAGCATTTTCTGAAAATTGTCCTGGCTGCCTTTTTCCTTTTTCCATTTTCCTGGTTCCACACACACATGGATATGTTCCGGGGAAAATAGAAAATCTGGTTAGGAGAAACATGCACTTACCTGAAGAAACGAAATTAATATGTTTCTACGCTCTGAGTGATAATTACTTGTCTATATGTCCGTTATCTGATAATGTGAGAAAAATACCAGCAGGCGACAGATCTTTGATGTGGGTTTACTGAGGCGCCCGCACCCAACCTCAACCCCCACCCCAACCTCCCTCAACCCCCCCCCCCCCACCCCCTCCACCCCCCCCCCCCACACACACACACCAGCAACGCCCCTCCCAAGGTCAAGAGTTATTTTGCTGACGCCAAAGAAGGGGAGGGGGAGGGAGACAAGTTCGTGGCCAAATTGTGTATTGTAAAATTATAATTTAAGATAATTATTCAGATATTTGGCGTCTGTGGGTATGTGATGAGGACCTTGCGGGTGCATACATGTATGCATTTTCTCACATATAATAATGTCATGTAAATAGTTTTCATACGCAAATGAATACTTTCATAAATAACTGAAGGTCCATTAAATATAACAAATGTCTTCTGGAAACATTCAGATGACACTTAGATCACAGTCCTGCCACCACGCCTTCAAGAATGTCTGGATTGGTCCATGATATTAATACATTTTCGAAACAAGAATATAAGAAAATTTGTCACTCAGAATGCAGGAGAAGGCTTCTCAGAGCATATAATTGTCAAAATCTCTAGGGGGAGGACCTTCGGACCCCCGCTGGTAACAGTAGAATGCCACTCTCAGACGTTTATCATTTACGCTCCCATTCACTAACTGAAATTTCTGGATCCGCCCCTGAAAGTGGCATTCCATAGGTGTATTACCACCGTATATGTCGAAATGTAAAAAAGTAGATTTGAAATCGTTGACAAACGTCGCTCTCTTAGAACTGCTATGTAACCAACAACTTCGGTTTGCCATGCCAGAAGAAGGTCAGTGGACGGAAATTCAACCCAGTAAACATTTAAATGGAAAATGGTGATACAATAAAAAAGATTTGTCTTGGTGTCACTCCTCTGGTGTGGCGATACAATGATGCGCAGACATTTTGGTGCTGATCCGCTGATACATAATGGATGTGTATTTGGATCGGAATCACATTATTTTGTTAGCAAAATATAAGGATCATAAACTGCGAAAAACATTTCGTGACAGCGGTAGAGGCTATACGTGCCCTTCTAGTTCCATAAATACGACACATGCCTTAAAATTCTATAAAAAGAGAGAACTTGAACGAAATTAAAATGAGGATAATAGCCATATTTCACTCGAGACATGCAGGAAAGGCCCTCTCAGAGCATCGGAATTTGAACATTTCTATGGAGAGTGCCGCGACCTCCGTTCCCCACCCTATTATAGGGAGGAGATCACCCCTCTCTTACCATCCCCCAAATTCCCCTTAGGCCTGGCCTTGGTGTACCTTCAACTAGTTCAGGATTATATGCAAAATAATTATGTATATTCTGCCGCTGTGTGGAAAGCGAAAGAAAAGTTTAAGAACATAATTTGGAAGATGGGCTCGTTCACACTATATGTAACCTCTTGTCTACCATTGGTCAATGATTTCAAGATGTTGTTATAGAAGCCAGCGTTTTAGCACAGGGTTAAATCTCGTGTGCTTGGAAACGACATCATTGCAACAGAGCCGTGAGGATACATACATATATGTACGACGCCCTTTTACGTATAGCATGTAGAAGGTTTGGGTGAAAGAACAAAATTGTGATAGGTGTCAGATAATTAATCAAGAGTTTGGATGTAATTAAAGATCCGCTGAACAATTCCATACAATCAGAATTTGACAAAGCTTTGCAAAATTCTAATCGCCAAAGACTTTTGCAAGCAGTCTCCCAGTACTTCAATTTTCTCTAGAATAAGAACGGCATGCTTTCATCATTCTGGATGAGCTATGTGGACATTGTTGGCGAAATTGTATTGGATCTAATACGCGCATCCAAGGAACGGAAATGGCACTTGCACATGGCATCTTTCAGAGCAATGATTTCAGGCAGAAATGACAAAGCTGCCTGACCAACATCTCGAAATGTACATATATTTTGAGAAAGGCAATGTTGACTTACACATAGGTCCAATTAATCCATTTGGTAAGATCCCACTTGCCCAGGCTATAGCAGAGAGCGTGAATAAAGATACAAAAGCACCCGGTGGGCGTCTATCAGTTTAGCTTAAAATGTGCTACAGTAGGGTGGTCCGGGTATTATCTTACTACGGAATACAGAAGTGCCTACGTGAGAACCATGCGTAACATGCTCGGGCTCCGGAACACTGGGCTCCATCATGCGGAACAACATAAAATAAGGGGCTGATTCAGTGATACCTTGTATTATCGACGATTTCGCGAATCTTTTCTACGAACATCAGGACCTAATTAACATCTCAAAAGTCACTGTACCAGCTACGGCTGTAGTCCACGAACTAATGAGCGCCATCTCAGCCGGTGAGTAAGTATTGAAACATTCATGGAGCAGAGAACGGGTAGCAACCCCCACCAGTAAAATTTCACGACCCATTAACAAAACTAAATCTTACAACATTATCAGGTGCCGACAAAAAGAAAACTATAAGAGCACATGGAGATGTTAACAAGATGTTTGGCAACATGTTCGCAAGCTGAATATGGGAGATCTTCTAGAACACCCACACGGACCTCTCGCATGGTTACTCGCGACGCAGATGGACTGCCTAGAACAACGAGGAAACCTATATTGGCCAATAACCTGTGCAAAGACATGCCTGCAGAGGAAGAGAACATCCTATATTCAGAATGCGTGATAGATGGGATTGAATTAGCGGAGAAGACTAAAGATGATCATAAAACATTTGGTGAAGTAGCTTCTTTCATTTTTTCAAAGGCCATTCGCGAGGCCCATGATAATCAATTGGTGGACATCGTCGTAGATGCTTATAAGGAAGCATCAATTAAGAATTCTGAGCGACATCAAAGGGTCCAAATACGGACACCGACAACGCCGCCGCCACCAGAAATAGTGGCCCCTATGTCTCGCTTTCTGCTTCGAGGGCGAGACAAAAATATGGTAGGCAACTTTAAATACGATCCTAAACCCCTTAAGCTATTGAATTCATACTGCTATCAAGCCAAAGTTCAGCTCCTACCTGAAGAACTAATACAAGAAAACGGGAAACAAATAATACATAAATGACTTACCTCTAAAAAGGCTAGTTACTAAATTCACATCGAAATAGATATAGCTAACTCTTTATTCCCTTCAGAGACTACTTTTATAACGCTGGACACTCAACCGTGGCTACGTTCGTTCAACCGTGTCTGACAAGTCAATATATAGGCCTATTGGTGCTCTTCGTCCTGATATCGCGCATTTATTTTACAATGGAGACTGGTTTATACTTCCGGTATACGCACGTCAATCACTTTGCGCGTGCGTGCGTGCATACGGGTGTCTGTCTGTCTGTATGTCTGTCTGTCTGCCTGCCTGCCTGTCTGCCTGCCTGCCTGCCTGCCTGTCTGTCTGTCTGTCTGTCTGTCTGTCTCTACACGAAAAAACCCGCATGTCCTATCGAGACCAAGTTTAGATTTACTTAGAGTGGACCCCCCACCCCACCCTTAAGATTAGTTGGGGTAAAGTGTACTAATCAGTAGGTCGCTTCAACAGGTAAAGGCTGGGATTAATCCCACATTATAGAGAAATCGCACACATCCGAAAGCACGCACGCACGCACACACACGCACGCACGCACGCACGCACGCACGCACGCACGCACATGCACACACACCTAAATAAATGCACGAATGCACACAATAATACATGCACACAATAATACATGCACACAATAATACATGCAACATTGCATGCATGAACGCATGCACAAACGCATGCACGAACAGACGCACGAATGCATGCTTGCACACACCCACTCACCAATGTACTCACGAATGGATGCACACACACACACACATACATGCTCGGCCACGCAAACAAAGAGGCACGAACGGACGAACACACGTACGCACGACCGCACGCATGAACGCACGAACGCCCGCACGCACACACTTTTGCAGACACAAAATTAAAAAATGTCCTACTGATATGATTTCAAGTGGCCCCACCATTGATTTTGGTTGGGATTAGATTTATTTAAGAATAGGTAGGGAGGGATGAAACCTTGTCATTGTTATCAGGGACTATGAGGTCTAACTTTGATCTTACTAGCAACTCTTTCAGGTTTGGATTTCCATTGTAAGCTATTACTGGTCGTGCTTTGATTGGTTCCTTTAATTTAGATTGCAACTGTGAATATTCACCTTTCATGGTTTTCGCTGATTCAACATTACGTCTATTGTATATGAGCTGAAATGGGATAATTTTGTTCTTTTGTGATATTCCTGAATCTACATTTATTCCAAATGATGCGTTTGTTTGGAGTGTTCTAATCCAATGGCCTTCTCGTATTTTGTGAAACGAAGTCGTTTCTTCTTCACTATCGAAAGTCGGAATCTGGTCTATTGGCATGATTTCAAAATGATGCTCACCTGAATGATCAGGGAGTTAGAAATTTTGAGCAATTGGCTGAGGTGTTAATATCAGAAAGGTGGCGTCTAGCACGTACCCTACATGCATTTTTTGTTTCACCAACATACTGTTTCTGGCAAAGGGCAAACTTGATCAAATAGACCAGATTCTCAGAATCACAATGCATATTTGACCGGATATGAGATTCATTTTTATTTTGAAAGCTCAGGAATGTTTGTTGGTTTACAATATAGTTGTTTACTTTGCATCTGTTTTTGTCGCATTTATAAACTGATCTATCACACATGATTGGTTTGTTGTGTTTAATTTGGACGGGTTCAAACTCGGGTCCGTATTGTGGTTTTAGATGTTCAAGCTCAATGATGGTATCTGCTTTAATTTTTCGATGAAAACGGGCTGAATAGCCTCGTGCTTTCAAAGCATCAAACAGAGTAGAGCATGCATCATTCAGATTTCGCCTTTTGCTAGAGTTTCGAAAGAATCTTATGATTTGCGATTTCATCAGACCTTTAAATGTGTGTGGAGGATGAAATGATTTTTGTAAAGCAGCTGATGTGAGTCTGTTGGCTTAAAGAATACTTTATATTCTAATTTTCCAGAGGAATCAAATTGACGATCCTTATATATCGTGGCATCTAAAAAGTCAACTGATGTTCTACTAATAGTTACTTTTAGATTATTGTTTGAATCTTGGTTATTTAAAATGGGAAAAAATTCCCAAAAGTCTTCTTCTGAATGTTGCCAAATTATGAAGATATCATCTAGATATCTGAGGCAAAGAAGAGGCCTTTTGGTTGTTTTTTCAGTGCCTCCTCTTCCCACTCTGCAAAATAAATCATGGCAAAATTTGGGCTGAATCGTTTACCCATTGCGGATCCACAGATTTAAAGGTAACTTTCACCACTGAAATGGAAATCGTTTCCTTTAAGACTTAGCTCTAATAATTTTAGAATTTCCGTATCTGGTCGATCTGGATCAGGAAATTTGACAAAAGAATTCTTACCAGCATTGACTCCAGCATCGATATCTATATTGGTATACATATCATCTATGTCTAATGTGACTAAATATGCATCTTTCGGAACTGGCAATTTGGATAATTTTGAAAGAAAGTGTTCGGTGTTCTTGAGAAGGCTCTTGTGTATATTAGCAATGGGCGTTAAATAGTAAGCAATATATTCTTAATGCCACAGTCTGAAATGATAGGTCGTCTAGGTGGTGTCAATGGATCTAACTAGGCACTGATTGGTTTATGGATTTTAGGCAAGATGTAAAATGTCAGATGTTGTGGATTATTCTCACCTAGTAGACACCTAGCTGTTTCTTATCGATGCGTTTATCTGTATGCAATGAGTTAAATATTTCAATGAAACTTTATCGGTTTTGAGGCCAAATTGAATTATCGAGTTTTCTGTAATGCTTGGTGTTAGTTAACTGCCTTTCAGCCTCGCGGGTGTACTTTTCTCTAGACATAATGACAGTAGCTGAACCTTTATCGGCTGGTTTTATAATAATATTCTGATATCTAGGTAATTTGTTGATAGCATGTCACTCGAAAAATGAAAGTAACTGGCAATGATCTGGTTATAGCAGCAACCGTTATTCAATAAGACCTGTGTCTAAAAGCAAATCTAATCCTGTTTTTGGTTTTGGAGTTGGTACAAAAGTAAGGCCGCGATCGAGAATTGATTTTTCAGATGGCGAGAGATCATAGTCAGCTGCTAAATTGTCCAGGTTTGTTCCTAATCCTGCTAGGGGAGCTATTGCCTTGACCCACATTTAGTTTAAACCAAGTACCGTCAGCCAATGGCTATAAATACGGCTAGCTGTTTCCTTCGTCCAATGGATTCTATCCTTCTCAACATGAAAATTGGCATCAGAAATTTTGTAGATGACCGTACCAATGTGGCAGTTGGATCTTGCTGATTCTTTGATGCGCTTGAGACAGTATCTTTGCCTATCTGACAAGCTATTAGGACAGTTAATCTCGGCAAAGCACAACTCCGCATTAGGAAAGCTATTCTTAGATTTTCGGGCCATAAACCTTAAATGGCTTGATGCCTTTGTTCGGTGTTCATTTTTTGAGTTGATGCCAATATTCAGGATGAGCTTCTCTGGGCTACGGTCATCCTGGTGTCGAATAGCCATTGTTCTGAAATGTGATAATGCGGCACCAGGATAGCACTCAACCTGAATGTCAAGATGGACGTCCAAATAAATTCGGGCCAGACTACAGGACCCTATCAACATAATCTTTTTTGTGATTCTGGGAATCCTCCACAGGCCCTTGCTATGAGATTGATGACGGTACTTAGCAAACTTCCTATCAGACAGGTTACTATCCTTCTCCCTAGGAGGAAGATGAGGCAGAGACGGAGGATGAGGAGCAGAAGAGGATGTATGATTAGAAGAGAGATGAAGAGCAGGAGGAGAGATAGAGAGAGGAGATGCAAGAAGAGGAGTAGATTGAGTAGGATACGAAAGAGGCGGGATTGAGAGAGGAGATACAAGAAGAGGAGGAGACGGAGGAGGAAGAGGAAGCGGGATTAAGAGAGGAGATGCAGGAAGAGGAGAAGCTTGAGGAGGAAGAGCAAGGGGCGGAATTGAGAGAGGCGAAGGAGGAAGAGGAGAAGATCGAGTCAGAAGATGACGAGGAGAAGACAGTGGAAGAGAAGAAGAAGAGTTGCTAGGTGGCAGATTCTGTGAACAGTGAGTAACATCCTGACAACGGTGCACTGGAGGAGAATTGGTCTTTGGGAAAGCTGGCCATGACTCTGTTACATCATCAACCCCAGGTAGTGGTGTTGTTGATGTATACAGATTCGTCCGCTTGGAAGTGGTGGGCGAAGGTGTGAAGGTGGTTGGTGACCATTGTCGTTTGTTAGTCATTGTTAAATGTGAACCTGAACTCTGTGTGGCCGCTGGTGATGGTATAGAGATCGCTCTATTTTGCTCATCACTGGCTATTTCTGGCAAAAATTTCCAACAAGAGTTCTCTGCCAAAATTGATTTTTTTATCTAATTTTGTAAATTACTATATGCTGACATAAAAAAAGTCTTGTGCCATTTTTACGTGCACCTTCATCCGCCATCTTGGATTTCAAAATGGCCGTCATTTTGAAACTGGTTTTGGAAAATACTTTAACAGAGAGGAGTCTTATGGTGGAAATGGCCATATATTATTGCGTTGAGCAGAAGAAAACGTCACAAAAATCATTCTTCTTAAAGAAAAGGAAAAAGGAAATAACAAATGATGTTTATTGGTAATTTCATACAATATTAAATAACCTACCATCGGTAAAAATTGGAAATGAATCGGGATTATTTCTGAAAAAGCATTTACTAAATCTAGGAGCACTTAACTTGGAGCCAATTAGTGACCAAGCTTGTGCTTCTCAACTCCGCCGCGTGTCAACTGTGTGTGCAGGTATACCACACAGGCTTACCTGAATATAACGAAAGCACACCTGAATATAGTTTTGTAAGCGGTATGAATAGTATTCTCTATAGACGCCAATGTAGAGCGATTAACTCGCTACTGCTATTTCACTATTGATCCCTTTGAAAACGTAATATTTGAACGTCAATTTTCCTGGTGGAAGCAACAAATTTCGGTCAAAATGATTTCAAAAACTGTAGCGCCCATCACTCAGTCGGTTACAAACTGGCCCAGGTTACGGAACGACCCGGTCTGAAATGCTCCAGCCCCACCCCATTGGTTTTATAGGTCAGCGCGTACGGCAGGGAGATTTGCTCGGTTGGGTATGAACCAGCCCGGGTTAGCCGGGTACGGAGCGGCCTGGTTTAAGATGCTCCAGCCCCATCCCTGTTGGTTCCATAAGCCAGTGTGTGTAGCCACAGAAGAGAGAGCCGTGAGAATGCCTACTACGCACGCTTGCCAATAAGATATAGCTCGCCCACGCTATGCAGAACGTGGGGAATAGCATTCCTGTGTATATACTGGCCGGTATTTTAGGGAATTCCTAATAATGGACCCTTTCTAACCATCTTAGTGTGAATCGACACGGGGAGTCGTTGAGAAAAACGAATCTCTTTACAGATTTGAAATCGGTTCAGAATTGGCAGAGATATCAGTCAAAAAGGAATTGGCCTTATTACTTCTTTCTAAGTTGGTTAGATTGCCATCGTACATGAGCTGGTGGGGTGAAGGTAGCGTGACATCATAAACACGTGTTCGTCCCATGCTATCCCGTAAACGAAGTGCGAGATCATTGGATGAGCTCTGTTATGGTGACTATGGTTGATTGGTCACCATACAGTATCAAAGAACTCGCTCTGGCAGTATTCTTCAGCTTACGTGAATGGGACCTGTTTAACAGGGACCCAAAATATACGCCAATCAAACCAATCATATTCTTCAGCCGAGGAGGCAGTAACTCAGGCGGTAACGTGCAGAGCTGTGAAACTGGCGACCCCGGGATCGCGTCTCTGTTCGGCTAACTGACGATCACTGGAAACATAGGCAATCTCCTTAACGCCGCTGTGCCTCTCTCCACCCAGGAGTATAAATGGGTACCAGTTAAAAGATGGGGAAGTTACCAAAAATAGATTGAAATAAAACCAGTCTAGAATGGCGTGAATGGGACCTAGAATCTGGGACTCGATAGACGCCAACCAAAATAATACTTTCTATTCTTCAGCCGGGCGGGTTTCAAATCCTGCTCGAGTGTCAAGCCATCGGCTGAAATCAGTTGCTCGATAGACGCCAATCAAACTAACAACTTCTTTTACTCTTCAACTGATGATCGCTGAAAACATAGGCAATCTCCTTCACTCATCGTCGCCTCTCTCCAGACAGGAGTATAAATGTGTACCGGTGTAAAAACTGGGGAAGTTACCAATAATAGACTGAAATAAAACCAGCCTAGAATGGTGTGAATGGACCTGGAATCAGGGACTTGATAGACCAAACCAAACCAATAACTTCAGTATTCTTCAGTCGGACCGGGGGTCTTCCGGAGCGAGGGACATTATCCGACCGCAGCTTATTTCAGTTCCTGTACTCGTGTCGGAGATCTACACACACACGCACGCACTCGCACGCACGCACGCACGCACGCACGCACGCACGCACGCACGCACGCACGCACGCACGCACGCACGCACGCACGCACGCACGCACACACAATTTTTACAACAGACGCCAACATGCGCTGATGATTAACAGGCACCAACAACCAAGTTCGCTAACAGATGCCAACATACGCTGATGACTAACAGGCGCCAACAATACTTTTTGTGTTATCTTATTTTCTGTAGCGCTGATTACAACTAAGCGCAGTAGGTCAGCTTGACCTTATTATATTGGATGGAACTAATACGGCAAGCGCCGTTTTTTATATACTGTTACTTTTTCGCTAGATTAAATAGTTATATTTGTTTTCTTAAACCGCGCAGATGCTTAAACATATATTATACAGCTTCACTACCCGCAACACTTACTTTCTTAAATACGGCAACACCTTTTCATTTGAAGACAGGAACATAAGCAATTCGTAATTTTCATCAAAATTGTTAAAGTCCTAGAGTCAAAATTGATTTTTCTGCTATCTTTAGATGGATATTATTTAGATGGACCGTAAAATACATACTCAATTATTTTTAAATATGCCCTCAAAACGTTATAAAATCTATTTTGCAAAGATGTTCGACCTGTTATAGTAGTATTTTATGATGATACTTAAAACGTGTGTTGAAAATTTGAAAACATGTAGAAATTGCTGCGGGAAATCGCGTAGACTAGATGTATAATAATATAAAATCAACTGTTAAAGTAAACAACTCTCTCTCTCTCTCTCTCTCGCTCTCTCTCTCTCTCTCACTCACTCCCCGAGGAGTTCGCCAAGGAGAAAATCTCTCACCAATTCTCTTCCCAATATATTTAAATGAGCTAGAAAATTTTCTACAAAATCGAAATTGTAAGCGAATTGAGCTAAGTAATGATGAAGACGAATTATCCACCCTCGTTAACTTGTTATTGCTCCTGTATGCGGATGTCATAGCCATATTATCAAACACAACTTACGGCCTACAGGAAACCCTAAATGTTTTGACCAATATTGCGAACAATGGAAACTTAAAATTAATGTAAAAAACCCAAAGGTAGTTGTATTTGGAAGCACGGAAAGATGTTGGGAAAAACTAAAATTGTATCTAAAAACTAAAGATGTTGAAATTGTTAACAATTACAAATATCTGGGAATGCACTTCTCCTATAACAGACATGCGAAAAAGAATATAACTGAACAAGCCAAAAAAGCTTCATTTGCATTGCATCGCAGAGCTAGACAACTTGATTTACCATTACATGCCATATCAAACTATACCATCAAATGATTGAGCCAATTCTGCTATAAGGATGTGAAGTAATTGGAATAGAAACATGCAATTTATTAGAAAAAAACAAGTCTAGATTTCCTAAGATATCTTCTAAAGGTCAAGTGCAGTACACCACAATACATGATATATGGTGAATTAGGAGAAATATCTACACAAATAGTGATACAACAACGCATGATAACATACTGGCTAAAACTAATTTCAGGGAAACAGACTAAACTGGCAGCTAAATTATACAAGTACATTTTATTAAGACTCACAACAAAACAGTACACAATACAGATGGCTAAACTCTATAAAACGATACTAGATAACACAGGACACAGCCACCTTGGGAGGAACCAAGTAATACACAACCGTAACGACAAACACAAACAACAATAACCCAAAACCTTGAGGAATTTATACAGTCATGGCACACACAAATGAATGAATCGTGGAAAGGGAAAATTTATAACAGTTTTAAAATAAATTGGGGAAGGGAAGGGTATCTCTTAAAACCTGGCGATAGAAACAAAATACTGCTTACAAGATTTAGAACAAGCAACCATTGTCTACCAATAGAAAAGGGACGATGGATGGAGCTAACAGAGAAGAACGCGTTTGCAACCTCTGTAATAAGAATGAAATCAGAGACAAGTTTTGCTACTTATTCATTTATGACTTCTTTCAAAATAAGCGAGTAAACAGTTTGCCAAAATATTATCGCAAAGGACCAAATTTCTTCAACTCTTCTCAACACATAACAAGAAACCTCTAGCAAAGATTTGTCACTTAATTACGTAGATTACAAAACATTTTCAACGCTGATTAAACTACTACTACTACTACTACTACTACTACTACTACTACTACTACTACTACTACTACTACTACTACTACCAGCACCACCAGCACCACCACCACCACCACCACCACTACTACTACTACTACTACTACTACTACTACTACTACTACTACTACTACTACTACTACTACTACTAGGTTATTACTATTTATATAGACAAATACTCACTACCGCCATAAATGCTATATTATATGTTACTCATATGCTGTGTAAAACGGCCAGAGTGTGAATAAAGAAATCTGAATCTGGATCTGATTACATGAAAACAGCTTATAACTTAGCTTCGATTGAGGCCGACAGAGGTGTTACAATCACGAGCCCAACTCCAAGCGTCTGAGTTGTAACCGCCGGAGACAGAGACGGGGCATTGGCAATCTATTCGAGCTGATAGCCAAGATAAATTATTTGTTTAAATTGTTTGAAAATAAAATAAAATAAAATAAAATAAAATAAAATAAAATTAAATTAAAATTATAAATAATTAAATAAATAGATTAAAATTTTTAATAAATACAGTTAAGAAGAGGGCGCGCCATCTTGCTAGTTTAGAGTCTGTTTTTAGCCTTGTAAAAATAACATGACAGTTTAAAATTACTTTTGACAGCTGGTGCGAGTCAATGATCTAGTTTTAATTAACAGGGGTTACTCCCTCATGGAGATGGAATACTCCGTCAGGTTTACCATTTACTATTTACGGGGCATAGCTAGAAATGGGCGGGGCATAGCTAGAAGTGGGCGTGGCATAGCTAAATGGACTCCTCTATTCCATGTAATGATACGGATGTTATAAAGGTATATTCCCCATTTTGTTGAACATTTTGAATCTAATTTGATTGGACGCTGTTAGCAACGACATCCAGTCAAATTAGTTTCAAAATATTCAACATAGTATATATAGTTGTATAGTTATACTGAAATTGGGATTCTGAAAATTCATGGTTCAAAGTATAGAAATAGACCCCAGCGTGTGCAAAGCGTGGGCTAAGCTAAGCTAGAAATGAACGGGGTATAACTAGAAATGTACACAATAGGCCTAAGTATTGTTGCTTTTTCGAAACAATGTTGCTGCAAGCGTTATCTCTCTAAGGCAGCAACAGTTTTCAGCAACATTGTTTCTAAGCTGTAAGCCTGTCCTTAATGTTACTTTATCCTTTTAATGGCTAAATTTGATCAAGAAAATTAAAGTATTTGCTTATTGAATGTTTATTTACAGGTCAAGACAAGAATATTTTTGAAAATTTACCACTAGACGTTAGAGAACGAGTCATTCCAATGGTAAATTTGCAAGAATCATCTTCTCTTGGACTGCAAATGGATATTCCTCCAGACCACTGCATAATCCGGTTTTGCCCGTCTTCATCTTGAAAGGGTTAACAATGAGTGCTCTGACGGCATTGCAGTGTGGTTAAAGAAGACATGGGGGACTTGTAAATCGTATCAGTGTTCATGGTAACAGCAGCAACTTTCAGTCAAAATGTTTTCAAAATACGTTGCTAGTTCCTATGGTGGCAAGATAATACCTGTTGAATACTTTGAAATCATTTGACTGAACGTAGTTGCTGCTGTTGGAAACAATGGCACAAATAGTTGTCAGTAACAATAGCACCTGCATTTCTTTAACTGAAACTGTAACAGTGTCAAAATATTGATACAATCACCGATAATGATCACATTTTGCATATAATAAATTTGTATTAGTGCTTTTAAACTACATGGCAGTTTGATTTTTTCTTATTTAACGAGAATGTTTGAGTCTATAAGAGTGATCAGAAGTTGGGTGTCTTGATAGGAATCAGCTAATATATGAAATACAGAAAAACCTGTCTATAGTGGACAGTTGTTTTGGACAAGAGATGGTTCTTTGAGACGCGTGGTCATAAGACCACAAGTCATAAATA
The DNA here is from genome assembly GCA_034401795.1 of Chaetoderma sp. LZ-2023a. NCBI lineage: Eukaryota > Metazoa > Mollusca > Caudofoveata > Chaetodermatida > Chaetodermatidae > Chaetoderma > Chaetoderma sp. LZ-2023a. The sequence goes on along the minus strand of CM067371.1, from coordinate 56,015,191 downwards.
ATCGGCATTATGCAACCCAAAACATGCCATTTACTGTGGTAAATGACTTGTATTAAGAGGCCTTGCTTTTAGTAATCACTGTTTAGTATGGGCCCAAAGAGTGCCCGCCATAGATAGGTTTTGCTGTTCGTCTCGGCGCTAATGGTCCTGTATCGAGTGGAATGATACATGCACCTCGTTCCTCCATGCCATAACCTGAACACAGCAACATCTATGAGAGTATTGTAATGCGGAATATCTTGAACCTAATTCGTCTTGAAGCTGGTTGCTGTTTAAGGCGGCAACAACTTCCAGTTCCATAATAGTTTTAAAGTCTGTAAATAAATGTGTACTTCATAGGCCTATATCGTGTTAAATGGTTATTTAGAAACTAGAAAATGGTCTGTGGCATACGAATACCTGACTTCCCCAACTCGGCTCGCGAGGCTTAGACTGTTATATAACGTGTCACAGAGCCAAACCATTCATCTAAAAACAGTTCGCCTACACCAGAACACGCAACAGATTCTGATCGTCGGTTCTGGGTAAGCGATTGAAGACAAACAAAAGATAATCCCAACCAGGTAAATGTGTGGAAATACCTGTCCACGTATTGTCACGGTAGACTTGGTTTTCCAAAACCCTTGCCAGTTTATCCGAAATGTAATGTGTTACGAATTTAGCCCTGTCGGACAATTGTTAGCAATATGTACACAGATATAACATCAGCTGTCAAATGGAGTGGTAACATTTCCAAAACAATCACTGAGAGTCAAGGAATCAGACAGGCTGGTGAATCATCCGCTGATCTATTTAACAGCCGCAGTAATCCATTACTAAGAAAATATGAAGACCATCCAGCTGGATTCAGAATTGGAAATATTTCAACATGTGCTGCCATGTGTGCAGATGATCTTGCTCTGATGGCTACCACTCCAACTTCAATACAACTTCTTACCAATGAAGCACAGAAAGACGCAGCTAATGAATTCTACCTCTTCAGCAGTACTAAAACAAAACACATGGCAATGACACGTACAAAAGCAGCATCCCTATTACTCAATGGCGAACAGCTCAGTAATACAAAGGAAGAGACACATCCCGGATTATTTAGAACATCAGATGCCAGTAACAAGCGCACAATAGAGGCTAAAATCGGATCTTCAAGAAAGGCAGCATTTCACTCATTGGAGCAGGCCTACGTGGATTAAATGGTTTGAACCATTAATGAGGGAGAGCTGAGTGAATACTAAACTTCTCCATACAAATGCTACATCGTCAAAATTCTGTTGAAAGAGAGGTTCTAGAAAGGCACTACCATCATCCAATAGCTGGACTGTAAAGCCAAAGAAAATCATTCAGCAGTATGAGCTACCTTCCGCATACTCCCTTCTAGCAAAACACCCCATCTAAGGCAGCATGGAAGAAGACAGTCACGTCAAATGTAAACAACTACAGGGAAAACAAACTAAAGGACGAAGCTGCAAATAAATGCACTCTACAGTACTTGAACGTGGATACCTATAAGATCGGTGTACCACACATAGCATGGAGAAGCTGCGAGACACATAAAATCTCAGTCTACAAAGCTACAGTGAAAGTAAGACTACTCGTGCAGCGATATCATCTCTTCGGATGCCCAACCAGAAACAGAGGAGGAGCAGTAAAATGTCAGCTATGCAGCCATCACAGAGATCTGCAGCACTGCCTTATCGACTGCCAAGAACTAGAGCATGTCAGACAACCAGATCTCATAAAAATACGAAAACTACTAAAGGGACTCAACATCAGCATGAACAGTGAGCACTATATGCAGGCTATTCTAGATGCTAGCAAACTATCAGACAGCAATCTAGAAACATTCGAAAAATTATCAAGAGGACTCTGCTACAGTCTACTCTTAAAACGTTCATCACTTATGAACACATCATCTGTTGGAACTCTGTTAACCCATTAAAATCAGTCTAAAAAACTCTACTGAACTACACATTTAAAGTCACAACACATGATAAATCCTGCGGTTTGAACGTTGACATTCGACGAAAATTCAGTAGTCAATTCCTTGGGTATAGATCTATATACCTAGCGCGATGTGTACAGTTAGTCTGATATGTACAGTTAAAGTTATAATATAATAGGAACTATACTCCATCACGGAGGTTCGCCTAAAGGATTCTGATTCGCTGGATCATATTCGAGAGGCTGTATCTACACAACAAGAAGAGGGGAATTATGCGCGATAACTCGTACTGGCAAATTCGAATGTCCGTTGTTGTGTACGTGACGACTGCTCAAATGAAGTGCTATTTTGTTGTAAAGCCTCTTTCCCGGCACTGCTGCCAAGTTACATAAACAGGCCGACTTTCCATAATTGGCCGCCAACTTTAAGACCTCCTAAATTGCTTCTAGAACAGCTGTCTCTTCTATGATTCTCTGACCACCTGGCCAACTAATTGTTTGGTCACAGGCATTTTGAAGTTTACCCGCCTATTTCATATTTGATATACTAATATATATATATATTATACATATATATATATATATATATATATATATATATATATAGTAGTATATGAAATATGCTAATAATATGAAATAGGCGGGTAAACTTCGAATGCTTGTGGTTTGGTAGTCCCCTCGCTGGTTTACCATTTACAAACTACTCCTTCAATCAATAGCCCGATTTCAACTAAACTTATGCTGAACCACAGGCATTTGAAGTTTACCCGCCTATTTCATATTATTAGCATATTTTATATACTACTAGATAAATAATACATATATAGTAGTATATAAAATATGCTAATAATATGAAATAGGCGGGTAAATTTCAAATGCCTGTGGCGGAACGATCCTATGATGGTAGGCTTCAACATATTAAGCGAGAATAATGATTGTTCAGTTTTTTTGGGGCCATCTTTCATTTTCCGAAAATCATCCATGTCTATTTTAAATGCAAATGGTTTAAATGCCAATGGTGAAGGTGAGCGCCACAGGACCTTGGGCCTCTTGTATAAACCTTTCATTCAAGAGCATATGCTAGTTTCCCGATCATTTCCTTTAATTATTTGTTATAAATCACAAATGGATGAATCTAATCCGGCACTCAAGTATATGATGTCATAATGAATTACGTCACATGTAAGCTGACAGCATTTTCAAGATGCGTAGTAAATGATGTAACCAAGTCCGTCATGGACTTTTAACCGTCCGTCATGTGTACGAATTGTATGCCTATATTACTTAATACCCATTTTGTTCAATATTTTGAAACTAATTTGACTGGGCAATGTTCCTGCCTTATAAGTAACAGCAACCAATCAAATTAGTTTCAAAATATTAAAAAGCTTATCAGTGTATATTTACCATTATATTATGATTTTGGGTATTCAGGGTTCTATCGATCCAAACATGGGCAAAAGAAGAATGGGTGGAGCTTAGTTAAAGATGGGCGGGCATAGCTAAACATGGATTCATCCATTGGCGGCCATTTTGAATAAACAGTGTATATTTGGTTGAATAAGTGATATCTGAATTTATTAGAATTTCACATTTCAGTTAACCCTCTGTAATATTGGTTGCGCTAAAGAACATCTATAAGCAGCCACGGAAACATAATTATTGACACCACACCTTCTTCATCTATGACTAGACAGACTCAAAGGAAGTTTGTCATATGCATAATACTTAAATGTCGCCGGACAAACGTTACGCTAAACCCATTTAGGGACAGCCTGGAAAAGGTTAGTTATTATGCAAATAGACATGCATCATTTGGAGAAACAAATTTTCACCCCTCTGTGACAGGATAGCAAGTCTTACAGAAGAATATTTTGAACCACTATATCATTCTGCATGCTACAAGACATTGTAAATAACAAGAAGTTGAAAAGGGCTGAAAAGAGATTTCTGGAAGCTTCACCATCGTCAAAGCCGGTAGTGCGCTTCAAGTTCAGATTCACAATCATGCAGCACAGGCATGATAGGAGACAAGACTAAAACGAGATACTGGTGTTGAATGCGAAAAGGGATGCATGTTTCACTGCCCCACATCAAGCAGTGGCGCGCTCCATCTTGCAGAAAGCGAGGCAATGCGAAGCAGTATCATGTTCATTAACATGAAATCTCAAGACAAAAAGGTGAGAATATCTCTAGTCAGCCTTTTGGTTGGGCAGCACAACAAATACTGCACAACTTCAGAACAAACAGACAAGATTCTTATAAACCTGAATCAGATGCTGGATTTAGAAATCGAACAGCAACCCACTTTCTGTTGGGTTAGCGGTCATGGTTCACAGGAAAACTAGAAATAAGACTTGTGAATGTTCTTTCACAGCTGCAAATGGGAGCTACTTATGTCAATATTACCAACATAGAAAAACGTATTGCTGAATGAATGAAGACAACTGGGGGCTTTTGTTTGCCCTCCTGTGTAATGAAAGGAGTCTGTTTACTTTGCCATAGATAATATTGACGTCCTGGAAACCACTGCGGATGGTCAGAACACTTCATGGTACAATGCTGGTAATCAATCAGAACAAGGACAATGATACATGTATCCCGGTTAAGGAACCGCTCTGTATTCCAGATAAAATTAACGCTGTTGACATTAACACAAAATTCATCATTCCATCCTCGGTTCAAACTAAACCAATACCATTCAAGATCGAATTTCACTCACAGGATTTCATCATCAGACAATAAGAGGGATATGAAAGTGCTTGGTTTATGGCATCCTTTGCTCACAGAGACAGGAGTTCAGTCTATGGGAATATTAATCTTGAAAAGCAACCAACATTTCTTGAAGACTGAGCAACATGCAACACAATCGTCTGCAAAATTCTTGGCAAAAGACATCAAGCCATCATGGGCAGCTACTAACTCGCTAATGATGGAGTCACCGAAGCAAGACTATCGTGCAAAGACACATTGTGGAATCGTTGCTCCCTTTGTTCAGATCACCGACTGATTATAGTGCCCTCTATACAGTTCTGATAAGGGATACCAGCTTTTGTTGTGGGACCGCATCGCAAAACTGTGATCACACTTGATCTTGCCCTGTATGAGTCGGCATTGAGGCTGCAATCTTTAATTGGATATACCAACTGACTCTTGAGTGGGTGAGCTTCATGTTTGTTTTGCTTCACTTCTTGCTACAGGAAAGTATATTGATGGTAGTCCCGATTCCATCAGCAATGAAGCTAGACTCTATTCCTCATCAACAAGTCGCCAAATCTTCACTGGAAAGTGGCTTACGTGGGTGTAGAATACCCCATCTCCCGAATCATGGCCTGTTATGAACAACTCTTTGAATCATTTTCCCAGCAAGAAAACATGGAAACCATGATCCTGAAGTTCCACGAACTTCGCAATCAGCTTCACAAGACTGGATGACATGACAGACATATTTGTAGTAGGGCTGGGCACATTTATATGGTCAGGTGACGTGTACATGGTTACAAGAATAAAAAATCTGTACACGTGAAATTTTTTTATAAACTATACATATTTATGTGAAATATGTAAGATAGTCCTCAAAGAAAATGATATAGGGCCTATTTTTTTTACAAATTCTCCGAATTTCCCGCCACACTCTATTCATCAATGCTGTCCGGTTTCTGAATTAACCCTTTAACACTCAAGCCTGCCAAACATGGCTCCTACAGCGGTCTTATGAAATGTCAATTTGCAGACCAAGAGGAGACAGGTGTTGATTTAAATGTTACCACTCTCCAGTCATTGTTAAGGTAAGTTTTCAAAAACAATCATCTCTTGGTCTGCTCATGGGGATTTTTATGAGCAAAATGAAATTTTCTTGAACATCTTTGAGAATCAACTGGGTTAACTAATTACCCGCACATAGCATCGACGACATTACGCAGGTATTCCTTTGAGTAACAAACATTCCTTGTCAGATCACGTAGGTGTGAATTACATGTACTGTTGAGTATTCAAGCATGATCTTATCAACACAGATTATTACTTTGAATGCTGTGGCATGTGGCACTTATCTAAGCTCGCAGTGGACTGATCGCCACCAGCCTTTGGTCAACTCATTAATGGCCAAGCCGTCCTAAACAGTGTCTACAGTGGTCTTGAGTAATGTGAATTATTGAAAGTCTATTTGTATGCTCAGAGAAGACTATTTTTTTGTAAATTTATCGCGGCAATGTCTAACTCGCCAAGCGAGCCCGTCATTCCAGTGGTAAATTTTCAAAAAGTTATCTTGCCTTTGCCCGCAAATGGACAATCAGTAATGACAGATTTCAATTTTTCTTAGACAATCTTGACCATCAAAGGGTAAATAACTATTGCTTTGCTATTTATCTGTCCCGGACAGGAACCAAATCAGAATTTTGTGGAAAAGTTGGTAAACAGGTTGCACAATCTTGTGTCAAATTAACCCTATTATGGCCAGGCCGGCCAAAGAGGCCTTTGCAATGGTCTCTATGAATTTTGATTTGCAGGCAAAGAGAAGATTAGTTTTGTAAATTTACCAATACAATGAGTGGCTCGGTAACCAAGCCAGTCATTTCAGTGGCAATGTGTAAAAATAGTCTTCTCTTGGCATGCAAATGGACCATGATCAATCACAGGTAGGATTTTCATTTTTGTTTTAATGTTAAAGCCAGTCTAAGCATCATCTACAGTGATCTTGAGAAATATCCAATTTGAATGACATCAAAATGCTCTTTATAAATTCCAGTGATAATTTTACAAAATAGTCATCTCTTGATTTGCAAATAGACATTAACGGAGGTCAAAAATTTAATATTTAGTATTCGGTTAATCAAAAGGAGTATCACTTTGAGCACCGTTGACACAAGGGTGGTGGGGTGGGTGGGTGTTAATAAATAGTTATATTTTTTCCCAACCCCACCACATTTCACTGTCTACACTTAATAAAAGGCTAAATAGATATCATATTATTACTACATTTTTGCAGCAGAATGGCAAATACGTGTACACATTCGCTAAAGCTAACGTGTACACATGTACTGGCATTGCTCCAAATGCACACCCCTAATTTGTAGAAGACAAGAAGTATGCTCAATCTTCATTGGCCAGTTTCACACTTGACCAAGACCTCGGGGAGATGGCACACTTCCTCTGAAGTTACATGAGGCAGGTTAAGTGTTGACTTCACTTGGTTCGATCAAGCAGACAAGGAGAGGAGGGAGCTTCGTCTTGGTGCTCTTGAGGCGCAAGTGAAGTACTACTTTGCTCATGATCTCTCCAACTATGCCACACTTGTGCCAGTCTATCTTGCCCAAATGCTGTTGCTCAAGAACATTGATCAAGAAAACTGGAACACTGAAAAGTGGTGGTTCCTTGGTGACTAAATCAGGAATTCCATTCACAAATCTTAGTGGATCAAACAATGGAACAACTTATTAGAGAACTCAATGTTGCAGGAGGAATGACTGGAATTACACAAAACGTAGATGAACTGAATAGATTCTTCTTGATTGAGCCAGAGCTAATTTCTATTGTTTAATGTCAATGTTGACAAACAAGGTTCTTACCAAGGTCAGTGACATTGACTTTTGACCAATGTCTTTGTGTGATGTCACGTTATTATATGGAAGCGTGTGTCCAAATTTGGGTCCAGTATGATTAACCAAAGATGAAATATAAACTGCTAAATTTAGCTAAACAGAAAATGATAATGTTGAAAAAATGTTTTTACCAAGGTAACAGTGGCCTTGTCCTTTGACCTTTTGAAGAGCATGCCCAAGTTTGGGTCCAGAGTAAGCTTAACCAAAACACAAATTGGATGTGATGAGTAGGGTATCGCAATAGCTCGTTTTACTTCATAAAGTCGAGCTAGATCTTTACGCAATAATTGATTAACCAAATTTGTGAATAAAAGATCTGGACCCTAGCAACATAGAATTATTCCAAATATTGTAGGAATATGACAGTGACCTTGTAACTTCAATGTCATTGTGCTGCTTCATAGCACTGTAGGCAACCATGTATCTAAGTTGTGTTCAAATATAATCTACCAATCTTAAAACATAAGCGAGAAAGCCTTACTAAAGGCAAACAAGTAACTTTGAAAATGCAGATCTTTCTCAGCATAGGCAACCGTATCACATAGGGCCAACCAAACATAAAATATATGGCAACAGTATTTACTAATCGCAACACGTAACAGTGACGTCACCATTATCGCCAACGGCGAAGTGATACCTATGTCGCACTTCTGCTAGGTAGGTGAAACAAAAATAAGAAAGGGAGATATTGTATTTATAGTTTATTAAATACATTTGTACATTTATGGACACTCAACACCCATCCAGTGCAGTAGCAGGGATTAATCAATATATCATGATGGTTACAATAGAGGAATCCCGCCTCTCGATCAAGTATATCATGTCATAATCAATTATGCCACATGACGTCACAATCAACTACGTAATGAATGACACAGCTAAGTCCGGAAGTAAGGAACTTTTAAGTCTGTCAGTTGTACGAATTGTATGTCTTTACTATTTAATAAACATTCTGTTGAATATTTTGAAACTAATGTGACTTGGGAGATGTTGATACCATAGGCACAACAGCAGCCAGTCAAATAAGTTTCAAAATACTCAGCAGTTTACCTGTATAGTTTTCTGAAAATTGAGATTCAGGGAGTTAAGGGTTGGATCGATCCCAACACGGGCAAGGGATGGGCGGAGCTTAGCTGGAGATGGGTGGGGCATAGCTAAAACTGGATTCCTTGAAATCTGAGCAGAGTATAACAGTCCATTGTACATAAATGCTGAAATTTACTACAGCCATATATTAAATCTACTAGTATAGATAAATGTTTCCTAAAAAATACATCAGTTCTTTTTTATTAACCCTTTAACCCTCGAATTCGTTCAAGAAAATTTCTATTTTTTCATAGAAAATGTCCATTTGCAGACCAAGAGAAGACTATTTTTGAAAATTTACCACTGGAATGACTGGCTCAGTTATCGAGCCAGTCATTCGTTTTAAATTTTCAAAAATTGTCTTCTCATGGTCTGCAAATGTACATTTCTCAAGACCACTGCAGAAGCCATTTGTCGCTGGTATAAGTGTTAAAGGGTTAATATATAAAATATCCGTAGCCATTTACTAGCCCAAATAGCCTCAGTAACAGCATTGAGAAATATTGATTTACCATTATAAATTCTGGTAAGAGACCATTTTTGAAAATTTACCACTGGAATGACTGGATTGTTCCAGTGGTAAATTTCCAAACAGTCTTCTCAAAGCCGGTAAATTGATATTGACTAAGCAAAAAACTCAATTTATTTGACAAATCCTGACTATTAACCCTTTCACTGATTAATTCCCCATATCACAATTTTAATGCTACATTTGTACCATACAGGAAAACTGTGGAATATTTTGAAATTAATTTGACTCGAAGCTGTTGCCGCCTTATTATTTAATTTCAAAAGATTCAGTTTTGTCTTGTAAAGAGTATACTTTTTCAGGGATTTGACGGTGAAAGGGTTAAAAGTGTTATTTAGTAGCTGTTGGTAAGGTCTGATAAGCATGCATGCTCATTACATCATTTCTTAACCTATACTGCACCAGCTGTCATCACTCAGATTCCTTAAGCACGATAACTGCTGCTCATTCTTAAACCAGTGTTGCTGAAAGCTGTCACTGTCTATGACAGCAACAGCTTTCAAGAATACTGGTTTACCAATAAACACCAGCTTTCGCAGCATCAGATCTGGTAGGACGTGACTTATTGATATAGGGAAGGGGGGGGGGGGGAATTTTCAATCATGGGAACCGTCATGTATCTTTGTCATCCTTTGATTACGCCAATGGGTCGTAGCTTTATGCATTTTTTACTAATGCCAGCAGAATGACCTGAAATGAATACAGAAATAAGCAGATGAAGCCATAGATCCAGAATTTGATCCGATCCAGATCCATTTTTTTTCATCCATATCAAGTCTGGAAATCCTTTGTTGGTCGGAATTTGTTAAAATAAAGCTCTGGGCACGCATGCAGCCAGACACACCTGAATGCAATACACCATTCCCCTTACAAGGCGAGGGTAAAATTAGCTGTCAATGATGACAATATGGTGCCAGTTTGCTGATGATGGTAACTCTAACTTTTCTGGTTTTTTAAGACAGGATAAAAATAACTATACTAACACTGATGACACTAGTTTAAACATTGTTACTAAGATACAATATTGAACCGTGTGTGCATGCTTGTGCATACATGTACATGCTGTGTGCGTGCGTGCGTGCATGCGTTTGTGTGTGTGTGTGTGTGTGTGTGTGTGTGTGTGTGTGTGTGTGTGTGGGTGGGTGGGTGGGTGTGTGTGTGTATGCGTACATACACGCATGTATGCTTCTGATACTCACATGCATTTACGACATCTGTAACATTTTTGTATGATTCTGGTGCCTGAAAGACAAATGACAAACAATAGCATAAAACAAATATAAATATAGGAATTCCATCAGCATGAGATGTTTAGCTTAAGTGGATGTATGTAGCTCAGATAACTTACATTCCATGGTATGTGTTAGGATTTCAAAGACAGAGAATGCCACAATTCCTATAAAACTTAGCAGATGAGTTAACCTTCGGCCAAGTCAGCCAAAACTGGCCTTTGCAGTGGTCTTTAGGAATGTCCATGTGCAGGCCAAGAGAAGACTAAATTAAAACAATTTTACCGCTGAAATGACTGACTCGATTAATTATCAATCCATTCAATCACGTCTATTTGCCTGCAAATGACTCACTAAGCAAGTCTCAATTTTCATAAATATTATAGCCACCATTTTACAGGGCCCATGCTACTAAATTTTTCTTTGTAGCCAGTCTTTTAGGCAACTGGAATTTCTTTTAGTCAATTTCTCATTTCTTTAGCCAGGAATAATTAAATATTTAGTACTATGGTAAAGGTTGTGTCTTACATGTAACCCTTTCAGGTGTTCACTTATGAATTGAAACAGAAGTGTTGTGTAGATTTATCAAATTTCAGATAAGCATACGTGTAAGAAAGCTGTTAAATATTTAGAAAATTATTTGATGGGAAGCATCGCTTCCAGGTAAATTAATTTCAAAATATTCAACAATTATTCCCACATTCTGTTAGGACTGTGGAGCAGGGCTACTGGGTTTTAGCCAACAGTATTAGCCTATACAAATTTCTATTAGGCAACTCAGATTTTTTTTAGTCTTGGTTAAGTGGCTAATGGGTAGCACAGGCATAGTTTTATTTCACATTCAGATGTTAGATCAATATATAAGAACATTAAATGGCATATACTTCTCACTTACCTCTTCCATGACCAGTTTTGGAGATGCTACTCGAATACTGATGCCTTGTTCTTGCAATTTGCTAAGCACAGTCAGGTAATCCAAATTACGCCGAGATTTAGCACGGGATAAAGCACGACCCTAAACATCAACAATAACCATAGTTACATTAATATTACTATGACCATTTAATTACATGTACAGGTTTATAATTAGCTGTGAGTAGCAGCTCAATAAACCTCCATGTCGCTTAGTCAGTTAGTCATTCAGTCATAAAAGTTTATTCTGGATCTCAAAAACTACTGATCCGATTTGGCTCAAATTGTAACACAGTGAAGTAACTTGCCATGGAAGGGTATTTCCAGAATTTGGCCATGATCTGCATAAAAGAACTCAGATCCAGATTGGATCAAATTCTATATCTGTGAATATCTTAACAATGGAAAGTGTGTGACCATACATGGACACTAGGATTCCACAACTTTGTGTTGATCCGAAAAATCCGAAAATATCCAGAAGTTGCACCTACTGAGATTCTTTTGGCCGTTGTTTATTTTTATATACTATCGTGATTCGAGCAAAAATCACTATTATTTATGACACTAAGTTAACCAGAAATGTGGTAGGAATGCAACCATAAATCTCGACTTTACGATTTTGCAATGAACTATGAAGCTTGACTTTAAACATAAAATAAATATAGAAGGCTTATCAATACCCATCAAAAAGAGGCCCAACGGCCTTTAATGCTCACCTGGACCATTAGTATTTGAACCATTCGCATTTAAATACTGGTAGACATGATGGATAATTTTCGAAAAATCAAAGATGTCCACCAAAGAAACTGACCGATCAAAATTCTTGTTTGATACCATGATAGGATCATTCTACCCCAGTTTCGTTGAAATCGGGCCACTAATTAAGGAGTAACCTTTTCAATGGTTCTGGAAAATGTAAAAAAAATCCACTTGGCCACCAAAAAAATCGACCAACCAAAATTTTGAATAGCTGTTCTAGAGCCTATCACTATAGAATACTACTAGCTAAATTTGGATAAAACCCAGAAAGCTGTTATGGAGGAGATGCATTTTAATAAATTCCTATACATTTTTCATAAAATTTGATATTCATAAAAAAGTGACACATTAAAATTCTGAACAGATGTTCTAGAGCCTACCACGATAGGGTCTTCCAGCCAACGAGGGTTGAAATCTGTCACATTGTTAATGATGAGTAAATTTTTCATAAAATCTCAGATTTTCACCCAAAAAGATTGAGCAATCAAAATTGTGTAAACAGCTTCTGAAGCCTAGCCCCATAGGATCCTTCTAGCCAAAGTAAGTTGAAATCCGTCAAGCAGTTAATGATGAGTAGCGTTTTGACAATTTCCGTTAAATTTTTCATAAAATCTAATGGTTTTCAGCAAAAAAATGTTCTGTAGGCTCGCCCCATAGAGTCCTTCCAGCCAAGGTAAGTTGAAATCCACCAAGCAGTTAATGTGGAGTAACGCTTTGGCAGTTTCCAGTAAAGTTTTCATAAAATCTACGATTTTCACAAAAAAACTTGACCAAGCAAAATTCTGTATGTACCTGTTCTGAAGCCTACCCCCATAGGGTCCTTCCAGCCAAATTAGGTTGAAATCCCCCATGCAGTTAACAAGCAGTAGTGTTTTTACGAACGATAGACGGTTGACATGCGTATTAGTGACCTTGACCTTTAGACCCCAACATCAATGTGTCATGCCGTGTATTTATAAGGAGACATGTGTCAAAGTTTCAGTCCAGTATGATGAGATATAAGCAGAAAAGTTGAGCTAAACAGAAAATGTTAGTTGGAAAAAAAATGATTACCAAGGTCATGGTGACCTTGACCGTTTGACCTAAAAATCATTGTGTGATGGCATGTTATTATAAGGAAGCATGTGCCCAAGTTTGGGTCCAGTATGATTAACCATCCATTGGATATAAACAGAAAGGTTGAGCTAAACGCAAATTGGACGACAACGACGATGACGTACAGGGTATCGTATCAGTTCGTTTTACTTCGCAAAGTTGAGCTAAAAATCGGAAAAATTGTGAGCATTACGGCGACATGTCGAATATTTTGAAAATTATTTAAAATCAGTTAAAATAATTTCAAAATATTCAACAGTTTACACTCCTTTCCATTGACACAGTTATTATTAGTATTATGACTGTGTGCATTTTTCCAGGTCCAGGCCACCCACTCAAAAGATGCCTTATACGACATATCGATATATCATGCTTACTATGCACAATATACCTGAGCAATATTGTCGACGGTAATATCATGCAAACATATATTCAGTTATTAACCCTTAAATGGTCATGATTGTTCAGGAAAATTCAGATATCTGCATAATAAATATCCATTTACAGAGACAATTTTGGAAGATTTACCACTAGAATAACTGGCTCAGTTACCGCGCGAGTCATTTCAGTCGTAGATTTTCAAAAATACTCTTCTCTTAACATGCTTAACCTGTAAATGGACACACCTCATGACTTCCTACAGAGGCAAATTTTGTCCGACCTGACAATTAAAGGGTTAAGATGGTCTTGAATGAACCCCTCATAAGCAGGGTACGTGACCAGCTACTACAGCTAGGCAGAGTGGATATAAATGATCTCTCTCTTTTCAGATGTAGTAGTTACGTTAGTCTTAAAACTACACACAAATGACTGGTATTATTCAGTTCCATTTTGATTGTAACTTTGAAAGCATTGTTGCTACATATTTTCAGTAATACTATTTTTAAAATTTCAACAGTTTCCTATTGTCTAACATATTCTGCAGTGACTCGGCTTGGTGTAAAATTGTTATTATTTATTATCCATATGTAGAGGGTACAGGGATGTGGCGCCACGCCCACCACTCATCAGTGGCCGCCCGGCACTCTGGCGAACTTTTCTTTTTCCACCCCCCTCTCAATGCATGAAATGGCTTCTCAGAGCATCTAGTTTTCAAAATTTTCCGTGGGAGGACCGCCGGACCACCCGCTAGGGACTAGGATCACCCAGCACTCAATTTTTTCTCAGCACATCCCTGAGGGTAGGCTACATCAAGGATCTCAGAGAAGTTAGCATTTGATATGAAATGGCAATAAGTGAGATTTTATTTATCACTAAAGCTATAACAAATGTAGCTCTAATTTTCTCATCAATTCTGGTTGTTTTTTGCCCTTTATATGTATATTTTTGTTGTCAGTTGTTTGCTTTACTAATGATAGTTCGGACAAACATGAAATAAAATATAGTCACTATGCTAAATGAAATATTGTATTATTTCAGGTTTGAAATTATTTTTCCTTGATCACTTAACTGTCTGACTGCTTAGATTTTGCAGACAAATTCTTCCAGGGGTTATATCTCTGGAACTGCTAAATATTTTGAAAACAATTTGATGCAAATTGTTTTGCCTAAAATTGTGCTGCTTAAAGCTGCTTCTACAGTGTATCTCAAATAACAATAATTTTCAATATTACTAAAAATTAGCCACAGCTATTTTCTATAAAATCCTGCCCTCCCACCACCACCCAAACCCCACCCTTCCAGGTGTTAGAATAACAGCAGTTCATATTGGTACTTTACATTTATGCAGAAATTTTAAGATGTCTGTTTTAAAGAATGAACATTCAACTAATCAATATTTTAAAAATTTTCATAAAATTAAGTAACTAGTATAATAAATGGTTATTACTGGACGTTGACATGTGATACCATCATCATGATGGAGAGTGATTGAGGGGTTTTGAGCAAAAGAATGGACTTTTCCGGTTTTAGCTATGCCCCGCCCATCACTAGCTAAGCTCCACCAACACCTCGCTCGTGTTGGGATCGATCGATCTCTGAACACCCTGACTATCAATTTCCAAAAAACTATACAGGTAAGGTGTTGAATATTTTGAGACTAATTTGACTGGGTGTTGTTGCTGCCTAAGGCAGCAACAGCGCCAAGTCAAATTAGTTTCAAAATATTCAACAGCATGTTTATTAAATAGCAAAGAATTACAAAGACATACAATTGATACGTGTCAGACTCTGAGATTTGATGACGGTCTATATGGAGCCCTTTGTGATGTAATGATTGTGACGTCATCATACACGCACTGAGCTGATTATGACATCATACGAGGCCAGATTATGGATCGATACTCTGGAAAGGTGAATTGTTTAACATAGATCTATAACAGTCTCCGGTTCTCTGCTACACTTACCGCACCATGACAGGTAGTACCGAATGTCTCAACCATCCCTTGTTCTGTTCCCGTGAGGACATAACTACAGGTGCCCATACTCCCGCCGATCAACACGGGCTGGCCTGTTAACTGTGCAACACAGAAATGGTGTTTTAAAACCTATATTTAGAAACAGTGGGGTAATAACTACAACACAGGGTACCTCTGCACATGTGTGGGTGTGTGATCTCACAAGTGAATTAGAAACAGTGTCTACAGTTGGTTAAATAACAACCTGCACTTTGTTTCTTTGAGCTAGGTGTTTGAAGGTCACCTATCTTAACCATTTAATGCTTAATTTTTGCCAATAATATACAAATATTTGCCTACTGGACATCAATTTGCAGGCCAAGAGAAGACTATTTTTGACAATTTACCACTGGAATGACTGGCTCGGTTATCGAGCCAGTCATTCCAGCGATAGATTTTCAAAAATGGTATGCTCTTGACCTGCAGATGTACATTCCACAACACCACTGCAGAGGCCGGCTTTAGCGTGAAAGGGTTAAAGAAGCACAATCTTGCGATGCAAAATGCAGTTCTCTCTAGCAACTGAGATACATGTATTAAGAGACAACCTCTTCTAATGATGGCTTCCTAAATTAACCATTGTATCCCTTACTAGCCAGAAACAAGAAGCTGTTTATGATGTTAGGAATATTATGCTAAATATTTCGATACTGATTTGACTGGGAGTTGTTGCTGTCTATGGCAGCAAAAGGTTCCTGTCACAATTAAGCTCCAAAATATTTAACATATTTCCTCTAGATATTGTTTTGAAATTGAGGCATTTCAAGCATTGAGTGGTTAAACCTTTAACACTCATAGACTATTTTTGAAAATATACCACAGAAATGACTGGCTCAATAATCAAGCCAGTCATTCCAGTTGTAAATTTTCAAAAATAGTCTTTTCTTGGTTTGCAAATGGATATTTTCTAAGAGATTTTAATTTTCTTGAACAAATTCGAGGGTTATGGACTAAAATCAGACAGATCTGAAAGTAACTGCGACAGGAGCATATCAGAGTGCAGACCCAGGCCTCTCTGTGGGCTTTTTAAACTCTTTAACCAACATCGACTTCTTTATATCTTATTTTCAAAGGTAGGAAAAGGCAGCAACGGCTTCAACACAAATTAAATTTCATAATATTCAACAGAATAATATTTATATTGTAAAAAATCTAATTTTTCAAGGATTTGTTGTTGAAAGTGTTAATACATGTATCGATACCAAAAATTAATAATCCATGTTTATGCGGAACACTGTTTCTTGTGTTAAAGTTTGAGTCAAATAAGACAAATAGTTTCAGAGAGACAGCTGAGGACAGAGAAAAAAACGGACAAATGAGCACCCTTAGCCTAACAGATGGTGGCATCATCCTTGAAGTAGATGTTAAGATGACCTTATCTAGCTATGTATGCTGAATGTGACATACAGTGACAAGTTATCAAGATGCAGGTTGCGCGTCACCCTATAATCTACGTCACAGTGGATGAATCCACTTTTAGCTATTCCCCACCTTCTCTAGCTAAGCTCCACCCGCGTTTGCTTGTGTTAGGATTGACCGATCCCTGCATTACTTGAATCTCAATTTCCAGGAATATATACAGGTAAGCTGGCTGTAGAATACAGTCAAATTAATATTACCTAAGGCAGCAACTGCGTCCAGTCAAATTAGTTTCAAAATATCCAACAGAATGGTTATTAAATAGTTAAAGACACAATTCGTACACATGACAGACATTAAGCAAATTTATCAAATTTCTTTTTCACGAGTGAGATGACATACTTACCTCCCTAACACTCTTGATATACTAGTATATCGGCTCTAAATTCAATAATATTCAGAATTATAAAAAGTTAGGTGCCCCTAATGGGCAGGTGGAAGTACACAGTCATGCACATGACAAACACCACCCTCTGCGCATGCGCACACCGGTACTTCCGTTACTAAATATTGGCTGGCATAGAAGCAACTATTCAATAGCCAAAGGACCAGGCTTCCGTGGGGTGGCGAGGCCGGGATCCTGTTAGGGAGGTAAGTATGTCATCTCAGTCGTGAAAAAGAAATTTGATAAATTTACTTATTTCACATCATGAGAACATACTTACCTCCCTAACACTCTTCATAAAAACCAGAATTTGAAAGTAAATTTTGGTGGGAGGGAGGCAAGGTCCTGAAAACCTGCACACCCTCGAAGAGGCTAGGCTCTTTGAATTCTCAAGAGATTTAAAACATCTGAAATTGTGACTGAAACCACAACCAGGAATAGAGTTTTGCATCGGATAATCGACCGATGAAGAGAGATTGATCAAAAGGCAAATGCGCTCCCCTCCCCCCCCCCCCCCCCCCCCCCCCCTCTTTCTGAGGAAGGTTTAGGAAAAAACGCTGCTTTAAATGACTAGCACGTTCTCTAATACTTAATGAAAGTATTACTAGACATTGGAAAAAGAAGAATTGCTTCTATTTCAAAAAACTCTCTGAAAAAACACAATTAAGAGACATTAACCATCACCATATTAAAAAATAAAATGACACCATCACCAAGACAGAAAATCAAAAAATGGTCATAACCACTGACCTCTGATGTCTTGGACGCGGCACTCATCTCTTCCCCCACCGGATGAAGAGAAGTGTACCAGCTAATAGTAGGGATACCCTACCAACAAATGTGATATTTGAAAATAGCAGAGGAGGCAAACTATTTACAAACATAAACCTCTGCATAAATATTTTATTTCCTGAGGACTGAGACGGCGAGTGGGTTAGAAGTGTCACGAAGGTAATGGTCGGTAAAACTTGACTCACAGTGCCACTGGGCTACTGACATAATGTCTTCAATAGAAACACCATTAAATAATGCCGTGGAAGTTACCACACCACGGACACTATGAGCCTTGGCTCTATCTACCTGGATTCCAGTGGCTGTTTTATGACAGAATTGGATACATTCCACTATCCATCTGGAAATAGTGTCTCTTGACGCCCTACCATGGGGTTCAATATATGACAACCATAGGGAACATGGGTCCGTCCGCCAAACCCGAGTTCTTCTCTTGTACTTATTCAAAGCACGGACTGGACACCATACTTTAGCACCAGGATCATATCTGGTTAAGGCAGCTAAAATAATAGGTTTACCCGGATACTTTAAAGATTGATTCTTAGCCAAGAAATTCAATCTCGGTAGAAGCTTAAGGCCTTCACCTGTAACTATATAACGGTCAGGCTCAGCAGACAAGGCATGAATTTCACTCCTGCGTCTGGCTGATGCTGCCGCAACTAAAAATACAGTTTTAAGTGTCAATAATTTAACAGATATAGCACTAAGTGGTTCAAAAGGCTTACCACTCAAAACCTGCAGAACCAGAGAAAGACTCCATGACGGTGTCAGCGGAGGATTCCTTGGTCTGAGATTGCCCATACCTTTAATAAGAGTATTTAAAACACTTACTTCATCACTTCCCCTCTTTGCCAAGCAAGGGATAACAGTCATCAATGCTGATTTGTATCCAGCAACAGAATTAGGTTGAAGACTATAGGTATCATACAGGTGACAGAGAAAATCAGCTACTACCTGAATAGATGCTTCCATCGGATTGATACATCTCTTTGAGCACCATTCTGCAAATCTGTTGATTTTATAATTATAAGCTCTGGAGGTTGACCCCCTCCTGGCTCTGGCCATGAAATTGGCTGCTTGCTCAGAAAAGCCCTCCTTAATCGCGGATTGTTTGACAACATCCATGCAGTCAATCGAAACATTGACGGATTGTTGTGAAGGGTCTTGCCCTGGAAGATAATATTGTCCATCAGCGGCAGAGGAACCGGATTGCAAACCAGAAGGTCCAGCAGATCCGTAAACCATGATCGGCTTGGCCAATTCGGGGCGATCAGAAGCACTTGGCATTCCTCTTGTCTGATCTTCTGAAGGATTCTTGGAATCAGGATTGTTGGAGGGTATGCGTATGCATACATTCCCTTCCAACTGATAGCTAGCGCATCTATTGCGATAGCGCTTGGATCTGGAATCGGAGAAACGTACGTCGTCATCTTCGCATTCTTCTTCATTGCGAACAAATCTATGTTGGGCTTTCCCCAATGATTGAACAGGTGATCCGCCACACATTGATTTAGTTGCCATTCCGTAGGCAGAATACTCATCCTTCGGCTCAATGAGTCTGCTAACAGATTCAGCCTTCCCGGAATATGAACTGCTTTCAAGGTGATCATATGATCCATGCACCAGCAAAGCAGCTTCCATGTCATCATACAGAGACTGGGCGACTTCGTTCCACCCTGGCGGTTTATGTAACTCACTACTGTAGAGTTGTCCGAACGTATCATCACAAATTTTCCCTCCACTTCCTTTAGGAAGTGTTCCAGGCCCAGAACTACAGCCCGCAATTCTAGCATGTTGATATGTTCCTTTGACTGTTCCAGATTCCAAAGCCCTGATACAGTGGCTTCTTCCAGGCAAGCTCCCCAACCCTCCATCGATGCATCCGTAAACATCGTCACTTGAGGGTGGGGAGGGGTCAGCATGACCCCCGCCAGGAGATTTCCTCTCTCCATCCACCAATGAAGGTGATGAATGAGAGGGTCCAACACTTGAATGCGCGAGTCCAGTGATCCTGAACTCTGCGTCCACTGAGTCATGAGAAACAATTGAATCGGCCGCCTGCGTAAGGCCGCCTGAGGAATGACTGGTTCCATCGAAACCATCAGACCTAACATTCTCAGATAGACCCGTGCTAGAATATAACGACTGTCGCAAACCAACTGAATGCACGAGAGGAGACTTTCCACTCTCTCCTGGGATGGATAAACATATCCTATCTCCAGATCGAAGAACATACCCAGGTAAACAAACCTCTGGGATGGAGTCAGCTCTGATTTCTGAAAGTTGATTATCCAGCCTAAATCTGTGAGAGTTTCCAAGACTATCTCCAGATTTGCTGTCAAACTTTCTGGGTTGTGTGCTTTTAGCAACCAGTCGTCTATGTAAGTGTGAACAGCTATATTTCTCCTGCGGAGGTATGCCGTGATAGCCAGTACCACTCGAGTGAAGACCCTTGGAGCCGTCGAGATGCCGAATGGAAGAACCTTGAATTCCCATTGGCGTCCCTGAAAAGCAAATCTCAGGAACCGACGAAAACTCCTTGCAATTGGAATGTGGAAGTAAGCATCCTTGAGATCTATAGATGCTGTCCACATCCCCTTCTCTAACCCCAACAACACCGATCTTACTGTTTCCATTTTGAAAGTCGGTGTGTCTAAAAACTTGTTTAGAGGTTTGAGGTTGAGAATTGGTCTCCACCCCACCCCCCCCCCCCCGTGTTCTTTGCCACAAGAAACACGGTTGAATAGAAGCCCGGGCAATCCTGCGCCGGTTGAATGGCTTCTTTTAGAACTAGAGATTTTATCTCCTCTTCTATGCACAACCGCTTGTCTGGATCTCTTGGAATTTGAGTCCAGACCGGTACCAGAGACAAATGCAACGGCGGACCTCTTATCCATTCTGGACTGTATCCGTGCGAAAGCCATTGCAAGACTAAGCGGTCCTGAATTAACCACGCCCACTTCTGAATGTGACAAGTCAAACGACCTCCCACTGGTGCACCTAGGGTTGACGGGGTGCCCATAAATTTTAGAAGTGGGTGAGTCTCTGGTACGAGTGGCAACACCCGAGTGGTACTTGTGATAACCGGAAAAAATTTTCTTGCATCAGGCCCGGTTACCACGCGGCGCGCGCCACGACCAGCGCCACGCGCACCACGGTGCGCGGGCTGCTGTCTGGCAGGCTGCGCTTGAGGCGGCGGCTGTCGCACAACAGCACGCTGCTGCTGGCGTAGCCGACGCGGTCGCTGAAACCGGCCGGCCTGCTGGCCTCTGACACTGCCAGCCCCGCCACGAGCGTACGGCTGTCGAGCAGCCGAGGGCTGAACACGCACGTGTTCCCTGCGCAGCACTTCAAACTGTGCACGCAGCGCCCTCTGGTTGTTCACCAAAGTCACCGTCTCCTGGAGGTGCCGACAACCTTCACCTCCAAAGAGTCCAGGGCCCGCCATCGGCGCTTGCATCAAGCGCGACTTGAGCTCCTGAGACGGGCACAAATTGTCCAGTGCAAAAGTGCGCCTCGTTCTCAGCGACTTCGTGACCGACCTAGTCAGACAGTCCAACGCCAGGTTGATGCCATCCTGGATGGCTCGTTGGACTGTCACGGGACTAGGCTGTTGCTGCACCGACGCCGCTACCACCCCCGATAGCAGCTGAGAGACATGCGACAGCGCACTGATCGCTGCTCGCGAGCTCTCCTCGGTGTCACGCATGGCGGCATTCGCCGAGCGCATAGCGCCCGTGCACAACGCTCCCGTGTCAGCCCGGGAACCCGGCCGCGTATCTTCCCCCAGAGCGGCGCAGTCGTCCGCGCTCGGTCTGGGTGCCAGGCCATACCGAGCATACTGACTGGCAGTAACCCGACATCGCCTAGCTACCTCGCGGGGGGCCTTCGCGAGGCGACCTCTCGGTCGGATCGACTCCTCTGCCGCCGCGAACATATCTAAGATATGTTCAGCGTACGGCAGAGACAGAGCCGTGCTGGCCAACGGCTTCGCCTGTAACCATGCCCGAGGGTTACCGGCGGCCGTCTCGTCCACGGCGAGCTCTGGTCTCACAGCGAGGAGCCACGCACACGCCTCTGACCAGTCTTCATCCGTGGCTACCTGCGAACTGCCGACGAGCAGCGGGCCCTCGTCATCCTCAATGGCATTCGCAGGCACGGCCGAGGAGGAGGCTATAGACGAACCTGGCTGCCCAGGGAACGTATACGGGCCCGCGAGGGCTGGCATAGCATTCTCCATAGGCAAACCAGCCTCCAAGGCCGTGCTTGTGTGAGGGGGATCATGCACACCAGCGCGGCCCGGAACGACCGTATGAGATTCCACCTCCAAGCGTGGAATCTTATACGGCCGGCCATCTGCTCCAAAGTGGGCCACAGGCTGAACCATGAAACCTGCTCCCGAGGGAACAGTGCCATAGGTGCGAGCATTCACGCTCCCCAAGAGAGGAGTGTAGGCGTTCACATCCATGTCTTCATGATCCACCTGTGGACCGAGCAGGTAGTCCTCATCATCTTCCTGGTCAGGAAAGTTAGACTCTGGATTAGTAAAGAAAACTAATCCAGACTGACCAGGAGACTGCTCAAAGGCAGATGATGAGTTTACTCCGCGAGTGATCGTGGTCAGGCCCGCTGGTCGGGTCCCGCCTGATGCTTCTCGCGCCGCTGGCACCCCAGGCGATGCGAACATCAAGCCTGGGTCCAAGACGGCCGCCCCTGGATCACTAAACGCTTTGTCCGAGCTAATAGGCCATGATCCAGGGACGGGGGCTAACCCCACTGAGGTCGATGCGCAGGAAGTTGAAACACCTGTGCCAGGCAACATGCCGCGAAGCATGTCAGGCATCAGGTCTTTCAAAGTCCTGCGCATCTCACTCACTAACTCACTCTTGAAGGCCTCGAGCCCACCCTTCTCAGAGGCCTTCTTCTTACCCTCCTTCTTCGGCTTCTTCCCCTCCTCCGCCATCATCTTCGCCTGCAAAGAGAAGAATTCAGAGGTTAGATCCACCCCCCACTTTTCACAAATAACACATTTGTTGGACAGCCTACAAGCTGAACACAGATGGCAAGGGTGGGGGAAGAATCTAGCTTTCATGGTCTTCAGACAGGACGGACACTTCTGAAAAGGGAGGGATACGAAGACAATGAGTATGACAGTCTCAAAGCCATGTAAATGGACTTTTAAGTAGAAACCAAAACAAACTTGAGAGAAGACACCCACTATTACGACCACCCTGACGGGACAGGTGACTTCTCCAGTAAATAAAACACCAAATACAACCAGAACCCCAAATTAAGAGAGAGAAAGATTATGACTATCTAGATATCTCTCTACACTCTTAATAAACAGGGAGATGAACACATCACAGACTACTCTAAACTAAGATCATGACATCAAGGAAAGAGCAAACTCTGGTTGATTATGACATCAAACCTCAATGCAAAAGCTCCTTTCAGGAGAGGGGACGTCAGATTAATGCAAGAAATATCTAGATCTACCAGACATTCTCAGCTCTCGACTAATATAATATTAAATTATATATACTCGAGAACCCATGCACACGCAAGAGAGAAAATAGTGCAATAGCAAAAGGCAGCAGAAAATGTAATTATTTTCAAATAATCATGCGCCATAATTAATAAACTCCCTTAGCCTGAGCACAGGCAACCATCCTCTTGTGCAGGAAAACACGTCCTTCCATCCGCCGAGACTCCTCTTCCAGAAGAACTGATGAGGGGGATGGGACAAAAGGAAGGAGATATTTTATTTATTAATTTATTATTTCTCCAACCCTTAGACATATCACGATGATAAGTCATCCTGGGACGTGAACATCCTTCTAGAGAAGACCAGGCATCCTTGTATAGACACAAGACAAACCTGCAAGCATAAAACACAAGAGAGTATTAGCCCTAGGCACTGGGAAAAAATTTACAAGGATTCCCAGCGCCTGAAAACGCGGTACCGCCGAAAACGGCCGCTACGAAAACCGGTAACACACAAAAGTTACAAGCCTTAAATAAAAGCCTGGAACAATGTCACCTTGGATGATGACGAGGAGGACTCCTCCAGCATTTTTGCATCAGCCATGATGGACAGGGATGTATTTAGTTCTCGTTAGAATTCAGAAAGAGCCTGTGAGGAATTTCACAAGTTGCTTCTTCAGCCAATATATTAGAAAACGGAAGTACCGGTGTGCGCATGCGCAGAGGGTGGTGTTTGTCATGTGCATGACTGTGTACTTCCACCTGCCCATTAGGGGCACATAACTTTTTATAATTCTGAATATTATTGAATTTAGAGCCGATATACTAGGATATCAAGAGTGTTAGGGAGGTAAGTATGTTCTCATGATGTGAAATTAACAGTTCTTGACAAAATAGATACATCATTCATTCATGACGCATTTTGATTGTGGCGTAAGCCTATGTGTGACGTAATTCATTATGACATCCTATACTTGAGTGACAGATTGGATTCATCCATTATCATCAAGAATATTAAAATAATCTTACTGCCGACATCGCTACCACATCCACCATCAGTTCATGGTAATATGCCACATAGAGTTCTGCTGGTTCCAGATCTAGAGATGCTAATGACAACTGGTTAACTATAAGAACATGGTCGATAGAATCTCGGTAGTTCTCAAATTTGAGTAAAATCAGAGTTTCCGAGATATTAACAAATCCAGAATTCTGATCCGGTCCGGATCCCGGTTCTTTCACGCAGATCATAGCCAAAATCCAGAAATCCTCTTGCACAACAAGTGTTTCACTGTGTTAAAATTAGAGCCAAATATCCAAATAGGATCACTGTTTTTCAGATACAACCTGCAATAAGCTGAGTGAGTGACCGGCCCGCCAAGCCCGAATGACATGACAGTTTATTGACCTGCTACCCACCACGAAAAACATGTAAGCCAATCAGCATGATTTTAAACAAGTTATAATGGATGTATATACACAACACTGCTCAAAGGGCTATCAGTCCTTGGGGTCTGAAGATGATCTTTCTTTAAGATGCGACCAAAAGACCACCGCTGATTGAAGGAACTATCATCTTGTGGTAATCATAAACATTTCAGTGTGTATCAACCCTTTTGGCACTAGGTTTTTTCATGTAAATGGTCCCTGGGGGAAATTTTTCTCATAATTTTCGTAAATTTGACATACATGTATTTCAACAGAATAAATTGTTACTTTCAAATGCCTATTTATACCTAAAAACAACCTGTTCACTCAGTACTACAACGGCCGTAGATGGCCCATGCATTAGTAATAGGATTTCTGATAACGATATACACTATAATGTCGCTGTGATGTGGGTGGGATCCATCAAATTCTGAATAATTGATCCCCGTGGGGTTGGGGTGGGTGTGTACTTTCTTAAAAGCAGCTATGCATAGACTGATGACGTGATCCATGTTAGAAATTAGGCTCGTTATTGTGCGCTTCTAACAGCTAAAGGGAGACAACTGTTTTTCTCAAAATTTTGCTACATGTAGTAATGACATCTTAGCATGTAGGTCGTCCTCAGCCGGTGTAGTCCTGAGTGAATTGGCTGGCTATGGCCGGTATAGGCACGGAAGGCTTAAAGAGCCACCTGATTTTTGAGTGAACCTATTTAACTACATCTTACAGTACTCGTAATGATGTGCTTAGCTGGATGCATTGCTAAGACTGCTGAAATGTTGGATTCTTAAATTTCATTCCATTTCGTATGATAACTTGTCTTTGTTTAGGAAGTGATGGTGCTGTAACATGTTGCTGGCAGAGACCGCAACAGATTTCAGCAACATTGTATCGAAAATGTACATTGAAATTTCCTCTACTGATTTATATGCCGCATCAGTTAACTGTCTGACTGCTACAAACCACAAGACAATAATTTCAATGGGTAATAACTCTGGACGTGCTGAATATTTTGAAAACAATTTGACTGAAAGTTGTGGGTGGCTTAGCCACCAACAACTTTCAGTCAAATTGTTTTCAAAATATTCAGCATATCCAGCGGTAAACTCTATGGAAACTAAAAACTTAGACGGCAGACAGTTAACTTTTTTACATTAGCGTTAAACAACTTACCTGATAGTCCACTGGGATAAGTGGATGATGAGGAGGGAAAGCCCGTGTCGAGCCTTTACGGTGAAGGAGCAGTGTTTTTTGTTTCCCATCTATCCAGTGTTCCTCGACTTTAGCAATATTATGTGACACATCATAAATGACATGCATGTCTAAATCATCAGGTGTTGAGTCGAACATCTTGGAAAAAGCCTGAAACCATCAAGTATGTACGCACATATATTCATATCAATACAAGACCGTGACAATACAGATACAGGAAACATGTACAGCTAATAGAGGAACAGATTTCTAGCTAAGCCACGCCCATTTTTAGCTAAGCTCCAACCCGGCTTTGAATGTTGGGATCAATTGAACCATGAAGTACCAGAATCCCAATATTGAGGTAAGCTGTTTAATATTTTTTAACCAATTTGACTACAGCAGCAACAACGGCAGCAACAGCCCACAGTCAAATTAGTTTTAAAATATTTAATAGATTGTTTATTAAATAGTAGACATACAATTGGTACACATGACAGTCCATTTAAGGTTCATGACGGAGCTAGATATGTCATTCATTACCGTTTTCGATTGTGATGTCAGCCTACATGTCATGCATGCGATGTAATTGATTATGACGTCATATACTTGATTGACAGATCAGATCTATCCATTGTCAGAGAACTATATATGTCTATTAACCCTTTAATGTCAGAGGGCCAAAACCAGCCCCTGCAGGCCAAGAGAAGACTATTTTTGAACATTTACCTCTGGAATGACTAGGTCCATAACAGTGTCAGTCATTCCAGTGGAAAATATTCAAAAATAGTCTTGTTTGGCCTGCAAATGGACATTCAAAAAGCAGTTTAATTTGCTTGACAGAATTTATCCATGAAAGGGTTAACGAGACACATTGACTATACATATTCCATACATATGTATATATATACAAAACCTAATTCCTTATTGCTCAGAAATTGCTCAAACGTTTAACCCTTTAACATTCAAATTTTTAATATAAAATGTCCATTTGCAGACCAAGAGAAGACTATTTTTGAAAATTTACCACTGGAATGACTGACTCGGTTATCGAGCCAGTCATTCTAGTGTTTAAATTTTCAAAAATAGTCTTCCCCTGGTCTGCAAATGGACATTTCCCAAGACCACTGCAGAAGCTGTTTTTGGCTGATGTTGAGGGCTAATGGGTTAAAGAGAATTAAAGAACTGAGTGTACTTAATACAATTTAACGTTATTTACATTCAGGGAGAATACTAATTATATGATATATTAATCACAATCCACCCCACCCAACCCAACTACCCATATCCTACAACCACTATCAAGACACCATTGGTGAAGAGATAGTTGTTAAAATTCACATATCTGGTAACGTTGATCTTAAATTTTTGTCAAAAATAAACTTTTTCACATGGCTGTGGTGGAAACAATATATTAAATATTACAAAGACCCAATTGGTATAATTTTCTTCATGTGAAATACAGCTGAATCAAAAAAGCATCCGCTTTTGTTTCTACGAGAATTCGTAATACATACCAGATGTACTATTATGATAATGTCTATTATCTAGTCTAGCTCAAAATAAACAATTAAAACTCTGCACTCTCCTGGTCCTGCCCATACTGTGTCTGGGAATACCATAGCCGCAGGTACCGAGTCAATTCCCAATCACAGTCAGATTCGTCCTATATTTGTCTTGACAAACAGTGAAATCTCAGCCTCACCTCAGCGGGGTGGCTGAGAGGGCCATAATACATCCGGTAAGTATTACAAATTCTCGTAGAAACAAAAGCGGATGCTTTTTGATTCTACTTCGAATAATACTTACCAGATGTACTATTATGATAAACTCCGGATTTCAACAGCCAAGAAATACCGGTGGGAGGAGGTGAGGCTCGAACCAGCACTCATCTACCATCCAACAGAGAAGATTGTGAAGAGACTAGAACCCTGGCATACGCTTGGGTTCTGCCATCTGACTCATAGAGTGCTAAACTTCCATGGTCTAGACCGTGCTCCCCACCCCCCCCCCCCCCCCCCTCTTGTGTCCGCACAAAATCCAGAGGGCTGTCGAAAAGGGGATGCAACACCGACCAGACCAGTGTCAGCCCCAAGTCTCAGCTAGGGCAGTCCAGTAGAGTGCAAAGAAGCTACTACAACTTCTAATTTTGAAAAAATATCAGTATATCGATTAAGTTTTCAAATTGGAATGAGTCTAATGTCTGTTTGAGAGGATAAGTATACTCTTACACCAGACTATTTACCTAAGCAGTCTGGTATTTCGACTGTAAGTAAATTATTTATAGTCACTTAATTAATGTAAACACTCACCATTTTGAGTGCTTGGTCTTTTAGTTCATCACAGGAGCTCAGCCCAATCCACGGTCGTTCTCAGGTCATGTGCATGGCCATTGTTCAGTGCAAGTGGAAGAACTTGTGATGTGTGCGAAATAGTGGTCGGATGTGGCTTAGATCAGATTCGATAAATTGGCGACGGCTACCGGATTAAGTGCGCTGGAGATGTCGCGAAGGGAGAAATCAGTAAATGACGACTCGGCATGCCATTGTGCTACAGACATCACCTCCTCTAATGAGACACCCTTATAAAGGGCCGATGCTGCTGCTAGTGCTCGGACCTGATGGGCATTCGCACGATCAATCTGCTTTCCTGTAGTGATTTTGTGCGACATCTGAATAGCATCGACTATCCAACGAGAAATAGTATCTTTCGAGGCGCGCAAATGAGGAGCTTCGAGACATAACCACAGAGATTTCGGGTCATCTCTCCACTCCTCAGTACGTTTTTTTATACATTTTCAGACATCTGACAGGACACCAAGCAGAAGCGTTTGGGTCATGTCTAGTTAAACTTGGCAAATTGATCGGCTGTCCTGGATATTTAAATGACTGATTCTTTGCCTGGAAACAAAGACGTGGAAGTAGTCTTAAACCTTCACCCGTGACGACAAAACGGTCATGTTCGGCAGAAAGCGTATGAATCTCGCTTCTCCTTCTCGCCGATGCTGCTGCAACCAAGAAAACTGATTTAATAGTTAACAGTTTAATATCTATAGATCTAATCGGTTCAAAGGGAGCAAGCCTTAAACCCTGTAGAACAAGAGATAGATTCCATGCTGGGATAGGAATTGGCTGTCTAGGTCATAGATTGCTCATTCCTTTATAACTTCATTTAAAGTGTCATTTTCCACTCCTTCAATGGCCAGACTGCGAATGACTGAAGCTAATGCAGACTTAAATGCTGCTAGGGTTGAAGGTAAAAGTTTGTCAACTTCGTATAAATGACAGATAAAATCTGCTACGTGTTGAACTGATGCAGAAAAAGGGATCGATATCTCTTCCCTTACACCACTCTGCAAATTTGTTGATTCTATAATTATATGTTTTAGTGGTTGATCCTCTTCTGGCTGAAGCGACAAACTTCGCTGCTTGCTCAGAAAAGCCACCCTTAATTGCACGCTGCTTGATAACATCCATGCAGTCAATTTGAACATTTCTGGTCTGTCGTGGAAGTACAGACCCCTGTTCTGAGAGATTAGATCTCTTCTGTCTGGAAGAGGGATTGGATTGCAGACCAGAAGGTCCAGCAGATCCGTAAACCATGATCGGCCTGGCCAATGAGGGGCAATCAGTAGTACTTGGCACATACCCTCTCTTTATCTTTTCCAGAACTTTTGGGATGAGAATCGCTGGAGGATACGCATACGCGTACATTCCCTTCCAACTTATTACCAGTACGTCTACCGCTAGAGCTAGCGGGTCCGGGATCGGTGACACGTATGAGACCATCTTTGCGTTTTGATTCATCGCAAACAGGTCCACATTTGGCTTGCCCCAATGTTTGAATAGAACCACCACTACCGATTGGTTGAGCTGCCATTCCATTGGACGACAAACCGTCCTTCGACTGAGAGCATCCGCTAAGATGTTCAGTCTTCCTGGAATGTGTGCTGCCCAAAGAATAACATTCCTCTCTTGGCACCACAGCAGAAGGTTCCAAATCATCATGCACAACTCCGGTGATCTCGTCCCGCCTTGGCGGTTTAAATAAGACAGCACTGTTGAGTTGTCTGTCCTCACTAGGACAATTTTGTCTCGGATTAAACTCTCGAACTTTCGAAGAGCCAATGTCACTGCTAATAATTCGAGAACATCGATATGTTTCTGCGCATTGATCCGATCCCACTCCCCTGACACTGACTGATTGTCCAATACCGCTCCCCAACCCATTGTCGATGCATCTGTGAAGATGGACATCTGTGGTTGAGGAGGTTGTAGAGGAACACCTCGTAGTAGATTCTGTTCTGATAACCACCACTGAAAATGGAATATCAATGATTCTTTTACTGGAATTCTCAGAGATAACGGATCCGTTTTCTGAGACCAGAAAGACATTAAATACATCTGAATCGGCCTGCGCCTGAGTGTCGCATATGGAAACACCTTCTCCAGAGACACTAGTAAACCCAGTATTCTGAGAAATTGGCGCGCCGTCAGATAGGCTCCTAGAGAAACTGACTCCAGAATTGCAATCAGGCTCTTGACTCTGCTCTCCGCCGGGAAAGCTACGCCATCCCTGAGATTGAAAAATATTCCCAGATAAACAAACTCCTGGGATGGAGTCAATTCTGATTTCTCTAGATTCACAATCCATCCTAGATCCTTTAATAAGGCTAGGACTACCTGTAGATTGTTGCGCAGAGTGACTGGATTCCCCGCCTTCAGCAGCCAGTCGTCTATGTAAGTATGAACAGCTATGTTTCTCCTGCGAAGATAAGAAGTCATGGCAAGAACCACTTTGGTGAAGACCCTCGGTGCTGTGGTCAAGCCGAATGGAAGCGCATTGAATTCCCAAACATTGTTTTGGAATGCAAAGCGAAGGTATTTCTGAAAAGGAATTGACATTGGAATATGAAAATAAGCATCCTTCAGATCTATCGACACTGCCCACATGCCTTTTCTCAGCCCTGTCATCACCGCTGCTACAGTCTCCATCTGCAATTTGGGAGAAAGAATAAATTTGTTCAACGGTTTGAGATTGAGAATTGGTCTCCATCCTCCGGTATGTTTCGGAACGAGGAACATCATCGAATAGAAACCTAGAGATGACTGATTGCGGACTAGATGAATCGCGTTCTTCTGCTGAAGAGATTCTATTTCTGAGCAAATGGCATCTAGACGATTGGATTCCCTTGGAATGGGAGTCCACACTGGAGTCGATGTTAACGGAACTAACGATTGACGGATGAGCCAGTCCGGTTCGTAGCCGTTTCTTTACCACTGAGACTAAACAATCTCGCACGACCTGTTCCCATTGGCTTGAGAACAGTTGAAGTCTGCCTCTGACGGTAGGAATCTGCACACAGCTGGAGGTCAAGTTTGCATGATAAGATGCTAAATCGCTTGGGTGAAGATTCTCGACTCCCTTCGTTCCTGACGTCACCGGAGCTGATTCCGCCGGAAAGCCGTCAGGACCGGCCTTCTTGGAATATGACGGTCTGGAACCGCCACCACGGTTATCCTTATGGTAACAGCTGCGGCCCGAACCGCCACCCATCCTGTCATCCTCCTACGGCCTCTTATTAGAGGACTTGTATGAGGACGAACGGCCAGGTCCCTGAGATCCGGATGCCCAATGGGCATCACGGCCAGAAGGACGGAAGGGCGATCTTTGGCGCTGCCTCTGATGCTAGTGCCGATGCTGTTTATAGGACTGCTGCAGCTGTGTCCTCTTAGTCGACTTCCACGACTTGCCGACTACTTCCTGTTCAGCAACCATTGACGCGACCTTGGATAAGGCTTGCCGTGCCAAGCCGCCGAACAAGCCTGGACCAATGAAAGGCGCAGAAGATAACGCAGCCCTCATCTCAGGTCCTGGTTCTACACAATCGAGAACCATTCTCCGTCGCTCTGCCAACGATCTGGTGATCACCCTGGCCAGGAAATCTTGGGATAAGCGCATGGTGTCCTGAACAACTCCGGGAGCAGCCTCTGGCACTTGTCCACCTTCCGCCACGCAGGTCAGCATACCCTGCAGGATGGTACATCCATGCGAGAGTGCAGCCATGGCTGCCCTCGTCGCATCTTCAATGAGCGTCAGCTCATTGAACGGATCTTTATTGGCTTGGGAAACTAAAGGACGAGAACTCCCCTTAGATTTTCCAGCCAATGGCCTATTCAGCGCCTCTCGCTCCCCGACGGAAAGCCGTGGAAACCGGGCACACTGATGGTAGGCCTGCTCAGGAAAATGGACCCTACTCCTAACCCCCTTCAGGGCCTTGGGAAACGCATAGTCTGGCTGAACCAGACGACATGCCGCAACCGCCAACATGTCAGAAGTCTGCGTGTCCAAAGGCAGCGTCGGCATGGCCGAAGAGCCACTTGACAGAGCGCTAGCCACTCGCTCTGACATCCGTTCCATCACCGGATCGCGCTGAGATCCTAGATCCGATGCCAACCTGAGACGGTCGGACATCCAACCAAGGACCTGCACCCATTCAGCTTCGGACTACCGTTTTCATCCTCCTTCTCACCCTTGGATGAGTAGGCCACCGACGATCCATGCTGAGAGCTATGGCCCGCACTTCTGCCAACATGAGGCGCGTCTATAGCCCGACTACTAGCGGCACCGGTGTCCAATGAATCGCCAGACACGGATTCACCGCAGTCCATCGACTCCAGCACGGGAGCCGGGACCACAGCCGCTTTTACTACGGTAGGTGCCGGCATTCCGAGAGGAGCCGCACCTAACGCCGCCGGGATGCCGCTAGGAACCATAAAACACGGCTCCACCGAAAACACGGGTTGCACGAAATCCGGGTGGAAAATGCCCGACGGAACGTCGACATCACCACCCGCTTGGCAAACCCGTACAAATCCCGAGGGAGATCCCTGGGATGTACTAGGCATAGCCGTTAGCGAGATATCCGGCATGCCGGAATCTTCCATTAGAAGATCTTCCTCCTCCGCCGTAGGCTCTTGAGCCAAGATCAGAGAAGGGACAGGTGCTCGTCCCTCCGCAGAACTAGCCGGACCACCTAAAGGTTGCCCTGCACCAGCCTGCATCGTCGGGATCGTGGACTGCAATGACTCAAACATTGCCTTGAACTGGGCCGCCCATACGCCCAGTGCTGAATACATACGTTCATTCAGACGACCTTCCAGTCCTCTCATCGACGTCTGATCCAGTTTGGCCGCCTTGTCCCTCGCGATCCTCTCCAAGCACGGACGACGATCACGATCGAATTCCGCCACCATTTCCGACGACCACTTGGCACACACATCACAGGGACTTCCCACCTTGCACTTAGCGCAAGCCACACAATGATGGCCCGAGTACTTGCGCTTCATGAACCTGTTGCATTTGTGGCACGTGTCCTGGTTTTTGGCTTTCTGCGAACACACAGAAAAATTAAAACGCTGCACATGACAAACGATGATGAGCAATACGCACAATTGACTTGATTGTAAAATAAAATTACTTAGAAACATTAACTTTCTCTTAAATTAATGATAATCAAGCCTTTAGGCAGGAATTATTTGAAACTTTTGAGTGAAAATTAATAAACACAACTTGGAAGTTAACTAACGTTAAAACAGCCAAGAAATAAACGCCGATCGCTACAAACACCCTCGACAATGAAGCGAGAGCTAAAAATTGGCGTAAAACAAAGTGCATAGACACGCCAAGCCAAAGCAAAACATTAATCATGGGCGCCGCCATCTTGGCTAAGGGTGCATCCATCTTGGAAGGAACCGAGTCGCAAGAGAAATTAACTGAGTACCCGGATTAAAACTAAAGAGTTAACGGGTACAGAGCGACTCCAACAATGGCTACCATTTTAGAATAATGTGTCAATTTAAGGAAATTTCAAACAGTCATTATGGCACGAATGTATAAATTCTAGATTGATACAACCTGCCCCTGTGATGATTTTTCTTTTTCCTCCATGAAGCCAACAATGATTCACGAATAACACGCTTAAATCCGCTTAAAATTGCAAAATTTTGAGCTAACAAAACATGCGACTTTCCAAAAGCACAAAATAGACGAATCTGACTGTGATTGGGAATTGACTCGGTACCTGCGGTTATGGTATTCCCGGACACAGTATGGGCAGGACACACGAGAGTGCGGAGTTTTAATTGTTTATTTTGAGCTAGACTAGATAATAGACATTATCATAATAGTACATCTGGTAAGTATTATTCGAAGTAGAATATCTATTCAGATTATAAACAATTGGAAGACCTATGATTGCTATTTGTGGTATAATTAGAAGTTTCTTTCTGGCGAACCTGTCTTGCCAAGAATGTCATACTGGATCTGTTCACAAAAGCATAGTTTGCAGCACATGCCATGCCTTTCATGTAATCCTGCCCCTCCTCGGAGTGAACTCGAGCGCACGCCAATTGGCGATCATTTGTTTCAATATTGTCTCGTTTCATCACCTTCTCCATGACAACCAAAGCATCTGAAATACAAAATGTCCAAATAGAATATCACAAAAAATGTCCCACGTGAATGGTTGTATAAGATTTAGTGCATTGTAAAGGTTCTTTGAAATCTGAAGAAGCATGGTTAATTAATGGCATGAAGGCTAAACAGACTTTACTGCTAAAGAAAAGATCAAAAATTTCTTAAGTACAAAACAGTGAAACAAGTGCAACACCCTTATATAGTTGAGACATAGGCAGCTTTGTCCAAAATGTTAATAATTTGACAGACTGACAGACTGACAGACAGATCAACAAACTGATTTATACTAGTTGCAAGTCGCAACTTAAAATAAGGAAAATGTATTTGATAGAAATTGCTTCGCAGTTGATACAGAGCAACAGTACACTTTCATTGAAACCTGAAGATCTCTTGTTTAAATATGGTTAATTAAAAACAGAATGCCAGGAAAAATATTTAACGTAAACAAGAATTCTGCGGAATTAAATGTCTCACCTGTCTCATGTTTGTCACAGTGGCATTGACCTTTGACCTTGTGACCCAACATCATCATGCTGCTTCCTATCATAGGTAACCATGTATCAAAGTTTAGTTGCAATAGGCTTAACCAATCCTGAAATATAAGCTGCAGTTTTGCTAAACGCAAAAAAAGTTGAAAAATCAGAGTCCTGTATCAAGGTCAATGACCTTGACCTTTGTGACCACATCATCATGCTGCTTCTTATCATTATCGGTACCCATGTATCCAAGCTTAGTTGCAATAGGCTTAACCAATCCTGAAATTTAAGCCGAGAAGCTTTGCTAAACGCAGAACCTTAATGTTGACGCTGCTGCCGTCGCCGTGGGAAAAGTGATACCTAACGAGACAAAAATCAAGATTTTTTTGGGACTATGATTAAAAAATCAGACATTTTCATTCTAAATCAATGTACCTGTAGCGACTTGATGTCCAAGACCACGACTGCCACAGTGAATCATACAGCATACTTGACCTAGTCTCTCAATACCCATCTTGCTTGCAGCGTACTTATCAAATATCTCATCCACAACCTGGATCTCGGCATAGTGATTCCCAGCACCTAATGTACCAAGCTGATAAAGGATTCGAAATAACAAACAGAACATATGTTCATATAAACTAACCGATAACAGAGACAGATCTGGTGTTTGCAAAGCATTTTTATCCAATAGATTGGTTAGTTGCAAGCTGTTCAATATTTTGAAACTAATTCTACTAGAAGTTTGTCACTACTCTGTAAATTAGTTTTAAAATATTAAACACACTATTTCTTACTGTACATTGTAAACAGGGTTTCGGTTAGTGAGTCTAGGAATCTTATCCTCCTTAAAGTTGATCAGTCATGTTAAAAGAAGCCGTGTTTAATGCCTACCAGTAAAAAAACAATACAGTACAGATCTTAGTTAGCTTTACTGTTTGACGAAGCAAAAACGAAACACAAATGCGTCTTTTTAGTGTCAAAAGCTCGTAGCATTTTCAGGTGTGGCCAAACAGCAAACGTATTTAATTTATTTTATAGGCGCGTGTAGGACCTGAAATCCCAGAATTGCACATTTACAGTCATTATATAAGTATGATGTTGAATATTTTGAAAGCTTTCAGTCAAATTAGTTTCAAAATATCCAACAAAATTTTGACACATTTGTAACAAATTTATTATTTTCTCTTGTCGGTTGAAAGGGTTAATGCAATAGTTGAAGTACTCCAGTGTTGGAGGAGATATTCCCACCCTGTATTATATAATGATTTCTGCGCTAAAGTCCGACAGCGGTGTATGACCATAACCATTATTAGTGGGGG
This sequence comes from Chaetoderma sp. LZ-2023a, assembly GCA_034401795.1. Lineage (NCBI taxonomy): Eukaryota > Metazoa > Mollusca > Caudofoveata > Chaetodermatida > Chaetodermatidae > Chaetoderma > Chaetoderma sp. LZ-2023a. Next base: position 55,978,672 of record CM067371.1, on the reverse strand, counting down.
TTTTTTTAAATGACCACTCCATAACCGAGCCACTGGTAAATTTTCACAAATTTATTTCCCTTGCTCTGCAAACGGACATTTTCTATAGGAAAATTCTAATTTTCTTAAACCAATTTTAGGATTAAAGGTCCAAAACATATGAAAACGTTACCATGGCTCATGAGTGGTCAAAACCGGCATCTGAAATCAAATTGGCTTGAGAAATGACCATTTGCAGGCCAAGAGACTTTTTTTTTCATTTTACCACTGGAATAACTGGCTTGATAACCAAGCTAGTCATTACAGTTCTAAATGTTAAAAAATTGTCTTGGCTTGCAAATGGGCATTTGTTAACCCTTTAATGGTCAAATCAGCCATAACCAGCCTCTGCAGTGTTCCTGAGAAATGCCCTTTTGCTGACTAAGAGAATACTATTTTTGAAAATTTATCACTGGAATGACTGGTTCCCAGAATACTCTTGGTCAGCAAATTGACATTTTATGAGACAATTGGAATTTTCTCGACCAAATTTAACCATTAACGGGTTCAGCAGAAATTTACATTTTCTTGACAAATATTGGACAGTAAAGGGTTGTAAAGCTGAAGCTAATACTTAGCTTTACCTTTTTACTTACCTTGTTCCGTTGTTCAGTGGGGACAAATTCTCAATCCTAGTTCCACTGAAGATCAAAGAAATGATGAAAACACCATACAACCTTTACCTACATACAGTAAATAAGTCAAACCAGGTCATTTTGGATTTGATTAAATTGTTTATTCATTCACTTAAAAGTTTTATGTCTTTGTTATTGAATGCTGCCATATCGATATAATGCAGTTTGCTCATACAATCACCAACACAGACAGTGGCGCAAACCACCACTGATTACCAGCATGAGCAATATTATATAGGACCAAGATAGTTTACTTTACTGTTGATTTTGAGACTTGTATTGTTATCAATGATCAATAACAATACAAGTCCAGTCTCTAGAACAACAGTAAACTATCTTGGTCCTAACTATATAGACATCACACTTTCTGATTGACAGTTTCGTTATTATGCGTTATCTGTCTACTCTTTAGTCTGTGGCATACACAAAATGCGCATAGATTGATGTATCGCACATGCAAAAATATGTTATTTTCTAAACAGTTGAAGCCATTTTTGCTAAATCTCAATAAATATGCGTGTATTCTCGACCAATCAGACTCGTGTGATACGGTGATACCCCTTGCGGAAAATGGGTAATGAGCTTATGTACTCGGATATCAGGCACCGGTAAAACAATTATGTACGCATGCACATGTCTATGTAAAAGCAGAGATTTTCGGTTACATATTATGTATGAAATAGCAAATTCAAAAACAACCGAATGTCAGGTTTGCAGATTTTGTAAGTCACTTCCCTTTCCGTTATAAGACGTTGCAACACTAGCCACAACTGATGCATATATTGTTATAAAAAGTTATGCCTTTTACGTCGGCTCAAATTAGACTATATTGTAATAATCCCATTTCAGAGAATATTTTGGTATATTCATCCAGATTTCAAGAGAAATTGTGGACTGAAAATTTATTAAAATATACGCACTGTCATCACACTGACTTCGTACACAGTAAAGAATACCCAGGTGTAGGGGTGGGCGATTTTTTCGATATTATCGTCAATATCGCGATATACCGAATACCGATACCGAAAACGTCATAATTTCGAAAAATCGTAAATACCGACAGGACGATATTGCACTTTTAACTGTGAGTATAATATAAATAATTAATTTAGAAATGTCATACTCTTACCTCTATTCGGTCCAGTAATAGACATTAAGTAATAATCCAGTCTTTGTCTAAGGTAATAAAAACTTAATAAACTCCAAAATAATCTGTGTTCATTTAATTCATGGTTTGTTTGCGCTAATAAAATGATTTAAAGTACAAAATAATCCTTTGTTGTTCACTTTTCATAATTACACAAATAGACGACGCCATGTTTTTTCTTGCCTCATTCTGAGTATTAGTCAGTGGGGAATACCATTTGCACTACCCACATTCCATTCTGATGACGTCATTACTACAGGTCAAGCTATTTATCCATTAGTCATTGATCTGCATGGTTAAACATTCTTCTGACCATGAAAGATTTCAACTTTAAAACTTTTGAGGTCGATAGGAAACCACACACACTTAATCCCTTATCAATACCACAGCCTGGAATGGTGGGTGAGGGGGAAGTTAATCTCTTGCTTTACCGTTATACGTTTTTATGTAACTTTATACAATATATTTAGCATTTTTAAACGAATCAGATCAAAATTCATTCCACATATAACATTACGGATTTATTCTAAGTGAGAAACGTCCTTAAAATAAAGAATTTAGGCCTAATTATTTCCAGTCTTCTATCCGTTGTGGCAGTCTTTGCTGCAGAGTTAACTGGGTTAATTTCACACATCCCGGCTACGCCTTGAGATCAATGGATAAACCCGCTAAGTAGTGAGCGAATTAAACGAAATCTAGGATTTCTTTTTTCACGAGAGAGTTGATACTTACCTCCCTAATACTTTTGATATTGCTAAATATTGGCTTTCACTCAATAAACACTCAGATTTAAAACAGTTAGGTGCCCCTACTGGGCAGGGAGTCAGAGCGTAGTCTGGCGGATGCCAGCCCCACCACCGCGCATGCGCAGACTAGCACTTCCTCTGACTAGATTATTGGCTGACACACATGCAACTATTAAGAGCCTGAAGACCGAGCCTCTGTGGGGTGGAGAGGCCGGGTCCGTATCTAGGGAGGTAAGTATCAACTCTCTCGTGAAAAAAGAAATCCTAGATTTCGTTTATTTCACTTCAAGAGTATACTTACCTCCCTAATACTTTTGATATTGCCAGAATTCGAAAGTGAATCTGGCGGGAGGGAGGCGAGGTCAAAAGACCAGCTCATCCCAATACGCTTTTCTGCGTTTAAGGCACTTAAACTTCTGAAACTGTAAGAAAAAACAGTCAGGATTTGACTAACCATCGGATAACACCACCGATGTATGAGAGATGACCGAATGTCATATGCGCTCCCCCCCCCCTCCTTCCAGGGAGGAAGAGTCGACTGACCTCAATGTCCTATACGCTCTCTACGTACAAGTGCCATGTACTACAGGACAGAGACGAAAAAGCTCCATTTTCGTAACTCTCAACAATGAACCACACAAATACACAAACCATCACCATATTGATAACGGGTAATCGTGACAATACAATCAACAACGGACAACACATGAACAAGACTGACCTTGTTGAAAAGGCTGCTGACATCATCTTCCCATTGGTAAAGACTGATGCAGGCCCCAAAAAGTGGGTGTTTCCATAAATTAATTGTGAAATATATAAGTAATGAGGAAAAACCTCCTCAAAAAATATAAACCGATTAATTTTTTTCAAAACCGACAAGGCGAGAGGATTAGAGGTGTCACGGAGATAATGGTCTGTAAAACTTGACTCACAGTGCCACTGAGCCACCGACATAATATCATCCACAGGGACCCCATTAAATAGGGCCGTGGATGTCACTACGCCGCGGACACTGTGAGCCTTGGCCACGTCAACCTGCTTCCCGGTGGCGGATTTATGGCAAAACTGAATGCATTCCACAATCCACCTGGAAATGGTGTCCTTAGAAGCCCTCCCATGGGGTTCAATATATGACAACCATAACGCTGACTGGTCGGTGCGCCATGCCGCCGTACGTTGTTTGTACCGGCGCAGCGCCCGGACGGGACACCATGCTTTAGAATTAGGATCATATCTAGTTAAAGCAGGCAAAACAATAGGTTGACCTGGATATTTCAACGACTGATTTTTAGCCAAGAAATTAATCCTAGGTAGCAGCTTAAGGCCTTCCCCTGAAACCACAAAACGGTCATCCTCGGCTGATAAGGCATGAATTTCACTCCTACGCCTAGCCGAGGCCGCAGCAATTAAAAACACAGTCTTCAGTGTTAATAGTTTCATAGAAATGGAACTAAGTGGTTCAAAAGGCTTATCACCTAGTACTTGAAGCACTAGCGATAAACTCCAAGACGGAATCACAGGAGGATTCCTTGGTCTTAGATTGCCCATGCCTTTAATTAATACATTTAATGTATTTACTTCATCACTTCCCCTCTTAGCCAAGCAAGGAATAACAGACATTAATGCTGACTTATAACCAGCAATAGAGTTAGGCTTGAGGCTATAGGCATCATAGAGGTGACAGAGGAAATCAGCTACTACTTGAATAGATGAATCCATTGGATCAATACATCTTTTTGAGCACCATTCTGCAAATCTGTTGATTTTATAATTATATGCTCTGGAGGTTGACCCCCTCCTGGCTTTGGCCATAAACATGGCTGCTTGCTCAGAAAAGCCCTCCTTAATTCTAGATTCCTTGACAACATCCACGCAGTCAATCTGAACATTGACGGATTGTTGTGAAGGGCCTTGCCCTGGAAGATAATATCGTCCATCAGAGGCAGAGGAACCGGATTGCAGACCAGAAGGTCCAGCAGATCCGTATACCATGATCGGCTTGGCCAATCCGGGGCGATCAGAAGCACTTGGCATTCCTCTTGTCTGATTTTCTGAAGAATTTTTGGAATCAGGATTGCTGGAGGGAATGCGTATGCATACATTCTCCCCCAGCTGATAGCTAACGCATCTGTTGCGAAAGCGCTTGGATCCGGAATCGGAGAGACGTACGTCGTCATCTTCGCATTCTTCTTCGTTGCGAACAAATCGATGTTGGGTTTCCCCCAATGGTCGAACAGACGATCCGCCACACATTGATTTAGTTGCCATTCCGTGGGTAAAACACTCATCCTTCGGCTCAATGAGTCTGCTAGCAGGTTTAACCTTCCCGGAATATGAACTGCTTTCAAGGTAATCTGGTGATCCAGACACCAACAAAGCAGTTTCCATGTCATCATACAGAGACTGGGCGACTTCGTTCCGCCCTGGCGGTTTATGTAAGTCACAACTGTTGAGTTGTCTGAACGAATAAGAACAATCTTGCCCTGAACTTTCTGTAAGAAATGTTCCAGGCCCAGGACTACTGCTCTTAGCTCCAGTAGATTTATATGTTCCTTTGACTGTTCCAGATTCCAAAGCCCTGATATCGTGGATTCTTCCAGGCAAGCTCCCCAGCCCTCCATCGATGCATCTGTATACACAGTCACCTGAGGGTGGGGAGGGGTTAGCAAAAAAACCCGGCAAGAGATTCTCTGTATTCAACCACCATTGCAGGTGGTGAATCAGAGGCGCCAACACTGACACATTCGAGTCCAGCGAACCTGTACTCTGGGTCCATTGTGTCATGAGAAACAACTGGATCGGCCGCCTGCGTAAGGCGGCCTGAGGAATGACTGGTTCCAACGAAACCATCAACCCCAGCATTCTCAAGTAAACCCGTGCCAGGACATGACGACTGTCGCACACTGACTGAATCAATGAGATGAGTTTCTGAACTCTCTCCTGAGTAGGATAAACATATCCTGTCTCTAGATCGAAGAACATCCCCAGGTAAACAAACTTCTGGGATGGAGTCAGCTCTGATTTTGGGAAATTGATCATCCAGCCCAAGTCTGTGAGAATTTTCAAAACAATCTCCAGATTGGCGGACAAACTTTCAACAGCCAGTCGTCTATGTACGTGTGGACTGCTATGCTTCTCCTGCGGAGGTATGCTGTGATCGCAAGAACCACACGGGTGAAAACCCGAGGAGCCGTGGAAATTCCGAAGGGCAACACCCTGAATTCCCACTGTCTGCCCTGGAATGCAAATCTCAGGAAGCGACAGAAACTCCCGTGGATGGGGATGTGGAAATAAGCGTCCTTCAAATCTATCGACGCCGTCCACATCCCCCTCTCCAACCCCGCCAACACCGAGCGCACCGTTTCCATCTTGAAACTGGGCGTCTCGATGAACTTGTTCAATGGCTTGAGGTTGAGAATCGGTCTCCACCCTCCGGTGCGTTTTGTTACTAAGAACAGGGTTGAATAGAAGCCCGGACACCTTTGTGCCGGCTGAATAGCTCCCTTTTGTATGAGGGAATTTATCTCCTCCTCGATACACAACCTTTGCTCTGGATCTCTCGGAATGGGAGTCCAGACTGGCACCAGAGACAGTCGCGACGGCGGGCCTGTCACCCACTCTGGATGATACCCGACGGAAAGCCATCGCAAGACTAAACGGTCCTGAGTTAACCGTTCCCACTCTTGCATGTGGCCGGCTAGCCGGCCTCCCACCGGCCCACCTAGGGACCGCGGTGGACACGAGGCATGCAAGAGCGGCACTGTCTCCGTCGCCATACACACCGGAGTGGTTCTTACCGCGGTAAGCGTCCTGTCAGGACCGATAACCACGCCCAGATCCTCGCGCGCCCCGCCCCGCCCCGCGCACACCTCGGTGCGCGGGCGGCTGCCTGGCTGACGGCGCCTGAGGAACCTGCGCCCCCCTCGCTGCTGGCCGAATCGCACGCGGCCGAGGCCGACGCTGCGACGGTGGCTGGCCACTGACCTGGCCAGCACCACCTCGAGCCTGCAGGGGACGATACGCCGGGGCCGCGGCGCGAGCGTTAGCACGACGCAGCACATCAAACTGCTCGCGCAGCGCCCTCTGGTTATTCACCAGGGTGACCGTCTCTTGGAGGTGGCGACATCCCTCACCTCCAAAAAGACCAGGGCCCGTCATAGGCGTACGCAGTAGCCTATTGTACAGGTCCTGAGACGGGCACAGATTGTCCAGGGCAAACGTGCGTCTTGCCCTGACACTCCTGGTCACCGCCCGAGTCATACAGTCCAGCGCCAGGTTAATACCATCCTGGATGGTTCGCTGGACAGTGACCGGACTTGGCTGGCGCGATGCGGATGCCGTTACTACCCCCTGTAACAGCTGGGAGACGTGGGACAGAGCGGCAATCGAAGCCCTCCCACTCTCCTCCGCATCACGCAACGCGGTATTCGCCGAACGCAACGCGTTCGCGCACAAGACACCCGTGTCAGAACGGGAGCCTGGCCGCGCATCCTCACCCAAAGCCGCGCGGTCATCCACGCTGGGCTTGGGTACCACACCGTACCGCTGGTAATCCAGGGGCACGATGCGACAACGCCTGGCCACCTCGCGAGGGGCCTTCGCGAGACGTCCACTCGACTTAATGGACGACTCCGCCGCCTTGAACATGTCAACGACATGCTCCGCCAGCGGCAGAGAAGGCATAGCGTTAGCAGTCGGTTTCCCAGCTAACCACGGCGTGTGAACACGCTGGCTAGCCGACTGCTCCACGGGCAGATCAGGCCTAACGCTCACCAACCACTGGCAAGCGTCATACCAATCCTCCTCCGTGGCTAACTGCGAGCGCTCTACAAGACGGGGTCCTTTGTCTTCCTCCTGAGCGCAAGCAGTAGAGCTTGACGGCGGGTATGCTGATACACCTGGCAAGCCAGGGAAAACACGCGGGCCTGACAGCACCGGCATGAGAATATCACTGGTTTGACCAGGAGCAGGCACCGTGGCAGAGCGCGGGGTATATATAGTCTCACCACGGGCCCGGCCAGCACCAGCAACACCCTCGGCAAGCCGAGGTATGCGGTACCGCTGGCCATCAGCAGCGCCCTGGGCCACCACCTGAGCCGCGGACTTTACTCCAGGGTGAGTAAAACCGTGGAATAAGGCGCCTGTATTCCCCGCGAGGGGTGCACAAACGTCTTCATCCATGTCCACGTCGTCAGACGGCGACCCTAGCAGGTAATCCTCATTACCCTGGTCAGAAAGATTAGACCCCGGGTCAGCAAAGAGAGCTAACCCGGGCTGACCAGGAACGGTGCCATAGGAGGTACTGGCCACCGCGGCGTGCGGATACCCCTGGACTGATAAGCAGCCCGCGGGTTCCAGCGACAACCGTCCACGGTCCCCTATCGGCGCGGCAATAAGCCTGCTGCCAGGGCGGTGGAACGCCCCCTCTAATGGGGCCACCTCTGAATCGTCGAACAACGGAAGCGGACTAAGGAAAATCGATCCAGAGGCAGGGATTACCTGCTCCGAAGCCGATGATGAGGACAGTAAAGGATTTGGTCCAGGAAGCATGCCACGAAGCAACCCTGGAACCAAATCCTTTATTGTCCTCTTCATCTCTCCCAACATCTCGGTCCGGAAGGCCTCCATATCCACCGCGGACGAGACCTTCCCCTTACCCTTCCTACTTACAACCTCTCGTTTCCGCTTCTTCTTCTTCTCCTCCTCTACCACCTTGTCCGTCGCCTGTAAGCAGCACAAGAATTCGGACATTAACTGGCCCCCCCAGTGGTTACATATGTCACAATTAACCAAGGGACCACAAGGGCTACATTGATAGCACAGATGAGGCCAGAACTTCTCATGAAGAAAACGACCACAGGACGCGCAACCCGGTCCCTGAAACAGGGCAAAGGACAAGGAGTATGAGCAACTAGTTAAGCTTAGAAACTCAATCCAACTCAAAGAGAAGGAAAACGATCATAAAGATCAAAATACATCAGAAACCAGCATAGCGCTTGAATTGCTGATAAACACATAGCCAGGCTGATTATGACGTCATTAATCCCGTGACAGGAAAAAATCGATCCCAACAAAACATCCAAGTGCAAGGACGAATTGTATGCTGAATGGATAAGTCGACTACACAACCATCAGATACATATAGATAACTCTTTTCTGGCAAAAATGTTAATTATCTCCCTTTGTTTGTTTACAATAATTAACATCACCACATTATCAATAACTAGATACCTGACACTTTGTATAGACAAACCATCCAACGTGACGAACCGGAGAACTCCACCATCTGCACGCCTCTTAACTCTCTCCACCTCATGGGAAAGGAATTGGATCAAGAGGGCAAAGTGAGAAGACCTTTATACTAGGCCTCCAACTCACTGGACATATTTTTCATTTGGTTAGATAACCTAACAGTGTTAGTAGGAAATGGAACCATGGTGGAGAGAAAACTAACTCTCTGCTACTGTGATGTCACCACCTAGCGTCATACAGACATGTGGACATAAACAGAAAGAGAAATTAGTCCTAGGTAGCACCGAGTTGACATAAACCAACTAACTAAGGCGCTTATCACGGTAAACGCGAGTCCCGGAAACACAATACACTGGGAAGAAAACTCGCTAATTTTACTAGAAGTCACCTGATTTAAAGGTCCTAAGTCCTCCTGTGGCGAAGTGTTCCCTCCTGCCATACAAATCAGACACTATCACTCCAAAATATACACCAAATAACAGTTTAAGAGCGAGAAAAGCTTATGACTCAAAAAGACATGTGTGTTCTCTTTGCCAATAATCTAGCAAAGAGGAAGTGCTAGTCTGCGCATGCGCGGTGGTGGGGCTGGCATCCGCCAGACTACGCTCTGACTCCCTGCCCAGTAGGGGCACCTAACTGTTTTAAATCTGAGTGTTTATTGAGTGAAAGCCAATATTTAGCAATATCAAAAGTATTAGGGAGGTAAGTATACTCTTGAAGTGAAATTGAATAGGTCTACAATGGGGCAAATTAGTATTTAATATTACAGACCAAATAAAATCTGATATAATTGTTTTCAGTCGTCACGCTGGTTCTCGTTCAAAATCATGCAGTGTTATTTTATTAATTAGCGGCGGGCGTGATAACAGCTGTCGGAATTCTGCAGTGTGAATTCTGATTGGCTTAAGTATGATACGGCAGCCAATCAGATTTCGCTCTGCGGAATTACTTTCTGCACAACGAAGTTAATGCGTATTCCTTGCTCAATCTTTTGACAGTTGTCGTGAGGTAAAGATAACACAAAATACAACACAAGAACAGAAGAAAATCATTTATTTTTCTTATTTGTGATGAATACGGTTAGTTGCATTACATTCGTTGCTTTAAACTGTATATTGAAGGGTGTCAAAGTGTATTAAATATGCGGAAATGGCAATCATGGCGTCTCAATTTACGGTTTCAATGCAACAAATTTAATGAAAATAACTTGCAGACGCCACCAATTTGAAATACATGTTATTCTATGTTTACACCCTAACTCCACACCCCACCCAAATGACGATATATCGTGATACCGCGGTATTTTAATGAGATACCGATATCGGCATGCCTTGAGCAATATCGCCCAACCCTACCCAGGTGCGGAGTTCACACACGTCCATTTCATACAAAAGTACGATTGACGATTACGATGATATGGTATTTCGGCAATTATCATTTACGGCCATGAAAAAAACAACTAAATGTGATGCATATACTTAACACATATACGGCTCCAATTGCAGTTTAGATCTACATGTACAGGTCCTTGACAGACCGTAGACTATTTCCACTTTATGTTTAATGATGCGTAGTAAGAATCTTTGTCGCATTACTGAATACATTTCATTGCGCATTTTACTTTTTTCGTGATGGGTTCAAAATATTCCTTAATGCGTTTAACATATTGTAGGATGGGTTTGACTTTCCGTTAGATGTGCCTATGAAATAAATTAAATGCGTTTGGTGTTTGGCCACACCTGAAAATGCTATGAGCTCTTTACGCCAAAAAGACGCATTTTTGTTTCGTTTTTGCTTCGTCAAACAGTAAAGCTAACTATGAGCTGTACTGTACTACAAATCCTAATTCTTCTACCTGATTTGTAACATTAAAATTGATTGATGAAATTAACTTTCGTTATATATTTTACCTGTGGTAATCCCCTCTTTTTAGCACGACCACTGACTTTTGAAGGATCCGCTTGCAACATGCGGCCATATTCCTCACAATGTTCCTTGTCTTCTGCCCATACATAACCTGAAACCAGAATCAAAGGACTATGTTTGTTATCCTGTATTTTGACTTACAGCGAATTAGGTTGAAATGAGATAGCATTTTTTACATTTCTTAGGAATCTGCCTAGATAGCTCCAATAGCGCATCGGATCGCGCACGTACTTGTTTATTTCTTGTTTCGCTGATATTGATTAGTTTGATTGTAATTTGAAATACATTGTACCTTCATGGTTTTGAGTCAATGTTGATTGGAGCATAACCTGTGACATACATGTTTATACATGTAACTACAGTACAGCTTAGAGTTAACTTAACATACGAAGGGGTTTGAAATGCGTGCATGATGCGTTGAAGGCCCGTTTCCAACGCATCGGTTTTAAAAACACAATGCATTCACAATGCATCCAGTTAATTTTTTTGATGCATTTAAAATAATAAATATATGCATTGAGAACAAACATTAAATGCGTAAATAAGCAAGTTTGAACTTGTTTGATGTCCCCCAGAGATAGTGCCAAATGCGTTGTTAAAAGCAAAACGGGACAGACGCCAAATTTTAAATGCGTTTAAAAGATTCATATGTGCATTGCGTAATACTCGGCGTACATACCAACTCCACGGCTCCAACTACCCGGGATCCAATCAAACTTAGTGGTACATTACATTTCCTAGAAGGGGCAAAAGTAAATATGGGAAAGTTTCCTAAAAAAGACAGCAGGATATAATATTAAAAATCAAAATCACAAATATTACGAAACACAAAATCATCATTCCCGGTTGAGAATTAATGCAACGATGCGCCCCTGAACTTTTTGCGCCCCTGAACATTTTGCATCTAGTGCAAGAATCGTAAGCATCGGTTCGTTTCGTATTTAACTTTTATAAACATCCAGCGCAGCGAAACATGCCGACTGGCGAGATTTGACATAGGTTAATCATATTGAAAATTGTCCGTAAGCAACTTCATTATCACTTCTACGCATCACCTGTGCTTGCGATGAACAGACAGCGAATAAACGCAAAATTATGGATTAAAGATGTCAAAATATAGCTTATGTGTACAGTACCAATGCTCGACTAATGTAGACGCTTTTTATTAAAACATGCAGATGGTGTGGTTTTTATTGATAATATGACGCACAAATTAGCATATTCGTGTCTACTACCGCAATATCCCCATCGGTGCTCTACACGAAAAAAGACTAGTTCAGGGCTAGTTATGAAATACTATGCGCCCCTAAAGCTGTAACATGTACCGATATCTCATTGCCTTTTCACGGAAATAAAACGCCCGTAGTGATTTAATGATTTTCTTTTTGTGACATTCGGTAGCTTTCGGATTCACTATATTGCAATGTAATGTAGTCAAGTATAACACATTGTTGTTGGCTCACTCGGGAACCAGGCCGAGGAAATGAGCAATCGCCGCACCAACCCCTACGTAGCAATAACATAGTTAGATGATAAATAGTGCCTTAATAAACCAAATTACGGTTACGCTTTTCCGAGAATCTACGACTGCGCATAATTATCGAGGCATTTCTCATTAGTGGTGAATTTAAGCAGTGAATAAGTAATCAGGTTCATTTTGTTCTGTAAGAATGGAATATTTACGTTACCAGGCAGCTGTATCGGAACTGATAATGTGACATACTGCCAATTATTCAACATTGAATGAGGCCTCCCACTAAAATCATGACAGGAATTTCGCGAAAGATTTATGGTACCATGGCAAAATATAATTGCATAATGTGTCAATGCCCGAGTAATCGGTTGCCCTTCTTGGTCGACTAGCATAATGTCATTATACCAGCGCGGCGTAATTATGAACGCGTTTCACGTTATCAGATTTCAAACGACTTGTCTAGCCAATATCATAAATGCGTTGCGTAATAAGTTCTGACGTGTTGTCAAACTGTTTCCACCCATTTGTTTTACTTTCACACCGCGTTGTTTTACCGTTCACAACGGGAAAGTTATGCATCCATTATTTTAAAATAGACCCGCTATGTACGTGTAATGCACGCGTTGCAGACGCATTTTATGTTAAGTTAACTCTGAGCTGTACCATACGTATGTAATATAATTACTCATGCCACTGAATCCTGGTGCGGGTATTGAGGTCAATGCTGTCTGTCTGTTTATCCGCAGCATATTTCCTGATTGCCATCACCAAATCCTTCACATCCATTCATATTATGGCTGGCTAGAGAGAAAACCAGGTCAAATATCTAGGTCACTGTGTTACTAAGTAAATTAGCAAAACAGAGTGTAAAGCCGTGTCAGCACCTAGTTACCGAATACACTACTCCTCCAAATGCAATGGACCGTTCCAGTTTTAGTTAAGCCCCGCCCATCTCTAGCTAAGCTCCACCCATACGCCGATCATGTTGGGATCGATCGATCCCGGAAAGCCTTGACTATCAAATTCCAGAAAACTATACACGTTAAGTCGTCAGTGAAGTCCGTAGAGTTTGAGACATCAATCGGCTCCCCACAGGGAGATGGTCTACATGTATCTCTGTTGCTTTTCACCTGCTACCTTGCTGCCGCATTGAAATCTGTGCGGGAAAGTTCCACAAGACCAAACCCCCTGTCAATACTGGGCATGCCGCTAGAGATGGACTATGCTGATGATGTGGACTTCATAGACGAGGAAAAGAAACCCCTTGACGAACTTCTCCCAATAGCTGCAAGCAAACTGAAAATTGGATCTCTTTATGAATGAATCCAAAACAGAGTTCACCCACATATACCTATCGACAAAGCATGAAACTATAGAAAATGACAACCCACTTCATAGAGGAAAAGTAAAATTGTGGACTCACTGCTTTGTAGTACTGCCGACATTTCTGCATGCGAACCATGGGGAACATAGCTTTCCAGTCCTTCTGGAAGCTATGGATTCGTAGATCAAAGATACCCTTGATAAAGAGGCTACATTTATACAATGCAACCTGCGGATCCTTGATGCTGTATAACTGTAACAGCTGGGAAGCTCCAAAGGCAGCTCTAGACAAACTCGACGCCTGCCACCGCAAACACCTACGCACCATCACTGGACACTGATGGCCAGACAGCATAATTTCCAATGATGCACTATACAAGATGTGTAATACGTCGCCGCTGACTGTAAAAGTCGCCCAGCAAAGATGGTCCATGTTTGGCCAGGTGCTAAGGATGCCAGAAGAGACACCAGCACAGAGAGCCTTGGAATTCGCCCTATTCGGAGCCAGCAAATACAAAGCCAGGAGAGGACATCATTGCATAAATCTGTTAAGCATGCTACGAGGTGACCTCAATAAAGCAGGACTCGGTACACTCAAGTCAAGAATGGACCTGAGGTACGTGTAGCTAAGGATTTCGGCTGAGGACAAGACACAGTGGGAAAAAGCGAAGAAGGACTGATTGCAGCTGTAAGACGTTTCTACTACTACAGCCGCAGAATACAGTAATCATACATACAAATGTACATGTTAGCTGTTAAATATTTTAAGAATAATTTGACTGGATGCTGTGATGGCAGCAACATCATCCAGTCAAATTAGTTTCAAAATATTCAGCAGCATGTTTATTAAATAGCAGACATACAATTCATACGTGTCGGACTATTAAGCATTAAAGATGGACTATAACGAATCATTCATGATGTCAGCCTACATGTCACGTAGTTGATTATGATGTCATATGATTGAGTGAGGAAATGAATTCATGAATTGTGGCTATCAGCGTTGATGAATGAATGGATGCATGCACACATGGAAAGAAAACATTAGGCCCAAGGACCTGTGATGCTCACCTGGACCATTAAAATTTGAACCATTTGCATTTAGAGATGATGTATAATTTTTGGAAAATCCAAGATGCCCACCAAACAATAGACCAATCCAGATTCTCATTTGACATTTTGAAGCTTACATTCATAGAATCATTCAACCCAAGTTTTGTTGAAATTTTATTGACTAAGGAGTACCATTTTTAAATGGTTCTGGATAATTTTCAGAAAATCAAAGATGGCCACGAAAACATTGACCTATCAAAATTCGGAATAGAATTTCTAGAGACTACCCCTATAGGATCCTTCCCGCCAAATTTGATTTAAATTTCCCAACGGGTTAATGAGGAGTAGCGTCTTAAATGAATTTCCATTTTCCGGATAATCCAAGACGGACACTAAAAACATCAAGCAGTCAAAATTCTGTACATAAGTTCTGAAGTGTACCAGACTAGGCTCCGTCCAGCAGAATTTGGTTTAAATCTCCCAAGCGGTTAATGAAGAGTAGCCTTTTAAATGATTTTCAAACATTTTCGGAAAATCCAAGCTGGCCACTGAAAAGTTGACCAATCAAAATTCTGTATACAAGATGGCCACCGAAAATACTGACCTGTCAAAATTCTGTATACAAGTTCTGAAGCATACAACTCTAGAGTTCCTCCAACTGAGTTTGCTTGAAATTAAGCAAGTGGTTAATGAGTAGGCTTTTAAATGATTTTCAAAAAATCCAAGATGGCCGCCTGAAAAAGGAACCAATCAAAATTCTGTAAACAAGTTCTGGAACCTCCCACCCTAGTATCCTTTCAGCCATGTCTGGCTGAAGTTGCCCAAGCAGTTAATGAGGAGTAGCGTTTTAAATGATTTCCAGACATTTTTTGGATAATTCAAGAGCCGCCGAAAAGATTGTTCAATCAAAATTCTGTATACAAGTTCTGAAGCATCTTACTCTAGGGTCCTTTCCACTGAGGTTGACTGAAATCAGCCAAGTGGTTAATGAGTAGGCTTTTAAATGATTTTCATAAATTTTCAGAAAATCCAAGATGGGCGCCGAAAAAAATTGATCAATTAAAACTTTGCATACAAGTTCTGAAACCTACCACCTGAGGATCCTCTCAGCCAAGTTTGAATAAAATCGGTCAAGTGATTAATGACTAGGCTTTTAAAGAAAAATTTGACGGACAAAGGACAGGTGGCAACCGCAGGCCATGGCATAATCTCATTTGGCACTTTGGGCCAGGTGAGCTAATAAGAAATCCATGTGTGTACTATAAATTTATAAACAACCTTTGATGAGTAATTATTCTGTAACTGACCTTCCCTCAATGACCAGTCCATTCCCATCTCTAATGCTTCCTCCAAATCCCTGCAATAAACAATCACAAAGACATACTACATTACTAACATAGCATCAATTTACAATAAAAGTATAAATCCATGTAGATATTTACAAAATTCAAATCTCAAAAATTGTAATTACCAGATCTTGAAATTAACCAGGATTAGCAACTAACCAGCATAATTTAAGTGATCAGTAAACTTTGATTGCGTTAGTGACTCAAAAAAGCATCCGCTTTTGTTTCTACGAGAATTCTTAATACTTACCAGATGTACTATTATGATAATGTCTATTATCTAGTCTAGCTCAAAATAAACAATTAAAACTCCGCACTCTCCTGGTCCTGCCCCTACTGTGTCCGGGAATACCATAGCCGCAGGTACCGAGTCAATTCCCAATCACAGTCAGATTCGTCTTATGTTTGCCTTGGCAAACTGCGAAAGCAGCTCAGCCTCACCTCAGCGGGGCGGTTGAGGCAGGGCCATAGTACATCTGGTAAGTATTAAGAATTCTCGTAGAAACAAAAGCGGATGCTTTTTTGATTCTACTTCGAATAATACTTACCAGATGTACTATTATGATAAACTCCGGATTTCGACAGCCAGAAAATGCTGGTGGGAGGAGGTGAGGCTCGAACCAGCACTCAACTACCATCCAACAGAGAAGGTTGTGAAGAGACTAGAACCCTGGCATACGCTTGGGTTCTGCTATCTGACTCATAGAGTGCTAAACTTCCATGGTCTAGACCGCGCTCCCCCCCCCCCCCTCTTTTGTCCGCACAAAATTTAGAGGGCTGTCACTGGGCATGCAACACCCACCAGACCCGCGTCAGCCCCAAGTCTCAGCTAGGGCAGTCCAGTAGAGTAGAGTGCAAAGAAGCTACTACAACTTCTAACTTTGAAAAAATGTCAGTATATCGACTAGATTTTCAAATTGGAATGAGTCTAATGTCTGGTTGACAGGATAAGAATACTCTTGTACCAGCCTATTTACCTAAGCAGTCTGGTATTTCGACTGTAAGTAAATATATTTATAGTCACTTAATTAATGTAAACCCATTTTTGAGTGCTTGATCTTTTCTTGATCATCACAGGAGCTCGGCCCAATCCACGGTCGTACTCAGTCATGTGCATAGCGTTTGTTCAGTGTAGGCGGAAGACTTTAGTGATGTGTGCGAAGTATTGGTCGGACGTGGCTTAGTTTAGGTTTGACAGATTGGCGACGGCTACCGGATTAAGTGAGCTGGAGATGTCGCGAAGGTAGAAATCAGTGAATGACGACTCGGCATGCCATTGTGCTACAGACATCACCTCCTCTAATGAGACACCCTTATAAAGGGCCGATGATGCTGCTAGTGCTCGGACCTGATGGGCATTCGCATGATCAATTTGCTTTCCTGTAGCGATTTTGTGTGACATCTTAATAGCGTCAACTATTCAACGAGAAATAGTATCTTTCGAGGCACGTAAATGGGGAGCTTTGAGACATAACCACAGAGATTTCGGGTCGTCCCTCCACTCATTAGTACGTTTCTTATACATTTTAAGACATCTGACAGGACACCAAACAGAAGAGTTTGGGTCATGTCTAGTTAAACTTGGCAAATTGATCGGCTGTCCTGGATATTTAAGTGACTGATTCTTTGACAGGAAACAAAGACGTGGAAGTAGTCGTAAACCTTCACCCGTGACGACAAAACGGTCTTGTTCGGCAGAAAGCGCATGAATTTCGCTTCTCCTTCTCGCCGACGCTGCTGCAACCAAGAAAACTGATTTAATAGTTAACAGTTTAATATCAATAGATCTAATCGGTTCAAAAGGAGCTTGTCCCAAAACCTGTAGAACAAGATATAGATTCCATGATGGGATAGGAATTGGCTGTCTAGGTCGCAGATTGCTCATTCCTTTGATAACTTCATTCAAGGTGTCATTCTCCACTCCTTCAACAGTGAGACTGGGAATGACTGAAGCTAATGCAGACTTATATGCTGCTAGGGTGGAAGGTACAAGTTTGTCAACTTCGTATAAATGACAGATAAAATCTGCTACGTGTTGAACAGATGCAGAAAAGGGATTAATATCTCCTCTCTCACACCACTGTGCAAATTTGTTGATTCTATAATTATATGTCTTTGTGGTTGAAACTCTTCTGGCTGAAGCAACAAACTTCGCTGCTTGCTCAGAAAAGCCACCCTCAATTGCACGCTGCTTGACAACATCCATGCAGTCAATTTGAACATTTCCGGTCTGTCGTGGAGGTACAGACCCTTGTTCTGAGAGATTAGATCTCTGGCGTCTGGCAGAGAGACTGGATTGCAGACCAGAAGGTCCAGCAGATCCGTAAACCATGATCGGCCTGGCCAATACGGGGCGATCAGTAGTACCTGGCACTCCCCCTCTCTTATTTTTGCCAGAACTTTCGGGATGAGAATTGTTGGAGGGTACGCATACGCGTACATCCACTCCCAACTTATTGCCAGTGCATCTACCGCTAAGGCTAACGGGTCCGGGATCGGTGACACGTAAGTGACCATCTTTGCGTTTTGATTCATCACAAACAGGTCGACATTTGGCTTGCCCCATTGTTTGAATAGAACCTCCGCTACCGATTGGTTGAGCTGCCATTCCGTCGGATGACAAACCGTCCTTCGACTGAGAGCATCCGCTAGGATGTTCAATCTTCCTGGAATGTGTGCTGCCCGAAGAATAATATTCTTCTCTTGGCACCACAGCAGAAGGTTCCAAACCATCATACACAACTCTGGTGATCTCGTGCCGCCCTGGTGGTTCAAATAAGACACCACTGTCGAGTTGTCTGTCCTTATTAGGACAACTTTGCCTTGAATCAGGCTCTCGAACTTTCGAAGTGCTAATACCACCGCTAGTAGTTCGAGCACATTGATATGTTTCTGCGCATTGGTCCGATCCCATTCCCCTGACACTGACTGATTGTCCAATACAGCTCCCCAACCCGTCAACGATGCATCCGTAAAGATGGACATCTGAGGTTGAGGAGGTTGTAGCAGAACACCTCGCAGGAGATTCTGTTCGGATAACCACCACTGAAGGTGGAATATGAATGGTTCTTTGACTGGAATCCTCAGAGATAACGGATCCGTTTTCTGAGACCAGAATGACATTAGATACATCTGAATTGGCCTGCGCCTGAGTGCCGCATATGGAACCACCCTCTCCCGAGATACTAGTAACCCCAGTATCCTGAGAAACTGGCGCGCCATCAGATAGGCTCCTAGAGAAACCGACTCCAGAACTGCAATCAGGCTTTTGACTCTGCTCTCCGCCGGAAAAGCTACGCCGTCCCTGAGATTGAAAAAGATTCCCAGATAGACAAACTCCTGGGATGGAGTCAGTTCTGACTTCTCTAGATTTACAATCCACCCTAGATCCTTTAATAAGGCTAGGACTACCTGCAGATTGCTGCGCAGAGTGACTGGATTCCCCGCCTTCAGCAGCCAGTCGTCTATGTACGTGTGAACAGCTATGTTTCTCCTGCGAAGTAAAGAAGTCATGGCGAGAACCACCTTGGTGAAGACCCTCGGAGCTGTGGTCAGGCCGAACGGGAGAGCATTGAATTCCCAAACATTGTCTTGGAATGCAAAGCGAAGGTACTTCTGAAAAGGAATTGACATTGGAATATGAAAACATGCATCCTTCAGATCTATCGACACTCCCCACATGCCTTTCCTCAGCCCTGTCATTACTGCTGCAACCGTCTCCATCTGAAATTTGGGAGAAAGAATAAACTTGTTCAACGGTCTGAGATTGAGAATTGGTCTCCATCCTCCGGTACGCTTCGGAACGAGGAACATGATCGAATAGAAGCCCGGAGAAGACTGATCCTTGACTAAATGAATGGCCTTCTTCTGAGGAAGAGATTGTATTTCTAACTGAATGGCGTCTAGACGATCTGATTCCCTTGGAACAGGAGTCCATATTGGAGTCGAGGTTAACGGAACTAACGATTGATGGATGAGCCAGTCCGGATCGTAGCCGTTTCTTATCCACTGACAAACTAAACAGTCGCGCACGACCTGTTCCCATTGGTTTAGGAATAGCTGAAGTCTGCCTCCGACGGAAGGAATCTGCACACAATTGTCGGTCAAGATTAGCCGATAAGACGCTAAATCGCTTGGGTGAAGATTCTCGACTCCATCTGTCTCCGAAGCCATCGGTAGTGGTTCCGCCGGAAACCCGTCAGGAACGAGCCCCATGGCCGCCCCGCGGCTTCTTGTGGTACGATGGTCCGGAACCGCCGCCACGGCTATCCTTACGGTAGCCGCCTCGGCCCGAACCGCCACCCTTCCTGTCTTCCTCATACGGCCTCTTACTAGAGGACTTGTATGAGGACGAACGGCCAGGTCCTTGCGATCCGGATGACCTATGGGCATCACGGCCAGAAGGACGGAAGGGTGATCTAGGACGCTGCCTCTGCTGCTCCTGTCTATGCTGACGGTAGGACTGTTGCGGCTGAGTCCTCTTAGTCGACTTCCACGACTTGCCGACCACTTCTTGCTCCGCCACCATTGACGCAACCTTGGAGAGCGCTTGTCGTACCGAGCCGCCGAACAAGCCTGGACCAATGAAGGGCGCAGAAGATAATGCAGCCCTCATTTCCGGTCCTGGTTCTACACAATCGAGAACCATTCTCCGTCGCTCTGCCAACGTTCTAGTGATTACCCTGGCCAGGCAATCCTGAGACTGGCGCATGGTGTCCCGAATAACACCGGGAGCAGCCTCTGGCACCTGTCCGCCTTCCGCCGTGCAGTCCAGCATACCCTGCAAGACGGTACACCCGTGCGACAGCGCAGCCATGGCTGCCCTGGCCGCATCCTCAATGAGCGTTAGCTCATTGAACGGGTCTTTGTTGGTCTGCGAAACCAAGGGACGTGACCGCCCCTTAGCCTTCCCAGCCAACGGCCTATTCAGCGCCTCTCGTTCCGCAACGGAAAGCCGTGGAACCCGGGCGTACTGATGATAGGCCAGCTCCGGAAAACGGACCCTACTCCTTATCCCCTTCGGGGCCTTTGGTAATGCATAGTCTGGCTGAACCAGACGGTATGCCGCAACTTCCAACATGTCAGAAGTCTGCGTATCCAATGGGAGTGTCGGCATGGCAGAAGAGCCACTTGACAGAGCGCTAGCCGCACGCTCTGACATCCGTTCCATCGCCAGATCGCGCTGAGATCCTAGATCAGATGCCAACCCGAGACGATTGGTCATCCATCCAAGGACCTGCACCCATTCAGCTTCGGTGCAGAAAACGGACTCGTCCATCAAAGAACTGCCGTTCTCATCCTCCCTCTCTCTCTTAGATGAGAGGGCCACCGACGATCCATGCTGGGCGTTACGATACGCGTCTCTGCCAGGACAGAGCGCATCCATAACGCGACTACCGGCGGCACCGGTGTCTAGCGAATCGCCAGACACGGATTCCCCGCAATCCATCGGCTCCAGCACGGGATCCGGGACTACGACCGCCTTAACTACGGCTGGTACCGTCACTCCGATAGGAGCCGCACCTAACGCCGCCGGGATACCAGCAGGAACCGCAAAACACCGGGACCGTGGACTGCAACGAGTCAAACATCGCCTTGAACTGGGCCGCCCATACGCCCAGCGCTGAATCCATTCGTTCATTCAGATGACCTTCAAGTCCCATAAGAGACGCCTGCTGCACCTTCGCTGACTTGTCCTTCACGATCCTCTCCAGCCTCGCACGTCGATCCCTGTCAAACTCTGCCACCATTGCCGACGACCACTTCACGCACACATCACAAGGGCTGCCGACCTTACACTGAGCGCACGCCACACAGTGATGTCCCAAGTACTTCCGCTTCATGAACCTGTTGCACTTCTGGCACAACACAGAGAAAAATTAAAACGCTGCACATGACAAATGATGACGAGCAACACGCACAATCGACTTGATAGTTAAGATTTCTTAAACACATTAACTTTCTCTTAAATTAATGATAATCAAGTTCTTAGGCAGGAAATATTTGAAACTTTTTTGAGTGAAAATTTTTTAAAACACACAACTCAGCCTTTAACTAACGTTAAATAACCAAGGCTACATCGCCGATCGCTACAAACACCCTCGACAATGAAGCGAAAGCTAAAAATCGGCAATAAACAGAGTGCATAGACACACCAAGCCAAGAACGACATAATACATTGGCGCCGCCATCTTGGCCAAGGGCGCATCCATCTTTAGAGGAACCGAGTCGCAAGAGAAAATTAACCGAGTACCCGAATTAAATTAAAAGTTAACGGGTACAGAAGCGACTCCAACAATGGCTAACATTTTAAAACAATGTGCCAACTTAAGGAAATTTCAAACAGTATTTATGGCACGAATGTATAAATTCTAGATTGATACAACCTGCCCCTGTGATGATTTTCCTAGTTCCTCCATGAAGCCACCGATGTAATCCTTCCTAACAACCGATAACCGCTTAAATTAACTCAAATTTGAGCACACTAAAATTGCGACTTTGACAAAAACGCAAAATAGACGAATCTGACTGTGATTGGGAATTGACTCGGTACCTGCGGCTATGGTATTCCCGGACACAGTAGGGGCAGGACCAGGAGAGTGCGGAGTTTTAATTGTTTATTTTGAGCTAGACTAGATAATAGACATTATCATAATAGTACATCTGGTAAGTATTATTCGAAGTAGAATACATGTATCACCTAGCCTTATTTGCCACATTCACTGATTACATTTTAAATCGTTATCCTACATATTTATGAAGGCATGTTAATCAATTCAATATTGAATGGTAAATGGTGTAATTCTGACAACAATGTTGCTGCTTTAGGCAACGAAGGCATATTCTGCAAAAATGATAGTTGATGAAAACAATATTGTTGCAAAATGCTGCTGCTGCCTACGTATACCTATGATGCTTCCTCGCATGTAATTATTTCACACATAAAAAACTTTCTTATTTTTGCAAGTCATCTCAAAACATGTTTTGCGAAACAGAAAAGTGCTCCAACAGGAGATACAATGTACTGTCCGTAAGGAGGCTTTTTTCCGCTCTGCAAATTTCATGGAGCGCTCAGAAATGTTAAATTCCTTTCCATAGGAGATCCAGGTTCCCACCATCTATCAGCCTTTGTAGGCTATGCCTTCCTTGGTAAATGCTTAATGATTAGTTAATGATGACATATATATAAAGCTTAGAATACAAATCTTTACAACCGTAGCTCACTGGGATGGTCAATTGACAAATCGTCGCAGCCAGGGTAAATTTCAATTCGCCTTGGTACAGCCTTAATTTCAATCCCTGAATTACTGACAGGCACAGCTGATGATCATGAAGGCATAGACGGAATACAACGCCTTGTAGGACGTCTTAAACCCATAAAACTACACTTAAACTTGTGTATAAGGTCTGGCGATGAAAATGTTTGAGAGTAGCAAATAGTTGTCACTACACAGTTGTGAGTGTTACTTGTCAGTTGGGTTGCATGAAAACTGATGTTATCTTGAAGTGTCGCTGTAAGCTTTCAGCAGCATACTCCAAGATTTCACTGTTTCCATTCATCTAAAAGCTGTGTCAAGGAAATAATAACATACGGTGGGAACAACGGGAGGCGGAGAGGCAGATGGAGAAGGGGATACCGGAATATAAGAAATATCCTAAATGCATGACACCCAGAGGTTCGGACCATGGTAGGGTGCATAGTCTAAGTGGTGGGAGCACTGGGAGGCGGAGGGGCAGATGGAGAACGGGAATATAAGAAATATCCTAAATGCATGACACCCAGAGGTTCCGACCATGGTAGGGTGCATAGTCTAAGGGAAACTCCAAATTCAACCACTTTTAAGGATGTTGTGGAAACATTTAAAGATTTCTAATGATCTCTACAGACGTTTTTAACATTTCAGACTGTTTTATAAAGCTTTGTCATCACAACTGTAATTTTAGCATACCGGGAGTAAAAGGTTCCTGAAAATATATAGATTTTCAGATTTTTGATAAATATAAACATTTTCAAGTTAATGTACTAAAACCAAGCACTTTTAAGTGTTTTGAAAAATAAACTCTGAATTTAAGCACTGTAATGCATTGCCAAGAACATTGCATGCAGTTGAGTTGTTGGATCAAGTACGCTTGTTTCTTCCTCCTGATGGGACTATATATAAACATGTATCTGCATTGGGTCCCCTCTTACAAACTAGTGTCCATCTAAGATTAAATAGTACAACCTGTTACATGTACTAAACCACTGGGCTGGGCAATCCAGAAATCACACTAGCCCTGGTTAATTAGCCTCACCATATACAGGGGAAGAGTAATGTTTGGGTTGGTGTGTGTGTCTCTCTCTCCCTCTCCCTTCCTCTCTCTTTGTCCGAAGCTGTTATTACATGTAAAAGACTACTGATCTGATTTTGACCAAATTTTAACACAACAAAGGGTCTTAACTTAACATGAATAGTGTTTCCAGACATTGGTCGTGATCTGGATAAAATAAACCATGAGACCTAGGGATTGGATCAAATTCTGAGTCTATGGATATCTCAGAAATTACTGGTGCGACTTGGCTCAAGTTTTAACACAGGAAATGGTATGACTGTACACTAGGATTCCACAATCTTGGTCGTGGTGCAGAAAATCTAAAAGATCTTTTACAGTGTGCCAACAAGAGCTCCACAAACGGTGCATAATACCCTGCCATGATGACAAACCAATGAATGAGAGCTATCAGAAAATATTTATTTCTTCCTCAGACCCTGTCAAAGCGATCCGTTAAACGGTCAAAGAGGTATTGTCTGGAAACCAATTTTCAAGATGGCCACCCTACTGGCCGCCATATTGGATTTCGGATTAACGTA
Source organism: Chaetoderma sp. LZ-2023a (assembly GCA_034401795.1). Taxonomy (NCBI): domain Eukaryota; kingdom Metazoa; phylum Mollusca; class Caudofoveata; order Chaetodermatida; family Chaetodermatidae; genus Chaetoderma; species Chaetoderma sp. LZ-2023a. The sequence goes on along the minus strand of CM067371.1, from coordinate 55,953,900 downwards.
AATTTCGATAAGTTTCTTCACCAAACATATTCCAAACACCCTATGAAGTGATCCGATAAATGGTAACGGAGATGTCATCCAGAAACCAACTTTCAAAATGGCCGGCCGTGGCTGCCGGCCATCTTGAAGTTCGGATCATCGTCAATTTCAATAGGTTTCTTCTCCAGACCTAGTCCAACCATCATATGAAGTTTCAAAGCAATCCGATAAATGGGAACAGAGGTACCATCCGGAAACCAATTTTCAAGATGGTGGCCGGTGGCCATCTTGGATTTCGGATCATTGTCAATTTCAATAGATTTCTTCCCCAAACCTAATCCAAACACTCTTATGAAGTTTCAAAGCGATCCGATTAAAGGTTAAGGAGTTATCATCAGGAAACTAATTTTCAAGATGGCCACCAGTGGCTGGCGGCCATCTTGGATATCGGATCATTGTTAATTTCGATAAATTTCTTGCCAAAACCTAGTCCAAGCACCCTATGAAGTTTCAAAGTGATCCGATAAATGGGAACATGGTTATCATCCGGAAACCAAGATGGCTGCCGGTGGCTGGCGGCCATCTTGGATTTCAGATCATTGTCGATTTCGATAGGTTTCTTCCTCAGAGCTAGTTCAACCACCCTATGAAGTTTCAAAGCAATCCAATAAACAGTAACGGAGTAATCATCCGGAAACCAATTTTCAAGATGGCTGCTTGTGGCTGGCGGCCATCTTGGATTTCGGATCATTGTCGATTTCGATAGGCTTCTTCCCCCGACCTAGTCCAACCACCTTATGAAGATTCAAAGCGATCCGGCTGACGGTTAAGGAGTTATCATTCGGAAACTAATTTTCAAGGCGGCCATCTTGGATTTTGGATCATCGTCAAATTCGATAGATTTCTTTCCCAGACTTAGTCCAACCACTCCATGAAGTTTTAAAGCGATCCGATAAACAGTAATAGAGTTATCATCCTGAAAACAATTTTCACGATGGCCACCAGTGGCTGGCGGCCATCTTGGATTTCGGATCATCGTCGATTTCAATAGGTTTCTTCCCCAGACCTAGTCCAACCACCCTATGGAGTTTCAATGCGATCCGACAAACGGTAATGTAGTTATCATCCGGAAACCACTCTGCCGCCTGCCCACACACCCGACCGCCTGCCCAGATGGTGTCATCACATAATACCAAAGAATTTGACGGGGTATAAAAATGGGAGAATGATGGTCTACAATCTCTGACTGTGCATCCTAAGCTTTGCTTCTACTAGCTTCAGGATAATGATAACTTCAAGCCCTGCTACTTGTCATCATACTGAAGCACCCCGACACAATTATACTTGAAATATCAAGTATTTTTCAAGTACCACATTGTAAACATACATGCATATCATGTACATCAAACCAGTGCTACGCATTTATAAAAAGATAATAAAATCATACTTGGCTTGCATAGGTATGATACCCTTTGAGCCGACACCAACTGGAATATGATCAAAAAGGCACTGGGCCAACTGTTCTTTGACAGGAACAACGTCTTTCTCCATTAGATTAGTACGTAGAAGGCGCACACCACAGTTTATATCGAATCCTACACCACCAGGTGAGACAATTGCATTCGGGTCACTCATATCAAAAGCAGCCATGTTTCCTGTGAATATAAGTCAATGACTGTTAGTGTACATATAAATATGCCGTGACATACTAGCACATATACATAAAATATATACATGTATATATATGGTTCCTGAAACGGTCCTATTGTCCGGACATGTCCCAGAGACATTCTCAATGAGCGATGGTGTATCAGCCCAGTCAGACATCTTGACACATATTTGCGATAGTGCAGAGAAAAAAAATCAATATTTACTGGTAGAAACATCATTGAAATTATGATAATAACAACGTAGTCAAATTTTACAAAACCAGTATATAAAGTTTTAGCCTGATGCTTGGTTTCAAATGTGAGACCAAGTCTGAATGATCTGGACTCGTTTTTCTGTCCTTTATATACCCTCCTCTGGGTCAGCCTGTGGATTGGGTAATTCTTGACCAAATATGGGCAATAAGTAGGGAACTAACCAGTTCCCTTGTCTGAAATTTGTACCGTTTCTGTGAAAATTTTGTTGTTTTTTGTTTTTAGCAGTACAGTTTTTTGGTGGTATAGTTGAATATTTCTGCTTCTGGAAATTTTTCCCGGTTGGGATTGGTTTTGCCGGTTGTGTATTTCGCCTGTTGTGGGTTATTTTGGCGGTTGAAAAAACTTTTTTGACGGTTTTGGTGTCAAATTTTTTTCCGGTTTTAAGTTTTTTTTGCCGGTTCCGGCATTTTGGTGGCTGATGGTTTTTACAACCTAGATTACTGTGACGTAATGTTTTGCCAATTTCTTCGGGCGTGGGTGTATTTTTATTACTGCTCAGGTTTACACAGCGATCTTGGTTTGTGGTACACTGAGTCAAGAAAAAAAAAAAGGGGGGGGCTCCTTTGGTGGAGTTCTTGAGATTTAGATGGTGGTTATTGATGGTAATGTAGTCATCACTTTATTTGATTGACTTTGTGGCGTATCGTTCTTTGTGCAGAACTTATCAGAGGTGCAGTTTTTTTTTTGTTTTATGAACTGAGTTTTGTGTTTAAAAAATATATATATATATCAGGGCTGGGTAACTGTACTTGTAACTGTAACTGACTGTAACTTAGTTACATTTTTCATGTAACTGAAGTAACTTGTAACTGAAGAACATTGCAAGAGTAACTGAAATTTCAGTTATATTTCAGTTACAATTCAAATTTTTCTAATAGATTTATTACAATTTTCTTAATTTGCAGCATAGCTACTCTTATTCTCAAAATATGATTGTTAGTAATGATAATCTGACTGAATGGTATTGCTACATCAGGCAGCAACAACTTTAATCAAATTCTTATACAGCTTTTACATTTATAAGCTACATGTACCTTAGAAATAGGTTGTTTACTAAATCATTAGAGAATTAATTTACCTTTTAAAGCTAAAATATTTAAAGAAAATTTTAGTCTTCTCATAGTAAATGTAGATCATGAGATTATTTTAGAAAACTTACAGCTGGAATGACTGGCTTGGTTATTGAGCCAGTCATTCCAGTGGTAAATTTTCAAAAGTAATCTTAGTTGTCTGGAAATGGACATTTCTCCACACCACTGCAAAAGTAGTTTTGTCCACCTTTAGTGTTAAAGGGTTAAAAGGATTAAAAACAGCAAATGTTGAATTGTAAAGAAAGGTAAAATCTGCCACAGTACGTGTTAACAGCATGTCCTGTTCTTTTCTTTATATGCTATTGATTAGGCCAGCTTAGAATCATTGCTCGGCAAATATACTCAAGCTAATATCCAGTCACATAAGACTGCTGATAAAGTTCAAAGAACAGAGCCATTGATAAAAGTATGCAAGTGACATTACGTGTATCTCAAACCCGATCACAAACATAATCAATTCAGCTTTTATGCACCACCTTCCCATCGACGCTGTAGGCCAAGGCACCATTATCGCTCTACCCAAGCCCAAGAAGCCACCTGGCCCCCCCCCCCAGCCAATCTGCGGCCCATTGTGCTCCTTAACAGCATATGGAAAATCCTATCCAATGTTACTCTATGCCGCATCCGAGACAAGATCGATGACTTCACCGGATCATGTCAAAGTGGCTTCAAACGTGGACGCAGCTGCGCAGACATTGTATGGGCTCAACGCATGCTTGTGTCGGTAGTCATGTCCAAACACTGAGATTTCCACAAAATGGGCATTGACATGTCACGAGCCTTCGACACAATTAAATGCTCAAAGATCCTAGATGTACTGCGCCAGGCCAGTTGCAATGAAGATGAGCTACGACTAGTGAGACTACTGCTTGCAGACACCAAGCTGAGGGTACGAGTCATGTCAGTTAAGTCTGTAGAGTTTGAGACATCAATCGGCTCCCCACAGGGAGATGGCCTATCCTCTGTGCTCTTCACCTGTTACCTGGCTGCTGCATTGAAATCCGTGCGGGAAAACTCCACAAGACCAAACCCCCCACCCCCCCTCCCGGTGTCAATACTGTGCATGCCGCTAGAGTTGGAATATGCCGACGATGTAGACTTTATAGGTGAGGAAAAGAAACCCCTTGACGAACTTCTCCCAATAGCTGCAAGCAAACTAACAATTGAGAATCTCTTTATGAATGAATTGAAAACAGAGTTTACCCACATATACCTAACTACAAAGCATTAAACTAAAGAAAATGACGATCCACTCCGTGGCAGCGAACCATGGAGGAAAAGTAAAATCCTGGGCTCACTGCTTTGCAGTACTGCTGACATTGCTGCACGCTGCATCATGGGGAACATAGGTTTCCAGTCCTTCTGGAAGCTATGGATTCGTAGATCAAAGATGCCCTTGGTAAAAAGACTACGTTTATACAATGCAACCTGCGTATCCTTGATGATGTATAACTGTAACAGCTGGGCAGCTCCAAAGGCAGCTCTAGACAAATTTGATGCCTGCCACCGCAAACATCTACGCACCATCACTGGACACCGATGGCCAGAGAGCATAATTTCCAACGAAGCACCATACAAGATGTGTAATACACCGCCGCTGTCTATAAAAGTCGCCCAGCAAAGATGGTCCATGTTTGGCTATGTGCTAAGGATGCCAGAAGACACACAAGCACAGAGACTTGGAATTCGCCCTATTCGGAGCCAGCAAATACAGAGCCAGGAGGACGTCATTGCATAAATCTGCTAAGCGTGCTGCAAGGTGACCTCAAGAAAGCAGGACTCGGTACACTCAAGTCAAGAATGGACCTGAGGAAGCTAAGGATTTTGACTGAGGACAAGACACAGTGGACAAAAGCAAAGAAGGACTGATTGTAGCTGTAGGATGTTTCTACTACTACAGCCGCAGAATACAGTAATCATACATACATTGATAAAAGTCAAGCCATCAACCATTTTGGTATAGCGGACATATTCATAAAGGCTGTAGAATAAAACTAGTGTACTGGAAAGCTGTTGAATATTTTGAATCTAATTTGGCCTGAAAAAAACTGTTTCTGTTATATGAAGCAACAGATTTTGAAAGTAAAATTAGTCTAAAGTACTCAGCAGAAATATTTAAATTGCTATTTTAAATTATGCATACAACAAAGCTGATGGACATTTTGAAGCTACATGTAATTTCACTGGAAACCGTTATATTGGCCCATGGTAGATGGTGAATTATCTTACTGTAGAAAGTCAAAGCTCTAAGGAAATATGCTGAACATTTTGAAACTAATTTCACTGAAAAACGTTGATACCTACATGTATGACAGCAATGCTTTCAGTAAAATTAGTTTCAAATCATTCAACCAAATATTTCTTACAATGAAATTAGTGTTTGTTATTTAGCTTGCATGGTTGAAAGGGAGGAAGCAATATGTATGCACATTTTTACAATGAAAGCATCTTAATATTTTGGAAACAAAGAGGCCCAAGGGCCTGTGACGCTCACCTGGACCATTAGCATTTGCATTTAAATATACATACATATACATACAAACAAGATGGGGGGAAAATTTTCACAAGAAAAATCTGGCAATCAAAATTCTGAATGGAAATTCTGGCGCCTATGATCATAGGATTATTTTAGCCAAGTTTGGTTGAAATTGCTCAAAGTAGTAAAGGAGAAGAAGCAATTTAACAATTTCTAGTAAATTTGTAATGAAATGTAATATTTTTACCCCAAAGATTTGATGTATCAAAATTCTGAATGCAAGTTTTAAAGCCTATGATCATAGGATCCTTTTGGCCACATTTGCTTGAAATCAGTTAAGTTGACAATTTGACAATTTCCGGCAAATTTGTCATAAAATCTTAAGATTTTCACACAAAAAAATTATCAATCAAAATTCTGAATAGACATTCTAGAGTGCATCACCATAGAATCCATCTACGGTAGTCAAATTTGGTTGAAATATGTCAAGCAGCTATACTAAGGAGTAGCATTTTTATCATTTCCGGTAGATTTTTCACAGGATCTAAGATTTTCACTCAAAAAATTGATGAATAAAAATTCTGAATGGACTGTCTGGAGCCATAGGGTTCTTCCAGCCAAATTTGGTTGAAATCACTCAGAATGGTAAGAAGCAATTTGACAATTTCCGGTAAATGTCATAAAATCTCATATTTTCACCCAAAAATTGATGAATCAAAATTCCAAATGGAAGTTCCGGAGCCTACCACCTAACCAAATTTGGTTGAAATATGTCAAGCAGCTATTGACGAGTAGCATTTTGAGCATTTCCGGTAAATCTTCCATAAAATCTAAGATTTTCACCCAAAAAATTGATGAATCAAAATTCTATATCAGTGTATGGAAGTTCTGGAGCCCATCACCACAGGATCCTTTCAGCCAAATTTGGTTGAAATCGCTCAGAATGGTAAGAAGCAATTTGACAATTTCTGGTACATTTTTCATAAAATCTAAAATTTTCACACAAAAAATTGATGAATCAAAATTCTGAAAGGATGTTCTGGAGCCTACAACCGTAGGGTCCTTCTAGCCATATTTGGTTGAAATCGGCCAAGTGGTTAATGAGGAGTAGTTCAAAAGCAAAAGTTGACGGACACCACAGCATAAGCTCACGTGGCCAAAAAAAAAGGGCCACATCAATGGACGGAATTCTTTTTTTCCTACCGTGGACGGTACCCATCTCGATTGCTAACAGGTTTAGGTATTTCAAGGATGCTCTATCCTGCATCTCGAGGCACCATTTCTTTGTCCAGAAATCTCTGTCTCTCTTTCACTCTATTTTTCCACATCAGCTTTAACATGGGTTCTTCAAGTAAATTACAAGCAGACAGAAGGTTATACCTGCATAGCACTCTCCTCAGCTGCGCAAACCAGCTGATGCTCTATAGTACCAGGGCTTCTGCATATATATCCACATAAAGTGACAGGATCTTTTTGCCTCCACTGGCTCAGCTCTTAACAAGGCATAAACGGCAACATTTGCGCAGGGAGTAAAGGAGTGACTGCACTTGACTTGCAGCTTCATCCGCTTAACTGTCTCCAATGTATTATGGTCCGTAGCACTTAGACACCACACTTCTAGAGCATAAATCAGTCTTGAACATACATGTATGCATACTCTGATAACATTCCCATATGGGCCGATATGGGATGGATTTGGGTATCTGGGATTGCCCAGATGGGGCCCAATTAGGCTATTAAAATCTAGATTTAAATTCAGGATTTACCCAGATGTGCCTCATAAGTGGAGGTGGATATAGAAGCTAAGTAATAGCCTGAGTCCACAGTTTAATCCTATGTCAATAATTAAATCTTGCCCATATGAGTGAGAACAAGCCGTTAATGAAGAGGACAGTATGCCGCAAAAATAACTTTACTAGAAAACGGAAAAAAAAGGGACCATAGCGCCAAAAAGACGCCCAAAAAATGGGACAGTTTCCGCGTTGCGTCAGTTATAAGATTTTGATGCGTTAGGAAAAGACGATTTAGAGCATCAAGAATTTCATTTAGCGCGTGGATGCGTCGAAAAAAGACATTGAGACCCATTTTGAAGAAGATTTAAACGAGTTCAAACTATTTAGGTGCGTTTAAATGTTCAGTGGCTAGCATAAATTTTCTTGACGATTTTATAATTCAGGCTGTTACTGTCAGCGTGTTCGTGTATTAATTATGTTAACGTGACACAGCCTATTTATGTCTACTCTTCATATAAGAAATAACCCAAAACCTATTACTAAATATTAAATTATCACTAAATTTCAGTCATATACAATTCCATACATTCACTTCTAATACCTGTAGCGCCTTTCTCTGAATATAACAGCATGTGAGGCTTACGAGTGCACTATTAACATACATATTTATTTGTTGTTTACTGATTTTCCGGGAATTTCCTTTGAATATATGGCATTAACATTTTAAACTGCATTTGCGTAATTCTTTAGCGATCTCGCTATTCGGTACATCCCATGTGCTTTGGTTGTTTATAAAAAAGAAACTGTGAAAGCAACCGCATAGGTCAAGATCACACTCCATGGGGGAATTCCCAAAAGTCCCCGATATAGGGTATTAATGTTTAAACCACATTTTCGTACTAGCCAAACTGCGCTCACCACGATATCGCATATGCATTACATTTGGGTTATAAAAAGAAGGAATTACGCTAGTAGTAAATGCCAGGACAACCACACGCACGATAAATAGTTTGTGTGGTCGTATTTACAGCGAGTAACATTTTAAAACACACGCCAAATATGTACATGTAGCACCTCCTCCTAAATAAAAAATTATAAGCGCGTTTAAAGATTTCAGTAGGTTCGTCAGAAAAAAATAAATGGGTCAAGACAAATTAGACGCGTTAAAACAAGAGTTTAGGCCCGTCAGAAAATGTCTAGACAACGCGTTCTATATAGCATTTTGTTTTACTACACATTGAAAAATTGACACGTTTTTGTTTTCCTTTTGGCGCATTAAAAAATGTGTTTTTTGTAAGTTATTTTTGCGGCATACTGTAGAGTAATTTCTGAGTTCCCAACTCCAGTATATTAGGCCCATAAATCGCAGACGACTCTACCGAGCACTCGCTTGAAATATTGATATTTTTTAATTTGCTGAGTTTTGGCCGCCACTCTCGTAGCTAGCTACTCGAGGGTACCATTCTATTTATCTAAGTTGCAAAAGTGCCTAATTTATAACAAGTTGTATACATATTCACCTCCTATATAGACAAACCGCGAAACGGGTGATAAATATCCTTAACCTAGGTATCATTGCCAGCACCAAAGCCCTTATGTATGAGAATTTTTTGGTATTTATACGACCACAAATAAGAGAACCCTACTCGAGTATGAATATGTGGGTCTTCGCGCTACTCGAGTAACGACCTAAACTCGCCCTTAGCTTATTTTATTTCCGCGACGCAAAATCATCCGCAAAAATTGGTGAAACATATACACCAGTTTCTTTGCCATTGGCACAGTAAGAGAAAATATTGATAACAGAGTGGTACATGTAAGCGTTAAGACAAACTTAATATATTTTGACCAGATTTTTTACATACATGTACAGTACATTGTAATGTGCTTTAACATGTCCTAATGGGGTACATATATGTATGAAATCTTATAAAAAAAATAATAAAGTTAGTCATAAATTGTATCATATTTGAATTCTCTTATTGCTAACACTACAGTACATGTACATGTATACTAGAACCATGGAGGTCTCCTATAATTATTAAAATGTGCCCTCGATAAACATATAAACAAACAAAGGGCGCAGTACTTACCTATTGCAAAGCCGTATCCGCTATGAAGATCTGGAAGACCTATAGATTTCTGGAAAAACAGAATAATCAAAGATAATAAATCAGTTTGTTATTCATGTATTACATACATGTATGTACAACTACAATAGCTCTTTATCAGGAGTAAAGCAATTCATCACAAGATGCCCACCTGAACATAATCATACTACTTTAATGGTGTTTTATTTTGAAAATACGTTGACTGAAAGTTGATGGTGACAAGCACAGTATTTAATGTATAAAATTAATCCGTTTCACAATTATAAAATTTGAATATCAGAAGCCATATAGAACAAGACACTGACTCGTCACCAAACAATGTCTATGGAGAAAATACGAAATCAATATAACCTACGAAAATGTGCAAAGGATCCCCTTCAACATAATCCTCCAGAGGTGGATGGTGCTTACTTTACTATATCTACAGTTTCATAAATTCATCTGTCATTCAGACAGACAGTAGGCAGATGTATGGTATCTTAATCATTTACTATGGAAGCTGGCCAAAAATGGCTTCTGCAGTGGTCTTGAGAAATATTCATTTGCCGAGCAATAGTTTGAAAATTTATCAATGGAATGACTACATGTTAGCTCAATAACCAAGCGAGTTTTAAAAATCTCTTGGTCTGCAAATGGACACGTTGGGTGGAAGTAAATAATGTTTAAACTCCGGTTTAGCCCAAACCTGGTAACAAATCATGTCTTAACCTGGGTATTAAGAGATTTGTTGTCAGGTTTAGCCTTAACCCTTACTACTCTGGTGTCACTACTGATGTACATTTTTCAACAATTTTGGTGGACGATGTTGCGGTCTATGACAGCAACATCTTCCACCAAATTTGTTGAAAAATGAACACCAGTTCATATTTTAATTTAATTTGAAAATTAAAAATGTTGACATCAGTATGGTAAGGGGTAAACCTAGTACGTATTCAGATACCAACTTTATAACTCAGTAACAACTAAACCTGGTCTAAACCAAGGTTAAATATAACAAATTTTAACACTTTATATGATGTGTATGGCTCAACAAAAGGTTGATGATAGACGACAGACAGATGATGGATGGTTGCTATGGCTTGCTCACTTGGGCTTTAGTCGTGGTAGTTAGGAAAATAATTGTCCATCAAAGTAGGAAAATATGAACTTACAGAAACAATACCAGGAAGAGCAGCAACATTGGCAATTTGTTTCATACCGGGCAGAAACCCACCGAAACCACGACTGTTACAACTTTGCTTCAACTCATCGAACAACAGCTTCTCTATAAAGTCATTCACATAGAAAATTCCCTCAACCTGAAGCAAATAAATGTGTATATACATGTATGTGTACATATATATATACATATATGAAAACAAGAAGATCAGTACTGATCACATGTCACCCGATGGGTGTTGTTAGTAAAGATTCCTGCCTCTACAAAATTGTGTGTGTGTATATGCATGTGAATCTATCGTGGGGGTGGGGGGGGTGATTTTTAACCTATTAATCCTGAAACAAAAATACTTGGATTAATAATGAATAAATATATAATCTTGTACATACTGTACACACTGTACCTAATTCAAAAGTGAAATCCATGTCAGATAATGATCAGTGTACGGAAGTGGGAATGTTCTAGCAGACTTAAAAGAAGTCTCAGATACATGTAGAGCATGAGATGTAAAAATTAAGTCTAATGTTGCACCAAGTTGGTGGGTTGGCACAGTTATATGTTGAGTTTTTCTGACAAATTTGGTCATTATTTAAGGGGACAACTCTATTGCCTCTAGACGCATGTCTCTGAAATGCAATCCCCACTGAGGACTAGCGACAAGGAATGAGTATGCCAAATCTGAAATAAATCCATGCAGACTATGTATAGTTATTAAGCGGAAACCAAATTTTCCTTGAATTCTATGTCATTCAAGGGGGATAACTCCATCACATCTAGACGCACGTAGCTGAAACGCAATCCCCACCGAGGCCTCGTCATAAGGAATCACTATACCAAATTTGAAATAAATCCATTCAGGCTAGATAAAGGTACAATGTACTGTATTGAACGGAAACCAAATTTTCCTTGAATTCTATGTCATTCAAGGGAGATAACGCCATCACATCTGGCCGCGCGTCGCTGAAACGCAATCCCCACTGAGGCCTCGTCATAAGGAATCACTATACCAAATTTGAAATTAATCCATGCAGACTATGTAAAGTTATTGAATGGAAACCAAATTTTCCTTGAATTCTATGTCATTCAAGGGGGATAACGCCATCACATCTGGACGCGCGTCGCTGAAATGCAATCCCCACTGAGGCCTCGTCATAAGGAATCACTATACCAAATTTGAAATAAATCCATGCAGGCTAGCTAAAGGTATTGAACGGAAACCAAATTTTCCTTGAATTCTATATCATTCAAGGGGGATAACTCCATCACATCTTGACGCACATCACTGAAATGCAATCCCCACTGAGGCCTCGTCATAAGGAATCACTATACCAAATTTGAAATAAATCCATGCAGGCTAACTAAAGTTATTGAGTGGAAACCTAGTGTGATGGACGGATGGACGGGCGGATGGACACACACACGGACGCCGCCTATTACTAGTGTCCCCGTCGACGGCCGTCGGGGGACAATAAATGTGACAATATAAGAAGCTTTTCAGGCTTGACACACCATCAGCAGAAATTGCATACATTCTCCAGATCATTCTCAGGCCTATTTTAGCAATGAGCAATTGATGAGCATTCACTATTTAAAAACCTTTATTTTCTTGACCAATTCTAACCAATAAAATTCAATAACCAGTATTATGGATTAAATGGAGCCGGACTTAAGTCCCATATGGAATTTGAACAAATTATAAGCTTTGTAAATATATTTCATTTCTTAGTGTTTTATTCTACACTCTTAACAAATCGACTAATTACATGTGTAGCTTCGTTTGAATAATCCTGGATCACTATAACCTAGGATTGCTTACTGACAAATTTGCTTGTTTAAACAAAAAGTTATGGATGGACGTCGGATGGATGATGGACAGTCACCATGGCATCAGCTCACATGGCCAGTGTCTGGCCAGGTGAGCTCATAATGACGCCATCAAAATTGAATGTGAATGAAACATACCTCGCGATAAACCTGGGCTTTTCGAAGTTCCCATGATTACATATATCGTACTCTATGAAATAGTGAATACATGTACATTTCTCTCATTACTGAACACATATATGACACACTGTACATGTATTAGTGAAACTGAAGCTGGATTTTTCCTTAACAAAGCAGATAACACCTGTTTTGTATGAATTGGTAAAAATGGAATGATAAACAGATACACGCACATATATTTTGGATTTGTTTTGATTTTATTATACATGTATGTACATAAAATATGTAAGTAAGGGCTCAGAGCAACACTTAATTACCTTCATGTTTGGAACAAAACCTTTCTTTATTCTCCATGAGTTTGGAGAGAGCTTTTCCAAGTACTTTAGTTCTTCATTATATGTCCTCATTATGCCAGTCTGCAAGACAAGAAGAATTCAGCATAGACCTGACATTTACAATTTATGATATCAAGTATATATATATATAAACATTGTAAACAAGAGACACACATACATTTGTGCATTGTTCAAATCTGCAATCACTCTGACAGTCTGACAAGATAGTGATAAAATTCAAGAACAGATGAACTTCAATGAACAAGTTACCAAATTTTATGAACTTTTCACTTTGGGGTACAGAAATCTCTGATATTAGATTCCTGCATAAGAGGTTAGAAATGCTCACGAGACATGTTCATTCACATATTGAATTCCCCATATCTCATTTTCAAGGCAACCATACAGGAAAACCGCTGAACATTTTGAAACTAATTTGACTGAAAGCCATTGCTCCATAAGGCAATGTGTCCAAGTTCAGTTCAACACATGTATGTGAAGCCATGACGAGCATGTTGATCTAAGCTAAAAACTCAACCGCAAAAAAAGAGGTTTATAATAAGTTCGGAGTGACCTTGATCTTTGACCTCATAACCTCAATATCATTGCGCTCCATCCACTTGGAATAAGAAGTGTGTTCATGGTTAGTCCCAATAGGGTGAACCAATCCTGAGATATACATTTAAGACAATATGTTGAGCTAAACCAAAAACTTAACGGTACAAAATATAGTTTTAAACCAAGGTCACAGTGACCTTGAACTTTGACTCCATGACCTCAATATCATTGTGCTCCACTCCTTTGATATACAGTAAGGAAGCAGGTGAGCAGGTTTAGTCCTTAAATACATGTAGGGTGAAGCAACCATGAGATATAAAATACATGTAGGGTGAAGCAACCATGAGATATAAAATGATATATTGAGGGTACATGTAAACCAAAAACTTAAACGTAAACGTAGGTTTTTTCCCAAGGTCACAGTGACCTAGAACAATAACCGAGCCAGTTATTCCAGTGATAAATTTTCAAAAATTGTATTCTCTTGGCGTGTAAATGGACCTTCAATAAGAAAATATAAAAATTTTCTTGACCAAATTTGACCAGTAAAGGGTTAACCCTTTCACAACGAAGCCGGCCAGAACCGGCCTCTGTAGTGGTCTTGAGGAATGCCCATTTGCAGGCCAAGCGAAGACTACTTTTAGAAATTTACCACTGGAATGACTGGCTCGATAACCGAGCCAGTCATTCCAGTTGTAAATTTCCAAAAGTACATGTAGTCTTCTCTTGGCTTGCAAATGGGCATTTAATAAGTAAATATTTTAATCTTTTGAAAAAATTTAGTCATTAAAGGGTTAAATGCACCCATGTACTCAGCTTTTATATACATACTCAAGCACTATTTCTTAAGTACTTACCGCCTGCCTGTATTTAGTGCTTATAAAGTACATGTATGTAGTTTCTGCACCACAAACACAACCCTTTCATGCCTACACCGGCCATAGCCGGCCAGTTCACGCAGGACTAAAACGGTCGAGGACTGAAGGAAATTTCAAGTTCCCTTTCTCCGAGATCTAACAATACTCACCATTCTATTAATTCTGATACAAGCTATCCTGGATAGTTGACTTAGTAAGCTTTACTGACTCCTGGAACCGGATACTCGGCTCCAACTGCCGAGTACCAGTTTGCCATGAAGCTCATATTGTTTGCATAGCCACCAAACAAGAGATACCCATGGCTTGCCTCCGTGGGCTTGGGAGAAGAGCAGTGTGGTCGTATAACTATCGTTTCAAAACTGCTAAAGCGAGTGGATTGGCGGAGTCTGACACATCCCTCATATAGTAATCCGTGAAAGAGGACGCAGTGCCATTGTGCAACAGCCATGATGTCCTCTAATGGAACACCATTGTACAGGGCGGTCGAGCCGGCTATTCCTCTAACATCGTGTGCCCTTGCGCATTGCACCTGGTGCCCAGTCGCAATCTCCTGGGTAGTCTGAATGCATTCGACTACCCAACGAGAGATAGAATCCATGGATGCGGCGCCATATATAGCTTCTTATGGCAGATCCACAGATGTCTATCATTCGACCATAACGAGTCTGTCCGTCTTTTGCACTTAGTCGAAGCACGGACTGGGCACAGACACTGGCATCACGATCAACCCTAGTTAGTTTTGGTATAATGATAGGTTTGCCGGGATATCTCAAAGATTGATTCTTTGATATGAACTCTGCTCTTGGTAGTAGACGCAGACCCTTTCTGGAGACAATAAATCGGTCCCTCTCTGCTGAAAGTGCATGGATCTCGCACTGCTACATGAAGAGTGGGTGGCGATCCCACAACAGAGGATCACCCGTCTCATCAACAGCATGAGAGCACGGTGTCGCAACGTGATAGCGAATAATGGTGGATACACGCGTTATTAACTGTGGTCAAGTCATTAGTTGTCTCTTTGTTGAGATTTAACAGATTTGAAATTTTCTAATGAAATCTTTATTATGCTTTACCCGATATGAAATGAATGTATAGTGAATATTGTTAACCGCAAGATCTGTATCTTGCACTCTAGCTGTTGTTATGATTTTCTTGTTTTTGAATAAAATCTGTATTCAAATTTTTTAAATTGGGCAAATTTTCATTCAATGCATGCTTATGCAGGCGTAACACGTCATAGACTGTAATCATTTGCAGAGATTGTTCTTATAGTCATATTGATGATCTGTGAAAAATTTCATTACACTCGGTTGTATAGTTTGGAAAATATTAGCCCATATTTAGGGGGGAACTTACTTTTTTTGATGTGTATAGATTAAGCAGTTGAATATTTTGAAACTTAATTTATATATCACAATTTGATTATTCAGTACTATTTTAACAAATTTATCACTGACTTATCAGTGACAGATTTTCAAAATAGTCTTCTCTTGGCATGCAGATGGACATTTCTCAAGACCACTGCCAATGCTGCTACTGGCCAGTTGACCACTAAAGGGTTACCTTGGCATTACAGCCATATCTCAGTTTTCATGTTCAAAGTAACACCACAGACTTACAGTCAGATTAGACCTTTATTGGCTAATTAATAATTATTACTCAAATTTGTTTTAAAATTTTCAATTTACTCTTTAAAAATAGCCATCTTGAGACTATTTTTGAAAATTTACCACTAGATTAACTGGCTTGCTTATCGAGTCAGTCAAATTGTCTTCTCTTGGTCTGCAAAAGGACATTAGCAGAAAATCTAATTTTCCATATTCTTTAAGGGTGGAAAATGGTTTCCGATAATTTGAATAATTTCATACTTTTCCTGACATTCCATGCTTGTATACACAAGCATGGAAAGTCAGGAAAAGTATGAAATTATTCAAATGAAAACTATGAACCCTGAACTGTTTGATTTTGTTGAAAGGGTCAATTGACTGATTTCGGATCTCTTGCTTATGTGTGATGATTGTGTTGTGGCACTGTGTGTGCCACAATGCACATTGATGAGACTTAATGATCAGCCATCATAATGATATTTATATGAGTTGAATGATAATTGATAAGGGATCCATCTCTAGCTGTTCACTACCCATTTGTAGCTAAGCTCTTTCCACGTTTTGCGCATGTTGTGATCGATTTATATACATTGAATGATGAATTCCCAGAATCTCAATTTCAAGCTAACTATATAAGTAAGCTGTTGAATATTTTGAAACAAATTTGACTGGGGGCTGATGCTACCTATGGCAGCAACAGCCCCCAGACAAATTAGTTTCAAAATATTCAACCGACGTCAGCCTGTTTATTGAATAGTAAAGAGTCTAAGACATACAATTTTAAGCATTCATATATATACACTTGAGGGACATTGCAATGTTTATGATGGAGCTAGATACGCCACTATGCATTCAATTGCATTGTGACGTCCCCCTACAATTGGCCTACATATGACATAATTAAGTATTGACGTCATATACTTGACTGACAGATTTCCCAAGATCGGATCCATCCATTGATAATAAACATGTTATGCTTCACATATATGTGAAATAGTGAATTATTGAGTAATAAATTGCCATATAATTAATTGGTTTGCTTCGCTTAAAAGGTAAAACCACATTGTGATTTCGCCAAAATTTGGTCATATTTCCAAAAATGTTGATCCCATTCCCAGAATTATTAATTTCCTAATTAAAAAAGTGAGTTACTTCATCACGATTATTGTTAAAGAGGTGACCGAGATGTTCAACATCCCGCAGAGATAGATAACTTTTTTCGTTATATATTAGCCTCCCTCAACCCAGATGGAGCCTGTTGTGAGATTGTCTGAGCACAGGCTTTTGAATTTTCATCCATCCATCCACCCCACTACCACATACACCCCTGCTATATATATATATATATATATATATATATATATATATATATATATATATATAAATAAATAAATATTTGGACATTATGTGTTAATATCCCATGGGTACATGTATCACAGAATCCAAAATATGTGAGGTCACTGTGAAGATTTTTAGAAAATTGTTGAAGGTACGACTAGACTTTATGAAATTCGGACGAATTTAACACTTCACTGGAATGTTTAAAGTCGAGCCGCCAAAATGAACGAGATCATTGATTTCAAACAAGTGGGCGATTTGTATGGATGCTAGTAAGTGGATTTAATCAACAGAGACCAAAAATCATATTATATAAAGGATTATTTACCGAAATGAAGTAATTCCTATTCAGTCAAAGTTAACACGCAATAGATGTTTTACGTCATAATATTTTGACACTTGAGCGTGTTCAATGTGTTTCTTCCGGTCGTTCCATTCCATTATTTTCATTGGCTGTGACGAGGGAAATTATCCAATCAGAATGAAAAGTACATTTTCTTCAGATACAATTGAACAGAAAATTTGTTTCGTGTTTCCTCTAGCTATTCCGCTCCTTTATTTTTACTGGCTTTTGCCGACAGATTGACAGAAGGTTTTCCGAATCATCCAATCAAGTTGCGAGATTCAGTTAATTGAACGTCTACATGCCACTACATGTTATGTATGGAATATTCCACAAACTTGCACTATTACAAAGCGATCTTTCGCTTCAGTTTGTCGACTCGTGAATATAATTTTCTTACCGATCAACCTCCATTATTAGGTATATCCATATTGTGGAATAGTTTAGCACACATTACAGTCACAAAAACATCTATTTATTTCGTTCTCGGAAAGGATATTTAGGTAATATCGCCGAATAAATAAGTCTAGCGAAACAAGAGGCCATTTTTTTTCACTCCAGCAGTCTTTTGGACGGGTAACCGAATACTAACCGGTTAGCACAAACGGGTATTCGGTTACAAAATCTCTGTACCCGTTTCAGCACTACTTGTATCCAGCAATTGTGACAGGAGCTAGTCCTGAAAAGAACAGCTCACAGAGAAAGTCTTGCTTTTTGCTGAATAGTGGATTGAAAGATATCAATACCCTTTCCTTCACACCAGTCTGCAAATCTGTTAACCTTGTTGTTATATAACTTGAAGGTTGACCTCCTTCTCACAGCTGCGATGAAATTCACAGCTGCGATGAAATTCGCAGCTTGTCGAGAAAAACCTTCCGATGTGGAATGTCGTTTGATAACATCCACGCAGTCAATTTGAACATTTCGGGACGCTCGTGTAGGAAGCGTCCCTTGGCCTGGGAGATTCTGTTCGGAATCTCGGGTAACTACACTGGATTGTCCACCAGCAGATCTAGAAGATTCGTGAATCATGCCCTGCTGGGCCAAAATGGCGCTATTAGCAGGACCAGGCACGGTTCCTCCTTGATCTTCACCAATATCTTCGGCAGAAGAATGGTGGGTGGGTATGCGTAAGCATGCATCCCTCTCCAGCTTATCGCCAGAGCGTCTATATCGACGGCATTTGGATCTGGAATCGGCGAGACATAGTTAAGTCATGAGTTGAGCATTTTCCTTTGTGGCGAACAAGTCCACGTTGGGTTTGCCCCAATGCTCGAAGATCCTGTGAAGAATTGGAGGGTTGAGAGACCATTCTGTTGGCAGAATTCTCTGTCCCCGAGACAAAGCATTCGTCAGAATGTTCAATCGCCCAGGAATGTGAGCTGCTTTCAAAACAACTGAGTAATTCCTGCACCATTGACTCAAGTGCCACACTTTCATACATAGTGTGGGTGACTTTGTCCCGCCTTGGTGATTATGTATGATACTACTGTCGAGTTGTTCGACCGTATCAATATCGCCTTGCCCCTAACTTTTGGAAGAAACTTTTCCAATGCCAGTTCCATTTCCATCATTTCCAACAGATTGATATGCAGCTTGCTCTCTTGGAGAGTCCATGTGGCCGAGATCTGGTGTTCTCCCAGGCAGACCCCCATCCCTCCAGTGATGCATCCGTGTACACGGACAGCTGGGGGTGGGGTAGGTGCAGCGAAACCCCTACTAGGAGATTCTGACGCTTTTTCCACAATACAAGATGCGACATTATTGGCTCCAAAACTGGCACCAGCTTTGACAGGGGTTCTGTTCTCTGTTTCCACAGAGACATCAGATACAATTGGATAGGTCTTCGCATCAGAGCAATGTACGGGATTACCTGCTCCATGGAGACCATCATGCCCAGCATCTGAAGAAACCGCCTCGCCTGAATGTGGTTTCCCAATCGAAAACTCTTGAGGATGGCTAACAGAGACACCACTCTAGGCTCTGACGGGTAAACCCTGCCCTCCTCGAGATCGAATCGCATCCCTAAAAAAAGGAATTGTTAAGTGGGTGTCAACTCAGATTTCTCCTTGTTGACTATCCAGCCTAGATCTGAAAGTAACTTCAGAGTCAGAGCAGTATCCACCTCTAACCTGGCTGATGTGTCTGCTTTGATCAGCCAATCGTCTATGTAGGTGTGAAGCGCCACGTTCTCTTTTCTGAGAAACGCTGTCACCACAAGGACCACTCTGGTGAAAACCTGTGGAGCTGTCGACAGGCCAAATGGGAGGACTACAAACTCCCACACTTGATTCTGAAACGCAAATCTCAGAAACCTGTGACAACTCCTGTTCATTGGAATGTGGAAATATGCATCTTTCAGATCAATCGATACACACCACATTCCCTTCCTCAATCCTGCCATTACGGACCTCGGAGTTTCCATCTGAAACCAAGGCGTATGGATAAACCAATTCAATGGCCTGAGATTGAGTATGGGTCTCCATCCCCCTGTGCTCTTGGAGACAAGGAACATGTTTGAATATAAGCCTGGAGTGTTCCGGTTTGCTGGTTTTATTGCTCCCTTCAGAAGCAAACCTGACACTTCGTTTTGAATGGCTTCTAACTTGTCTGGTTCCATTGGAACGGTGTCCAGACAGGTGCCAAAGACAGATTTTGTGGTGGAAAATCCCACCACTCCGGCATGTACCCCTGGGATAACCATCCCAGGACCAGACTGTCTGACGTCACACCTCGCCAAGGCTCGACGAAACGCATGAGCCTTCCACCCACTATAGATGCATCGACGCCTAATGCGGGTGTCTGGCTCGCGATCCGCTCCCCCCCCCTCTCTTGATGAGAGAGTGAGAACCATTTTGGTCTTGGCTTGGCCGGTCTAACTGGCACCGCTGTTCCTGTCGCACAGGTGCGGTCCAGGCAGATACGAAGGGAGCCCTCATACCCTCAGGTACGATCCGCTCCCTTCTTTCCGCCCTTAGAGGACTTACCCTTCCCCTTCCCGCCTCTCGGGCGATCAGGAGCAACATTGGGGTGGGTAGGGGCCTCCACAACCTTCTTGGCCTTCTTCGCCGGAGGCGGCTGAGAAAACCCAGTAGAAGCAGAAGCAGCACTAGGCTTAGCTTTCGCCTTGCTTTTGTGCTTTTTCTGCTTCTTAGAAGGTTGCCCGGTTAGCGGCTTGGCTACAGCCCCTTGTGCGTGCGCCTGACGCACTAGATTAACCGCCAACCGATTCTGCGCGATGTTGGCAGTGTCTTCTAAGATGGCCCGCGCTTGGCCACCAAAGATGCTAGGGCCACTAAGGGCCGTCCCAAGAAGACGCTCCCTAACAGCAGTAGCTGGACGCATCTGCCAAGGACCATCTGCCTCCTAGACTTCATCACTAGCGCTTGCACCCTTGCCAATGCGTCCATAGACAACACTAGGCCGTCATTGACACATGAAAGCGCCACAGGTGGCACAGGGTGGCCTGCCCCCCCCCCCCCCGCTTCAAGACCACACTGACTAAAGAAGGCGATAAGAATGATTGACAGCACTCATTGCTGTCCTCACCCTCTCATCGCTTAGGGACAGGACTTCGTCATTGTGTACCTGAGACTTGTCGACCAGCACCGGGGCGGGGCCACCCGCTCCAGCACTCTGGACACCCAGTGGTCATCCTTGGTGACCGTTGGGACAACACCATATCTGTCATACTCCCCCCATGGGATACGACACCTCGCCCGCACATCCCTAAAGGCTGCAGGAAGCTGGCCCTTGGTCAGTTGTTTGCTATAAATAGCATCCAATAACTCCATAAACCTTGGATCCAGTCCAAAAGACAGGGTCCGGGCTGCGGGCAAGATCCCTGTACTAATCGATGCCACCAATGGACGGGGTGCATCCTCCTCGGCCGTGGTCTAAACCAGACGGGTCTATTCTGGCTAGCCAAGCTAGAGCCTCTGACCAGTCTGTCTCCGAAGAGGACACTCCCATGAACACGTCACCCGTTGACATGTTCACGGCCCTACAAGCAACGGCCTCCCGGCTAGGAGCCATTGCTGATACGCCAGGAACTCCGGTACCATACGGTTCCGCCGCCACCCCATGAAAAACACCAGTCCATGGAGTAGGCCCGCACGGAAAACCGTGTGGACCCGTAATGGTTGAGGAACCGTGGCCAAACACGGGTGCCAACAGCACCCCATGCCTGACCGCCGGACCAGGCGAGATAGGCGAGTACCACGCCTGGCCAGCCACACCCATCACCGTGTCGGTTGGAGGCAAACCAACCATCACGGAACCGGTGCCTGGTACCAGTGGCCTCAACCATGGGCAGAGCTGCTGCCCTGGCTTGCGCCAAGCCAGACAGATGAAGGGCGGTTCTGTCCAGGATGGAATCGACCTCCATGCTCTCCACCCGCGGCATCTCAGGCCGCAGCAATCTCTCCTCGGCCTCCTCGTCTTCAGACCCGGAAGAGTCGTCACTAGACAAGGAAACCGTGGAGCCGTCCTGGCAGACGGCTCCCATGCCTGACGGACCGCCCACAGCTACTGGACCACGCGGAGGTGGCCGCAGAGACAGAACCCATCAGGCCGGAGCCCAACGGGACTGCCAGGGAGGAGTACAAGCCAGCTCCCTAGGTGGCCAGTCCACAACACTGTCCAAGGACAGGATCCGAACCAAGCACGGGAAGCGACTGAACTTTTGGAAGCAGGGACGACACCAACTTAGGCAGAACGCTATGCAAGAAGCCTTGCATAGCAGGACCAAACCACGCCGGCGGTGCCGTCTCCGCAACAGTCGTGGAACTCCCCAAGGGCCGAAATGGATGCTCCACGATTTGCTTTCGGACCGCCTGACCCCGCGTCAGACCCTGCCAAGTCCTCCTGGGCAAGGAACTTGACCATCATGTCCGACGACCACACTGCACAAATGTTACACCTACTGTCAAGATTACATTTTGTCCAACGAAAACAGACATGGTCCTTGAACAGAATTTATGGCACATGATGGCCGGACTAAATAAGCACAAACCTACAATAAGCAAGCAAAACGAAACAGGAATGGAAGGCAGACAATTAATTTTCAAATAATTTGATCATAAATTAAATGTTAACCCTCCTGCACCCCACCCCGCAAAGTTACAACAAAGGTCGCATTGATTATGATGACAAGAACGAAGCGGACAAAATACACCCATAAACTGATCCTCAAGGATGTATAACGGAACCAGGAATCATACTGCATAGCATTTGGGGTATATTTACAAAAAATGTACTAATCAATATAAATTATACTCCTAACGAAGGCCAAAACGATATGTGAAGAAACAACAAAATGTAAACAAACTGCTGTAGCACACGGCAAAACCGCAGACCACACATCTAAATCAAGAATTTTGAAACCACCGATCATTGCAAACAGATTGATAAAACATGCAAAATTTGAAAATTCCAAAGTTTTTCTGGTACCAATAAAGTATGCATCACCAAGAATCAGATGCGCGAATTAATGAAACATTTTCTTCACATAAAAATCTGAGACAACACGGGTGTGACGGAGAACGACGTCAGCTGATTTTCGTGTTTAAACACTGTAATGCCAATACCTTATTTCATATCTGCCGATCGCCTGTTGGGGTTAAAGGAAGGCGATCAATCTGGCATATTTCGTTGTTAATACACGTCCCAGATTCAGGGTCAGAAATTGGAACATGCGACACAGATGAAATTTTGAAGACCTAAGTCTTTTAACTACAGAATAACATGGAAATATACAACCTGGTTATCAATGGCTCCTTCAATGGTAATCCAATATAATCCTTAGAGAGCGCACAAAGCTATCACAATCCACAGAAAAAGACTTAGAAAACTTAAGACTCCAACTGCACAAAAAGCATGTAGATCTTGTTGCTATGCAAACAAGAATGAGCTTCATGGCAAACGAGTACTCGGCAGTTGGGAAAATATTTCTATTTTCCATTTAGTATTAACTATTGCCATTGGTATGACCGGGCAATGTTACACAATGGGTATGGAAATTATAAAATTTAGTATGGAAAAAGTATGGAAATTTATTTTGCTCAAGGTGTATGATCCCTGTTGTATCGATCGGTCTTATTTTCTTTTCTATTTTAACGCTAGTTAATTACCAAGTCGTGTTTATTCAATTTTCATTCTAAAAATGCTCAATTTTTTCCTGCCTAAAACTTGATTATCATTAATCTGAGAGAAAGTTAATGTTTTTTAAGTAATTTAAAATTACAATAAAGTAAATTGTGCGTGTTGCTCGTCATCATCTTATCATGTGCAATGTTTACATTCTTATTGTGTGTTCGCAGAAGGTGAAGGGGCAAGGCAAGGCCCCCCTGATACATTATGCTTGTGCTGTAACCATTTCATGAAGCGGAAGTTCATGGGCCATCACTGTGTTGCCTGCGCGAAGTGCAAAGTTGGAAGCCCTTGTGATGTACATGTATGCACGAAGTGGTCGTCGGAAATGGTGGCAGAATTTGATCGCCATTCGGCGTGAGCATTTGGGGAGAATCACGAGGGACAAGGTGACCAAAGTGGATCACGCGTCAGTGAATGGTCTGGATGAGCACCTGAATGAGCGAAAAAACTCAGGACCATAGTGTCAAAAAGACGCCCAAAAAACGGGGCAGTTTCTGCGCTGCGTCAGATATAAGATTTTGATGCATTAGGAAAAGAAGATTTAGCGCACCAAGAATTTCATTTAGCACATGGATGCGTCGAAAAAAGACATTGAGACTTGTTTTGAAGATGATTTAATCTAGGGGTGCAATGATACGCAAAATCATGATACGATACGTATCGCGATACGATACATATCGCGATACACAAAACAAGACACAATCAATTATTTTATATCAATGAAATACTTCAAACATTGATTTAGTTTTACTCGCCACAGGTCGATGAACGAGTGAAGACAGTAAACATATGATTATTTGATTATGATGAATGAAACTGCTGGACTTTCTCTCATAATGGAATAATGGATAGCCTGCTACAAAATTAATGAATTACACTAAATGAACTATATGTATCAAATGCTGCTGATTGCTAATTCTCCTTCGATCAATACTCACCATTCTATTACTTCTGATACAGCTAGCAGCCTAGCCTTGATAGCTGGGCCCTAGAACTATAGACTTAGTAAGCTTTACCAACTCCTGGAACCGGGTACTCGGCTCCCAACTGCTGAGTACCCGTTTGCCATGAAGCTCATTCTTGTTTGCATAGCAACAAGAGACACATGCTTTTTTGCAGTTGGAAGTCTTGAGATTATATTAAGTCTTTTTTCTGTGAAATTGTGATAGCCTTGTGCGCTCTCTAAGGATATATTGGATAACCATGGATGCAGCCGATGATAACCAGGTCGTATATTTCCATGTTATTCCATAGGTAAAAGACTTAGGTTGATGACGTTTTACACAAGCCGAATTGTGTTCCCGGTACGGTTACCGTTAACAGCGCAGTTTAGCATACACCGGAAACCAATCTGATGTCGCCGACCCTAAACTCTCATGCAATAACGGCGAGATTTTGTGAGAATTTGTGATTGATGACGTTTTACACAAGCCGAAGTGTATTCCAGGTACGGTTAAACGCGCAGATTAGCTTACACCGGAAAGTAAACAGCGAGATTGTACGAGACTAGCGAGAATTCATGTTTGATGACGATTTATGAGAAAATGTTTGTCGGGAGAATTGCAATTGCCGATATTTTAGCGGAAACGCAAAATATTGATTTTCCATACCTTTTCAAGCCCTGGAAAAGGTTTTCTTAATTTTCCAGACTTCCATACCTGTGCACAAACCCTGTACAAACACCCTCGACAGTGAAGCGAGAGCTAATGATCGGCTTACAAACAGAGTGCATAGACACGCCAAGCCAAAACAAAGCGTTAAACATGGGCACCGCCATGTTGGCTATGGGTGCATCCATCTTGGAAGGAACCGAGTCGCAAGAGAAATTAACCGAGTACCCGGATAAGATTAAAAAGTTAACGGCTAACAGAGCGACTCCAACAATGGCTACCATTTTAAAGCAATGTGCCAATTTAAGGGGATTTCAAACAGTCATTACGGCACGAATGTATTAATTCTAGATTGATATAACCTGCCCCTGTGATGATTTTCCTTTCCCATCCATAAAGCCAGCGATCAAATCGTGCACAGGTTAATCAAACCGCAAAAATTCAAGCTAATTTAGACTTTGAAAAAATGTGACTGTATAGTCGAGCAAAATAGACGAATCTGACTATTGTTGGGAATTGACTCAGTACCTGGAGGCTATGGTAATTCTGAGACACAGTATGGGCAGGACCATGGAGAGTGTGGAGTTTTTAATTGTTTATTTTGAGCTAGACTAGATAATAGACATTATCATAATAGTACATCTGGTACGTACTAAGTATTATTCGAAGTAGAAACACCAACCGAAAGACCATAGTAAACCTATGGGAGGGGGATAGAATTAAAATATAGTTAACATATCTAAAAAGAAATACTAGACGAATGCGCGGCGAAATTAACGTCCTTTTGGATGTTTCGCCATAACTAATCAAGATCAAGCCCGACTAAGATATACACGAAAACTGGTAATAACATTGAATTATTTTATTTTTTCCTGCAGTTGACCTGTTACTTATTATAAAATGGTTACAGAAGATTTGAATACATACATATGAATAGTTGCTAGCGCGAAAACTACAAAGCAAACAAAGGGAGCCAGATAAATTGTTTCAGACGTGAACGAGTTTTTCTCCTTGTTCTTGTTATGTAAATTCCGCCTCTTGGAAAATGTCCCTTCTTGAGAACCTCCAAATATGAAGTATATTCCTATATCTGATTTCACTGTAGATTTTATACGTTATCTACAATTAATCCTGGCGTCATTTGTATTTTTGGACGATTTCTATTGGAGTTAAGTCGAAGTAGACCGGAGCATTTCTTATGTACATTAAAATTCTTTGTTCTGTTCATTAATGATTTACCTGAAAATGTAGACCGCATTTGCAAACACTTTACCAGTGATTTACCAGTGATTGCAGTCAAATACTTCACTGTAGAAGAAATGACTGCAATTTTATGGAGCTAGATGACCGTAGGTCTATATAACAACCCATGACTTGAAGAATGAGTTTAGGTTGTTTTTTAATGTGTTTAATGTTGGAGCGTTAATTGCGTCTGTTGGTAGAGAATTCCATACATTAACAACTCTATTTGTGAGGAAATAGTTGCGTAGATCAAGTCAACTGGGTTGTTTGTAAAGTTTAAGTGCATGTTCCCTAGTATGTGTAGATGCCATTGTGAAGAATTCATTTGGCTTAATATGGTCCAGGATAGAACAAATTTTGTAGTTTTCTATCATGTAAGCTCGGATTTTCCTGGTTTTCAATGTTGTAAGATTTAGTTTCTGGAGACGTGTTTCTTTGTGGATGACACTAAACTAATTGGGAATCAAAAAAACAACAGACCTTCAACAAAATATTGATTTAACCAGTAAATGGTCACTTGGCTGGCAACTTCGCTTTAACTCGACGAAAACCCATTCCCTACATTTAGATAAAAGCAACCCTAAGTTAGAATACATCATGACAGATTTTTATTGACCTAAAATGCATTTGATACTGTTGATCACAACATACATTGTATTATTAAAAAATTAGAACATTATGGAATAAGGGAAATAGCGAATGAATGGATAAAAAGTTACCTAGAAAACAGACCGCAATTTGCTTATATAAATGAAGTAAATTCAGATTATAAGACAATAACACGTGGTGTGCCTCAGGGATATCAATCCTTGGGACAGTACTATTTATTCTTTATATAAATGATATACTAAATTATTATTCTTTATTTAAATTAATAATTTTTGCTGATGATACTAATATTTTTCTCACAGGTAATAATTTACCTGAATGAGGTAAAACAATTAGCATCGAATTGGATGAAAGGAACACAAGGTTTAATGTCAACATGCAAGCTTTCGCTTAGCTTATCGAAAACAAATTTTTTGATATTTAGTAACAAAGCCTCTCAGAATTGTGAAATTAGCATTAATGACACAGACTTAGAAAGAGTATATATTACAAAATTTGTAGGCATGTATATTGATAACAAGTTAAATTGGAATAATCACATTAAAATGATCAAAGGAAAAGTAGCCATAAATTTTGCCATAATATATAGAGAGTTAAACATTTACTAACAACACCTGCATTATACTCACTATATACCTCACTAGTTGTACCATATTTCAATTATTGTTGTATAATCTGGGGAAACACATATCATACCAATATGTTGCCTATGTTTAAATTACAAAAGAAAGTAATTAGATTAGTAAATAAAGCAGAATACAACGCACATACAAAGTCAATCTTTATAAAAAACAAAAACCCCACATTATTTTATATGATTGAACTCAGCACATTGATCATAGCGAACACAGTGAGCAATGTCTTCACGCGAAGCCTCCCAAACGAAGTGAGTGTGCATAGATAACATGTACGTACGTGTAATGAGGAAAAATCTACAAAAAAAATTAGACAGGGAACCAGGCTAAATTACATACATCTTGCGACTGAGAAAGTGTTGTCGCCGGGCACGAGAATTGTTTATTCCAGTTCCGGTTTATGATATAGTTTTTGTGGGTTCTTTTCATGGGCCTCCATTGCATTATGGGATATGGTCCTTTAATATGCATGTGTTCCCCAAGTTTTATTTAGGGCAACCTGCCCCCTATTTTCAATGTCCAAAATTTGTGTTATATTGCTATTATGGAATAGCGTACATTTAATTCAGAATGTAAAACGATTAAATGGTGAGAAGCAGGATGGGTAAAAGCTATATGTATTCCTATTTAAGTAATTCTAATTGTAAGCGTGCGGTATTGTTCACTGTCTCATATTATTTTTCACATCCAGACACCAACCCATGGCCGTGGAAAGTTGTGGTTGTAAAGATTGTATGGATATAGCGCTGTAACATGAAAATTAAGGCTCGAAACATGCGATTTATCTTAAGATGTTCTTCACAACTAACGTTAATGGTTCTCTACTTTTATTTTTATTTTGGGTAAAATGCAGGAAATTTCAATTTCCCTTTCTCCGAGATCTAACAATACTCACCATTCTATTACTACTGATACAGCTAGCCTGGATAGCTGGGCCCTAGGACCATAGACTTAGTAAGCTTTACCGACCCCTGGAACCGGGTACTCGGCTCCCAACTGCCGAATACCCGTTTGCCATGACGCTCATATTGTTTGCATGGCCACCAAACAAGAGATACCCATGGCTTGCCTCCATGGGGCTGGGAGGCTTGGTCCATAATAGAATGGTGAGTATTGTTAGATCTCGGAGAAAGGGAAATTGAAATTTCCTGCATTCTCCTTCGATCAATACTCACCATTCTATTACATCTGATATACACCAGATTTAGACAGTAACCTGGTGGGAAGGGGCAAGCCATCAATTGCTACTTTTGCCCCTTGGAGAAAGAGCTAGACTTAAACTTGATCAATGGAGACCTAAAAGGACCATCAAGTTAACGGAACCGAATCACATTCACATCACTGCCCCACCCACCCTTTTTCTCCTAAGAAAATGGTGAGAACTCACGAACATGCATCTCGCCTGAAACACAAATATGCCAAGCGGGTTAACTGCTCTTTGCATGTATTAGCCTGGGAATGAGCATGAATATATAAGATGAATGAACATGATATACAGACATAATACAAAAAACTCAATCTTAATTACCTTTGGATTTCAGACATGGAGCCTCCAACCATTCACTTGTCCGGCCATCAGTGACACAATCTGGTTGACATCCTCTCGCTCGACCATGTCTGCTTCTTAATTCTTTCTTACGAATGCCAAAAAAGGGTGAAGAGCACTGTGGTCGTATAGCTATCGTTTCAAAACAGCTAAAGCGAGTGGATTGGCGGAGTCTGACACATCCCTCATATAGTAATCCGTGAAAGACGACTCACAGTGCCATTGTGCAACACCCATGATGTCCTCTAACGGAACACCATTGTACAGGGCGGTCGAGCTGGCTATTCCTCTAACATCGTGTGCCCTTGCGCATTGAACCTGGTGCCCAGTCGCAATCTCATGAGTAGTCTGAATGCATTCGACTACACAACGAGAGATAGAATCCATGGATGCAGCGCCATATGACTTCTTATGGCAGATCCACAGATGTCTATCATTCGACGTAACGAGCCTGTTCGTTTTTTGTACTTAGTCAAAGCACGGACTGGGCAACAGACACTGGCATCACGATCAGACCAAGTTAATTTCGGTATAATGATCGGTTTGCTGGGATATCTCGAAGATTGATTCTTTGACATAAACTCTGCTCTTGGCAGTAGATGCAGACCCTCTCCGGAGACAATAAATCGGTCCTCTCTGCTGAAAGTGCATGGATCTCACTGCGCTTTCTAGCTGAGGAAGCTGCCAATAGTAAGACCGCCTTTAGAGTCAAATGCTTTAGACTAGCCAAACGCAACGGTTCGAAAGGGTGCTTGGCAAGTACATTAAGCACTGAAGATAGACTCCAGATTGGAATGACCACCGGTTGTCTCGGTCGGAGATTGCTCATTCCCTTCACCATCACATTCAACTGGGCCACCTCTGGACTATCCCTGTTGGCTAGACAAGGGAAAACTGATGGCAAAGCTGACTTGTATCCAGCAATTGTGACAGGAGCTAGTCCTGAAAAGAAAAACGCACAGAGAAAGTCTGCTATTTGCTGAATAGTGGATTGAAAGGTATCAATACCCTTTTCTTCACACCAGTCTGCAAATCTGTTAAGCTTGTTGTTATATGACTTGAAGGTTGACCTCCTTCTCGCAGCTGCGATGAAATCTGCAGCTTGTCGAGAAAAGCCTTCTGACGTGGAACGTTGTTTGATAACATCCACGCAGTCAATTTGA
Source organism: Chaetoderma sp. LZ-2023a (assembly GCA_034401795.1). Classification (NCBI taxonomy): domain Eukaryota; kingdom Metazoa; phylum Mollusca; class Caudofoveata; order Chaetodermatida; family Chaetodermatidae; genus Chaetoderma; species Chaetoderma sp. LZ-2023a. The sequence goes on along the minus strand of CM067371.1, from coordinate 55,923,465 downwards.
ACATTTCGGGACGCTCGTGTAGGAAGCGTCCCTTGGCCTGGGAGATTATGTTCGGAATCTCGGGTAACTGCTCTGGATTCTCCACCAGCAGCTCTAGAAGATCCACGAACCACGCCCTGCTGGGCCAAAATAGCGCTATTAGCAGGACCATGCATGGGTCCTCCATGATCTTCACCAATATCTTCGGTAGAAGAATGGTGGGTGGGTACGCGTAAGTGTGCATCCCTCTCCAGCTTATCGCCAGAGGGTCTGTATCGACGGCATTTGGATCTGGAATCGGCGACACATAAGTCATGATTTGAGCATTTTCCCTTGTGGCGAACAATTCCACGTTGGGTTTGCCCCAATGCCCGAAGATCCTGTGAAGAACTGGAGGGTTGAGAGACCATTCTGTTGGCAGAATTCTCTGTCTGCGAGACAAAGCATCCGCCAGAATGTTCAATCGCCCAGGAATGTGATCTGCTTTCAAAACAACTGAGTAATTCCTGCACCATTGAATCAAGTGCCACACTTTGATACATAGTGTGGGTGACTTGGTCCCGCCTTGGCGATTTAAACAAATGTATGTATGATACTACTGTCGAGTTATCCGACCGTATGAATATTGCCTTGCCCCTGACTTTTGGAAGAAACTTTTCCAATGCCAGTTCCACTGCCATCATTTCCAACAGATTGATATGCAGCTGGCTCTCTTGGAGAGTCCATGTGCCCGAGACATGGTGTTCTCCCAGGCAGGCCACCCCATCACTCCAGCGATGCATCCATGTACACGGACAGCTGGGGCTGGGGTCGGTGCAGCGAAACTCCTACTAGGAGATTCTGACGCTTTTTCCACCATACAAGATGCAACATTATTGGCTCGAAAACTGGCACCAGTTTTGACAGGGGTTCTGTTCTCTGTTTCCACAGAGACAGCAGACACAAGTGGATAGGTCTTCGCATTAGAGCAGCGTACGGGATTACCTGCTCCATGGAGACCATTATGCCCAGCATCTGAAGAAACCGCCTCACCTGAATGTGGTTTCCCAATCGAAAACTCTTGAGGATGGCTAACAGAGACACCACTCTGGGTCGAATTGCATCCCTAAATAAATGAAATGTTGAGTGGGTGTCAACTCGGATTTCCCCTTGTTGACTATCCAGCCTAGAACTGAAAGTAACCTCAGAGTCAGAGCAGTAGCCACCTCTAACCTGGCTGATATGTCTGCTTTGATCAGCCAATCGTCTATATAGGTGTGAAGCGCCACGTTCTCTTTTCTGAGAAACGCTGTCACCGCAAGGACCACTCTGGTGAAAACCCATGGAGCTGTCGACAGGCCAAATGGGAGGACTATAAACTCCCATACTTGATTCTGAAACGCAAATCTCAGAAACCTGTAACAACTCCTGATCATTAGAAAGTGGAAATACGCATCTTTCAGATCAATCGATACACACCACATTCCCTTCCTCAATCCTGCCATTACCGACCTTGGAGTCTCCATCTGAAACCGAGGCGTATGGATAAACCAATTTAATGGCCTGAGATTGAGTATGGGATTCCATCCCCCTGTGCTCTTGGGGACAAGGAACATGTTTGAATAGAAGCCTGGAGTGTTCCGGTTTGCTGGTTTTATTGCTCCCTTCAGAAACAAACCTGACACTTCGTTTTGAATGGCTTCTAACTTGCCCGGGTCCCTTCGTACGGGTGTCCAGACAGGTGCCAAAGACAGACTCTGTGGTGGAAAATCCCACCACTCCGGCATGTACCCCTGGGATAACCATCCCAGGACCAGACTGTCTGACGTCACACCTCGCCAAGCCTCGACAGAACGCATGAGCCTTCCACCCACTATAGACGCATCGACGCCTAATGGGGGTGTCTGGCTCGCGATCTGCCCCCCCCCCCCCTCTCTCTCTTGACGTGAGAGATTGAGAACCATTTTGGTCTTGGCTTGGCCGGTCTAACTGGCACCGCTGTTCCTGTCGCACAGGTGCAGTCCAGGCAGATACGAAGGGAGCCCTCGTACCCTCAGGTACGATCCGCTCCCTTTTTTCCGCCCTTTGAGGACTTACCCTTCCCCTTCCCATGCCTGCCTCTCGGGCGATCAGGAGCAACATCGGGGAGGGTAGCGGCCTCCACAACCTTCTTGACTTTCTTCGCCGGAGGTGGCTGAGAAAACTCAGTAGAAGTAGAAGCAGAAGCAGCACTCGGCTTAGCTTTTGGCTTGCTTCTGTGCTTTTTCTGCTTCTTAGAAGGTTGCCCGATTAGCCGCTTGGCTACAAACCCCGCCGCCCCCACCCCTCCCCATATTGCTGCTGCCGCCGCCACCGCCGCGTGCCGCTACTACTACTACTACTACTACTACTACTACTACTACTATTACTACTACTACTACTACCTCTACTACTACTACTACTACTACTACTACTACTACTACTACTACTACTACTACTACTACTACTACTACTACTACTACCTCTACTACTACTACTACTACTACTACTACTACTACTACTACTACTACTACTACTACTACTACTACTACTGCTACTACTACTACAACTACTACTACTACTACTACTACTACTACTATTACTTGAAAGCCAGCCCGGTGAAAGAGGAGTTTTGTGAAAGAAGGGTTCATAGAACTAATGCTTGACAATAATAAAAACTACATATTTGCGAGTGTCTAGTGATCTAGCAGGAGAGATCTCAGAAATGTAAATGTAAGAATATCTGGAATGTACACTATCAAAAATTCCAGGTAATTCGTATGGTTGTGAGATGTATGGTGAAGGCCAGTCCGGTGAAAGAGGATGTTTGTCCTCTGGATGCTGGTCTGGTGATAGAGGACTCGCCTCCCAAACGCTCGGCGAAAGGTGCCATAGAATTGCCAGTTTCGAACCCCACTCGGGTAAAAAAATTTAAATAGGTAAAATTACATTCCAGATGATGAATGAGCTAAATCCTAGTGCCAGTGCGTTGTCAAAGACACGGCTCATAGAACTAATGCTTGACAAGAATAAAAACCACATACTTGCGATTGCCTAGCAGGGTTGGCTTGATTTAAATCAATTGATTTATATCATGATTTAAATCATGATTTAAATCACTCGATTTTTATCGAAAAAATCGTGATTTAAATCAGTTTTGCAAAAATAGAGGAATTTTCAAGTAATTAATACAATTAACAGTAATTTTGTTAAATTAAAGTAACATAATTATTTTACTGCTTCCATGGCACTTGAACATCAACACAAAATAGAATTATACACTTAATTGCTCATATTTGTCATCAGCAAGACTAGACCCAGTGCACGAGTCCACATCTACAATCTACATACTTGAGGTTCATGTACACAGTACATCACACATGTGTACAAAGTATGATCATTAAGTATGTGTAAGCTGTAAAGAAGAGGAGAATTCCATGTGCGTACATGTCACTACATGACCATTAAAGCAATAGTGTACATGAAAAGTCATGTATGGGCCAGTATGGCTATTACTATTAGTCTAATTCCAAAAGCACACTCTTTTAAAGCAAGACACTGTCTCTTTTTTCAGCTATGACATGCGTCTGGAGTCACTCTGGAGTGTCATTGAGTGTCTCGATTACTATTGGCTAGTGCTTATCAAGTTGGACTTTTGGGCTCCATTTTATTTAACACTAAAACAATAAAGATTGAAATGTTATTAAATTAAGTAGTTTACTACAACTTCAAAAATCAAAATCAGTAATTGCTGAAACTGGCAAGAAACTATATACATTGTAACACGTAAACACATCATTACATTACATTAACCCTTAGCACACTGATGTAGGAGTTTTAATTTTTCAAAATAAACATAACCCCTAGCACTCTGGAGCATGATAATTTAAATTTTCAAATTAAATTTAAAGATAAACTGGTGTACAATTTGCAACAATTTTTGTGGACGATGCTGCTGTCTGTGACAGCACCATCTTCCACAAAATTTGTTGAAAAACGTACACCAGTTTATCTTTAAATTTAATTTGAAATTTAAAAATTTCGACATCAGTGTGCTAAGGGTTAAAGATAAACTGGTGTACATTTTTCAACAAATTTGGTGGATGATAGAGCTGTCGCAGACAGCAACATCGTCCACCAAAATTGTTGAAAAATGTACACCAGTTTATCAATTTTAATTTGAGCATATTTTTAAAGACAGAAGTTAACAAGGTTGATAGACTTAGACAATGATGACTTTTGCATACCTTCATAGATTTTGTGCATCTAATTAGGGCTAATTCGTTAGATTTATGCATTGCATCATTTCTGTCCTATTGCTACTCACTGTATCTGTGATGCAATTGTGAACAAAATTGAAAAATCGTTGCTAATATGACGTAATATATAAATTTTGAACTCTATATATTATTAGTTCAAACAGTGATAATTAAAGAATAGACATCCCATCATTCGTAACATAATAAACATATTGAATATTTTGAAAGCAATTTCACTGAAAACCGTTGCTGACTTAGGCAGCAACGGCTTCCAGTGAAATTGCTTTCAAAATATTCAATATGTTATGAATGATGGGATGCATATTCTTTAATTATTCACAATTAAGTGATTAACCAGAACACTCGATATATTGACTATTGAGATACCGCAATTTTTTTATAATAACGATATCGATATTCTCTCAAGCAATATCGCGCAAACCTAACTGAGTCACAGATAGATGTGTCTGTCATCACTTTTCACTTTCAGTTTTCAATAATGCTGCAATTGTACTTCACTAGTCTAGTCAACAATCATCATTCAACTGAAACCGGAAGTCATTTTCTTTGTCACAGTTTAGGGACCGAAAAAGAAATACTAGTTTAGCCGCTTTTAAAGTTCCAAGTTTGTTTCTCAACTTACTCTGCACGAGCCCATAGCTGGAGAACACGCGCTCGACACCAGCTGACGCCGCCACAGCTGACATCAGACGCTGAGTGAATTCAAATGCTTCCAGCAGATCATCCTCGAAGTCACGTCTGTGCGACTTCCACCAATGAAGAGAGGTTACTCCATTAACAACTTCGTCGTTAAATTTAAGAATGTGAAATGGTGGTGCCATGGCCTCGAATTTGATTACCAAAGTCATCAAACCAGGGATTTCGGATGCTACGGTGAGTGCAGTTTCACGTTCTTGCTGAGTCAAGTTTCGACCACGGTATTTAGGGTGGAGTAGATTGGCCAGCATGTGGTGAGGTGTCACAGCTTGTTGATAACGCTTATCGGCCGCACGCTTTGTTGAATTATTAGTGTCATTATGCAGGGCCGTTTTTACATCTTTCCATAATTCAACTGCTTCTGCTATTGTGCAATTGTCCGATTGAGCTTTATCGAGAGCGCAAGCTACTGGTTTCAAACAAAGTCGGTATTCATCTGCAGAACGTTTGATTACTACATTACGAACTTTATTGGCAATGGCAACATCTATGCGGTCAGTATGTCCATCACAGATTGTCACAAGTGTCGGCCATGCCTCACAATACGAGTTTAAACAATCGTACATTGTGTTCCACCTTGTATCTGCTGGCATCACTAACTTTCTGCACGATGATTGGCGTATTTGGGCACTAGCAAAGTGGTTATTTCGGAAATACTTCACAACTTGTGTGACATGCTCCTTAACATTACCCATTTCTAAGTCCTTTGAAGTCAGATTTAGAAGATGAGGCGTGCATCCATACGCAATCATGTTGAAACCCAGTCGTTCTTTCAAGAACTCTCGCATCTTTGCTACATTAGCAGCATTGTCTGTGACGATACTACATATAATGCACCCAAAATCATTGTGCGTGTTTTCAATTGTCTGCTTCGCAATGTCATAAAGATATTCCGCTGTGTGAGGATGTCCAGAGGTGTCCGTAGTATCCACTAAGTAAATATCACCTAAGCAGGTCGTCACTGTAGCACATACGATAGGCTCGTTATGAATATTGCTCCAACCGTCTAATGCTAGACAGACAAGTTCACCTTCCAAATTTTTTCTCGCCTTCTCCCGCTCTTCTGTGTAGATAACATCCAAATATTTCCCCCCTATGTCCTTTCTGGATGGTGGTTGATAGCCTGGTCGTAAATCTTTTACAAGGTTTATAAAATGTCTATTTTCTACTAAGCGAAATGGGGAGTTCGTAGCATACACCATCCTAGCTACATCACGATCTAATTCACCACGTTTTTCTGCTGAAGTTCTGATGACATAATTCTGTAGACCATAATTCAGCTTGGGTATCTTAGCGGCCAATGTACCAGCAGCTAATTGACCGTGCACTGGGCGCTTCACTGCCGCTGAAGCAGAACTTGAAGTTGACAGAGGTTCAACTTCCATCACCACCACATCGTTTTGATCAACAACAGTTTCAACGCGCTGCTGCTGCTCAGATTGAGATGAAGTCCCCGTTTCTGTTGCGGCTACAGCTAGACCTTGAAGTGCTGGTGTTGGTGGACCTGTGCAATTGGCTGCATGTTTTTTTAACCGCTCTGGGATACCTTGGAGTTCGTGTCGGCAGACCTTGCAGACAGCCCGGACACCGGCCTTATCTGGGGGTCTTCACTTTCTCATAATGAATCCATATTGGATCTTGTTTTCGGCCGGAGTTAGACATTTTGCTAATTATGGAATTGAAAATATTTCATAGCCTTTGTCACTTAAGCAGTTTTGACTGTATTTTTCAAGAATGAAAAAATGCTTTTCTATTGCATCATTTAAAAAAAATGATGCAATAAAAAAATGATGCAATAGAAAAATGATGCAATAAAAAAATGATGCAATAAAAAATGATGCAATAATAATACTGTTAAAACTGCTTAAGCGAACAAAGTTTTTTTGTATTAAGAAACCAGCAAGCTTAAAATTCAGTTAAAAATAAGTCATAAAAATACCACTTTATTCAGTTCCAAAATACAGTTTAGCAATGCATCTGGACCTGTATTAAGAGACCACCTGTCTTAAGAGACCACCTTCTGCGACTCCCACAGCCAGTGTCTTAATACAGGTTTCACTGTATAAGTTTTACGTAATTTCCTGGGATGTCGCGAATAAAAATCGATTTAAATCATTGAAATCGATTTAAATCAAAAAAATCGATTGATTTGATTTTTTTGAAAAAAATCGATTTTTTTCCAACCCTGTTGCCTAGTGATCTAGCAGGAGGGATCTCAGAAATGTAAATGTAAGAATATTTGGAATGTACACCATCAAAATTCCAGATAATTTGTGTTGTTGTGAGACGGGTGGTTCAAAGCCAGTCCGGTGAAAGAGGATTTTTGTCCTCTTGATGCTGGTCTGGTGGTAGAGCACTCGCCTCACAAACGCTAGGCGAAAGGTGCCATAGAATACACCTTCCCAAATTGACGTCATTACGCCGGGATTCCCCTAAATCAATGCTCAGAACAAAACTCCTGGCTGGTATTGCCGCCACCAAGCCGCTGACCTGCGTTGAGTTACTTTTGCGCACTAAAATACAGCGCAAACTAAACTGTTCGTGTGATATATCAAAATCATTATATTATTTAAATCATATATCATTGAAAAGTGCATTCAATTGCCGAAACATTAATGTATTATTGTTTATATTTTTGCAGCATTTTCACTGAGGTATTTGCGTAAATAGAATACACCATTCAGCTTAGATTCATTAAATCAAGTGGACAATAGGGGATATTTTAAAATTGCAATCAACTCTATTAAATTTTATAAAACTATTAAAACTAACACAGAAATGTATTGAAAATTGGCTCAGCTTTCCAATGATGTATGACTTCAAAAATATTATAAACATAGTTTTTCATACGCATTGTCTAAAGTGCACAGTATCTGATTCCCATAGTAAAGTAATGCTGCTTGCGCGTCGGCTATCCATTTGTATCTCGCGAGAACTTCGAATCCAGATCGAGAAAAGTATCTCGTATGTATTGAGTCGCCATTTGTGTAGTGATTTCCACCATAATATGGTGGTAGAGAGAATTGAAACTTAAAAGGACATGAGCACTACTCTCCTCATAGCAGACAATATTAATTCACGTAAAACGAGATGATAAAAAGCCTATAGTAGTCTGTATGACAAGTAGTTAACAGAAAAATAGTTCCTCTGAATTCGTCATAAAATTCAAATCTGTCGCACGTCTGTCACATACAAAATGAGGTCAAGAATTTGCTGACGTTGCGTGGATATTGATATCACACGAACCACTGGGTGGGTCAAGTCCATTTTAATATCTGTATTAGGCTAGTGATACAGAGGTTAAGACGATCCATAGTGTTCCTTTTACAGTCCGCTATGGTGATTAACTGGGTCCCGATATGTCTGATCGCCGAAGTGGAGTCTGTGTAACAGTCTAGTCTGTGTGATGACGTAATGAGATGGCCGGTCAATACATTAGAGGTGTATTCTCGTAGAAGCCACGCCTCTATTTTTAGAATGGTCGGCTATCGTATCTACCAGCCGGGAGTGGTATGTGCGATGCATTCTGGGAAGGTATTTTCCGAAAATACGCTAATGTGGGAAAGGTCTATTGCCAGGTTCGAACCCCACTCGGGTCAAAAGATTGAAAAAGGCAAAATTACATTCCAGATGATGAGTGAGCTAAATCCTAGTGTCAGTGCGGTGTCAAAGACAGGGTTCATAGAACTAATGCTTGACAAGAATAAAAACTACTACTAATGTCCTACTACTACTATTACTACTACTACTACTACTACTACTACTACTACTACTACTACTACTACTGCTACTGCTACTGCTACTACTACTACTACTACTACTACTACTACTATTACTACTACTACTACTACTACTACTGCTACTGCTACTGCTACTGCTACTACTACTGCTACTGCTACTGCTACTGCTACTACTACTACTACTACTACTACTACTACTACTACTACTACTATTACTACTACTACTACTACTACTACTGCTACTGCTACTGCTACTGCTACTACTACTGCTACTGCTACTGCTACTGCTACTGCTACTGCTACTACTACTACTACTACTACTACTACTACTACTACTACTACTATTACTACTACTACTACTACTACTACTACTACTACTACTACTGCTACTGCTACTGCTACTGCTACTACTACTACTACTGCTACTGCTACTGCTACTGCTATTGCTGCTGCTACTGCCACTGCCACTGCTACTACTACTACTACTACTACTACTACTACTACTACTACTACTACTACTACTACTACTACTACTACTACTACTGCTGCTGCTACTGCTATTGCTGCTGCTACTGCCACTGCTACTACTACTACTACTACTACTACTACTACTACTACTACTACTACTACTACTACTACTACTACTACTACTACTACTAACCCAACTGCTACTATCATCACCAATAGATACGTTAAATATTATAACAAAACTACTGGATGAGCTGGAGTACAGTTAAGCGTCGTTAGCAACCAAGATGGCGTCGGGATACAACAAATACGAGGAATGTATGTCTACCCAGAGAGGCCAACCTGTCAACGGGACTCGGCATTACCAGAAGTCCATAATACTAGAATTATGAAACCGCGTATTAGGTAGTGTTTCCTGTATTTACCACCCCGATAGGCTTTATAACATATGATGTGACGCATTGCTCCGTAAAATCTCAAATTTTCCAACTTCGCGCTGAAAACGACTGATGAATCAAGGAAGAAAAGTAGTCGCGAGAATTCTACAATCGCGTGTACGTACGTGGGTGTGTGCGCGCGTGCCAGGCAATAGAATACACGTGGTCTTCAACGCCGGGTAAAATTTACGTGTCTAATCTGAATGCCAATAACAGACACACACACACCCTCCCCTCAACCCCACCCCACGTACTCCCACCAACCCTCAGCCATCCCACCCCCAGCTATACATCCCTTGATAGCAAGCAAACGTTGGCCCAACGCTGGCCCAACGTTTATCAATATGTTGGGCCAACGTAATTTTGCTCATCGGCCCAATGTTGCATGGGCCAACTTTGGCAATACATTACTGGGCCAACGCGCATAAATATATGAAGATATTTAAAATAGCACACCAGAAAGCATAAGTTAACAATTAAAATATTAACAGGTGAATATTATGTTGATTTTGTTAAATTTACTGTGAAATTTCCTATGCTGGCCCAAAGTTGGCTCAACGTTGGCAAACAAGTGATACAGCCAACGTTGGACCAACGTTGGGCTAACGTTGTAATGCCAGCTACGATCTGCCGACCTGTTGCCAACGTTGGCCCAACGTCTACATGTTATCTGGGTTAATTTTATCATGAATAATGTGAAATGTTTGCGCATGAGCAATAGCGGGTGACGATGACCCAGAAACTAATATTTTTGTATGCAATATAAAAATTTGATATTATTTCATTGTGAAGAATATTTCCCCGTAGATCTCCAACTGATCTGAAGTATTTTCCCAATTAGAATTTTGTAGGCCTAGCTATACAGCATGTCGTGTGGAATATCCTGCAATCAGGAATCTAAGAGGACATCTTCATACGAAAACAGAGACGATATTGGCAATGTGAATGGATACTCAGCAGACGAGACGAACCGTGGTAGCATAAGACCTGGTAAATGTAAGTTCATCTATTTTTGTGCTCTTGAAAAAGATGACAATAGGACATGGGAAATTAATTGCTTAGACGTATGCCTACTAAATTAATGGATTGATCCGAATGTATGTCTTTACTATTTACTCAACATTTTGTTGAATATTTTAAAATTCATTTGACTGGGCGCTTGTTTAAAGATATTCAACAGCTTACCTGTATAGTTGCCATGAAAATGGGATTCTGATAATCTAGGGATGACATTATATAACTCGATCCCAAAAGGTGCAAAACGTGGGTGGAGCTTAGCTAGAAATGAGAATAGCATGCCTAGAAATGGACTCCTTTATTGTTGAGTCATACCGCATTTACTGATTAGGCACACTTAATTCATTGATTAACCGCAATAATGCTTATCATTAAGAACACTAAATTTCTTGACAACCCACTCTAAATGGAAATGCAGCGTCCTATGTGCAAGGGTGGGTGGGAGGGGGGGGGGGCGTTGGTTGGGGTGGGCGTGGGGTGATGGGGTTGGGGCGGTGGGTGTGTGGATTGTTAACTGACTACACCACCAAACGCACGAGATTTGCGAAAAATACGTTTGATGTAGTCTACTCATACAAACAGTATTCTAAAATCGAGCCGATGATTATATTTATTACTCAGAATGTAGCAAATGGTATTTTCCCGGGAGAGGACATGAGATGGGAAACATTGTAACTATTTTGTGTAAGATTTAAGTTAAATCGTACCAGCAGTTCCCAAGATATCCATAGATCCGGGTAACGGCCAAACTCACACTCAGGCACGCACGCGCGCACGTACGCACACACTCACGCGCGCGCGAACGCACGCACGCACGCACGCATGCGCGCACACGCACATACGCGCACAAGCACGCTCGGGGAGAGGGTAATTATAGCATCACGTTCCAAAAGCACCAAAATAACTTGAATGCAATCGTCATCTATGTATTTAGATTGATGTTGTTACTGATCACGTTCATGAAGAGTTCACATGTCTTACGATAGGAGAATGACAAGTCCATCTATAGAGGTTATTTTAATACCGCCGTTTGTCCTCTAAAACATAGAACTTCATCATCGCATCATCTATAGGGGGGCATTGGACCTCGTATCTGTTACTCGGTGCGTTAATGTGGTCGCTCTTTAATACCTGTAGGCCTACTCGGATGATATAGGCATATGTGTTAAAATGCACTATGATAATTAATATGATATCAACACTTTTAACACGCAAGCTGACTAAAATCCTTTTGTCGACCAAGAGAAGACAATATTTGAAAATTTACCACTGGAATGACTGGCTTTCCAGTGAAAATTTTTCAAAAATAATCTCTTGGTCCGTCATTTTCTATAAGAAAATACAAATTCTTCTGAACAAAGTTGAGCATTAAAAGACGACAACTATAGCATATCATAATTTAACGTTTTTAACTTAATATTTGTTATATGATAATGAATTTATTATAAAATATGCCCCGTGTTCTAGTGAAAGGGTTACTTCAAATACGCATGCACTAATATCCGTCTATAGCAGGACTATATGGACTATCTTCGAATGTGTAAAAGCCGTAGAAGGGCAATTGAACTAGTTGAAATATGTCATTCAAGGTTACAATCAAAGCGATCCAAGGGTTTTAAGTGGATATGCAAACTATAAATCTATATGGGTTACAATAATACCGCGCTCGTGTTGGTATCGATGGATCTCTGAGCTTCTTGACTCAATTTCCAGAAAACAGTACAGGTAAGGTGTTGACTATTTTGAAACCAATTTGTCTTGGTGCTGTTGCTGCTTGTGGCAGTAATATCGCCCAGTCAAATTGTTTCAAAATATTCACCAGCATGTTTTGTAAATAGCAAAGACATACAATTCGTACAACGTGTCGGACTATTAAGCACTTAAGATGGACTAAATTGAGTGAGTCATGACGTCATGATTACGACGTCATCCTATACGTCACGTCGTTGATTATGACATCATATGACGTAATATGATGGATAGACAACATAAAAATGCCAATTAGCAAGTGGTATTAATTATCCTCCCTCCGTCAGAGGACGAGTACATTGTATTCAGGGCAACAATCCATGATTGGCCTTGTTAAAATATGTGACCTATAAATATGGGTGGTCTCTTAATACAAGTGGTCCATATTGTGTGGGCCACGCATTACCAAGTGGTATTAGCCATGTAATGCTCAATTTGCTCATGACAATTTCAATAGCGAGTTCCATTTCTAGGTATGCCACGCCTATTTCTAGCTAAGCTCCACCCCGTTGTGCTTGTTGGAATCGATGTATATATATACGCTGAATAATGAATTCCCAGACTTCCAATTTCAAGGTAACTATACAGGTAATCTGATGACTATTTTGAAACTAATTTGACTGTGTGCTTTTAAAGGTTTGCTGCCGCTGGCCGCAACAACGCCAGGTCAAATTAGTTTCAAAATATTCAACACGATGTTGATTAAACAGTAAAGATATACTGAGCTCGATACGCCATTCATTTACACATTTTGGATTGTGACGTCAGCCTGTATATGAAGTAATTGATTATGACGTCATATCCTTCAGTTACAGATCGAACCCAGCCATTATCATAGAAAATGACTGTTGAATAAATAGTAAAGACATACAATTCGAACAGCGTATGGTCAAATTAGTTTCAAAATATTCAACAGCATGTTGATTAAATAGTAAAGACGTGCAATTCGCATACTTGACTGGCTATTCAATGTTCCTGGTGGAGCTAGATACGTCATTCATTACATATTTTGATTGTGAGGTCCAGCTACATCTGACCTAAATAATTATGACGTCATATACAGAAAAATCCATTATCATAGAAATTGTCCTATGTCTAATTGCCGTCCAAGAGACCATTGTGGTTTTTCTTTTGCAATTTACTACTGGAATTATAGGGTCGGTTATCCAACCAGTCATTCCAGTGGTAAACTTTCAAAACAAGTTCTCCGGCGAGTAGCTAATGCAAATCGACATTTCTCACGATCACCGCAAGAAGCCATTTGTGGTCAGTTTGATAGAGTGCTAAAGTGGACATATAAGAGACGCCGCGAGTGGGCGTGTGCTTGAGTACTTTCATCTGCAGAAGGAATGATAAACATGTTTTGTACGCAGTCCTTCAGCAAAAGAAGCTTATTTAGAGTAGTTATTTGGAGTTCCGTTGGCTGTTTATTAAAATAATTAAGCGGCCATCGCCGCGCAAACTCGATTACAGTCGGACCAGAACAAATAAGAGAACTCGCCATGAATCACGCGCATGAAGATCATAATTAAGAGATATCAAGCAATCTAAAAATAGAGCTGTGTCTTCGCGCCGAGAATTATTAGATCTCGTATCGATGGAGATCTCGCGAGACACAGCCCCACAATCCCCTGCGCGAAATGGCCGCGCCTATAGGCAATTCTAGGCAGCAATAAATAGAAGCGTTCCCGCTAGAGCGGGCACGCAATAATTCTCACCAACATGGGGTGGGGTGGGGTGGTGGGACTTGGGGTCAGGGGTGGTGGGGGCTGAGAGGGAGATTGCGTGCGTGCGTGCGTGCGAGCGTGCGTGTGTGTGCTTGTTGGGGCTGGGGGTGGGCGGAGGTTGTGGTGGGTTAGGTGTTGGCGCGGCTGGGTGGGGGAGGGGTGGGGGTGGGACAGGCGCGAGCCTGCGGCCACCCGGCCACAGCATGTAGGCCCGAAAGCAACGCTCGCCAGAAGCACATATTAGTTAACTTTTAAATTTGGTCGCTCTACAACGTTTCTCGTTTCAATTTTATCATGTGGCTACATTTTCTTTTCAGATAAGCGCACCCAGGAGATTTTCTGCACAGTGTTTAGTATTGCGCTCACGCTGGCAATTCTCACATATCTGTATAGAGACTTTACCATCTACAATGCCGCTGGTGTTCTTACTACTGCAGGTCAGTGGCTGGGAGCGATGTTGTTTGATTGTTGCTTTCTGTTGTTGTTGTTGTTGTTGTTGTTGTTGTTGTTGTTGTTGTGGTGGTGGTGGTGGTGGTGGTGGTGGTGGTGGTGGTGGTGGTGGTGGTGGTGGTGGTGGTGGTGGTGGTTGGTGGTGGTGGTGGTGGTGGTGGTGGTGGTATTATTATTCTTTTTCCTTTTCCTCTTCTCATTTTCTTTCTCTTCTTGTCTCTGGTGGATTCATAGTCATCGTCGTCGGCGGCGGCGGTGGCGGCGGTGTCGGCGGCGGTGGCAGTGGCGGCATCATTATTGCTTTTGTTTTTCTCCCTGCTCTCGTAGTCTCAGTCCTTATCTTCATGATTGTATTGCATCGTCATCTGGGCTGTTGTCGTAATCATCATCATTATTGCTGATACCGTTTTTATTGTTTTTGAATGCTTATTAGAGAACTCATTGAAACCTGATATAGGCAGCAATAGCTAGCTAGGGTCCTACAACATTGCTTCAAAGAGACATTAACTTACGCGAATTAATCTGCTTTTCATTTTTATTTAAAGCTGCCCCGTAACACAAAATAGAGAGATGTGAATAGGAGTGACGCGGAAAGGAAGGTGTTGATGAGAAGATAGTACTTGAATGGTGTGTGTACCTTTTACTGACCACTTGGCAGGAGTCCTTATTCTTTACTACCTTTCCCTCTAGCTTCTGGTAACATTGCCAGGAGATGTTGCTGTTTATGAGTTAGCAACAACTTTGAGTCATATTGATTTAACATGACCACTATTTTTCCATACACTTGTTGACGCATCTTCACATTTTCTCACAGCAATAACGAGAAAGCATACGATACATCTTTTCCAGCTATCGTTATTACTTCGCCGTGTAATTAAAAGATGGCGACTTCACAGATTATAAACATGATAAATCTGAACTGCCTTGTACTTATGTTCCAATCAAAAACGTGCCCTTGCTTGCAACCTTTCAAGTTCACCAAGGAGGTAGTTTATAAAAGGTTTCTTCGTATTTTAATTCGCCCTACTATGTTATAATAATAACAACATATCTGATTAAATTTGTAGTTCTTGGATTGACGACGGCAGATTTGGTTATGGGAGTTGTTCACTGGGTCGCTGACAGATGGATTTCACAGAATGTACCAGTCATTGGGGAGGTAAGCTATGGAATCTACCACATGCGAAAGACCCAGCACTAATTATAGACAGTGGCGCCGCCACAGGGGGAGGCAAAGGCGTGACAATTGTCCTCATCCCAAGAATGCTGTGGTCACCTCCCCACCACCCCCATCCCACCCCCTTATGTCCACGACCACGTGACAAATCTAATGTATTAAAGAGAACCACAATATTACATAGACTCTTAGATCATACGTATGCACGCATAGGCAGCGTGTTAGTGAGGATATAAAAGCGAATGTTCTTTGCATGTATCTCCCACGCTGGTGCCGCCCAGGTGCTTAAAATAGAGATATAGGTCATATACATGTTTTGCCGTAAGATGCATTTGTGCGCATCTCACTGTTTCACATGCATTGTTCTTGTATTTCAGTTGAATAGCAGAAGTTGGTCTTTTATAAGGTGTCTTTACTGAATTTTACATGAATAAATGAGAGGGTAGCTATTAAATACCTCTACCCCTACCTAATAATATAACGAATAGTAACACGCCTATGAATGCTAAGCTCGTATCTTCTACAGTAATACTGGGCCATACCATAATAAGCTCCACCAAATTTGTGCTTACGGATGGCAGCTTATAAAATCCACACACCGCTTTATTCAACATAGCCTACCGTATTACTCATGTTTGCATACAGTTTTACTATTTGAGATACAATCCTCATAACCGTAGGCGCTATATGTAATGGTGTTTCGAATTTTTTACCATATTTATACGCGATTTTCGGTACGGTAAGTCCAGGACGGGTTACAAGATATGCGCAGTCCATGCACTGTGGATAGATCAAACTAAATCCGATTGATAACCAATCTTGAATGCAATGCTTATTTACATATATTAGTATAGTCAAATAACGAACAGCACTGTATGAGAAATGTTTACGTTACATGATTGTTTCATTAATACAACAAATTGTATGTTGGAATACACGTAGAAGACCGTGCCATAGGATCCGTGGTCAATGTTTGGGGAACTTGTTTTGAACATGGTTTTAATGTTCCCATGGGCCAATGAAAATAATGAGTCAGGATATACCTCTCAAAAGTTTGGGGAATGACCAGCAGTGGGCATTTTTCAAGATGGCTGACAGTAATGTCCGATTTCTTGCTGTACACTATGTAATAATCAAACAATACATGGCATGCTTCATATTAAATTGAAGCTTATTATAATGTATTGTCGAAGGTCCCCTAAAATTACGTTTTACCTATAGTCGTTAATGCTATGCGAAATTTATGTGATTTGTCAAATCACGTAAATCATAAAAATATGACTGTCGCTAGTATTTTACAGCAAAGTTTACTATGCTGCACATAAAAAAAAGCTTACGAAAATGCAAATTCAGTAAAAATACCATTAGGGTCTTCTACTATTTATTATTATTTTATATAAGAATATCAAACTAAAGCACACCACACTGAATTGACATGTTGAACAATTCATAACCTATTAAATCCTTAACACTATGCCAGATGAATTCCACGTTTCTCGAGTTCTCGGATATCCATTCAAGAAAGCTGTTGACTCGTTTGAAATTAATTTGTTTGGAAGGTGTTGCTGTACTAGGCAGTAATGACTTCCAGTTAGATTAATTTCAAATATTCAAAAGAATATGCATTACATCATATCGAAGTTGTTTTATCTAGAAATGATTGTTGAAAAGGATAACAAAATATAAGGCGAGTTGTTAATTACACTTGCCTCATTAAACAATCTTAGGTTTGCGAAGCCAACATCCCTCTCATCGCCTGTGTCTGAAATAGGCCTATCTAAAATACTGTTGGTAAATGTGTCTTTAAGCTGTGATACATGTCTGGCAAGGAGTGTAACCAGAGTGAATGGGAGTGTGGCTAGCTATATCCGCGCGCACGCATATATACATTCAACCTCTTCTATCCTTGGAGAAGAGGAGACGGTGAAGCCTATACATTGCTGGAAATACAGCCATGCATATGTTTGATAGTTTACTCTGTGAGATTCGAGGCCATGTGAATCGTCATTTAGTGGAATTTTCATAGTTGATTTTCGTCTGATATTCATCCATTTCTTGCGCTGGCATCAGTGCTACCTTGTCGCCGTAGACACAGTTGATTAAGAACCGTCTTATATTCCAAATTATTTCTGCTTAAGCAAGACGTGTCTGACTAAGAGCAGAAAGAAGAGTAAAAAAGTCTCTTGATTGTGTAGTTCAGTCAAATGTAGACCTAAGCGTCTTTCGAAAACAGTTTCCGAGAGGCATGGATGTAACCGTTATGTTTGAATCCCAAACCCCCATCTATTTAGCGAGCAGCATAGACGCAGAGAGACATACAACATGCGCACCCTCTGCAGACGTCACAGCGATAGCATTAGCTCCTCATTTGAGAATAAATGAACGGCAAGTTAGTGTCAACTCCAGTGCATTCACGTTCACATTCATCAAGGTGCATATGCGGTGATACAGGTAGATCTTCACAACAATTCATGAAACCATTTCCTCACTCACGCATATTACGTCATAATCAACTACGTGTAGAATGTCGTTATGACGTCATGAATGACATAGATATGTACGTCACGAACGCATATTTCAAGACGTGTGTTGTTGTACGAATTGTATGTCTTTACACTATTTAATAAATACTATGTTGAATATTTTGAAACTAAATTGACTGGACGCTGTTGCTGCCATAGGCAGCAACAGCGCCCAGTCAAATTAGTTACAAAATATTCAACAAATTAAATGTATAGTTTTCAGGAAATTGATAGTTAGAGAATTCGGGGATCGATCAATCCCAACATGGCGACGTGTGGGTAGAGCTTAGCTAGAGGTGGGCGGGGCATAGCAAAAACTGGAAAGGTCCATTGCGAATAGAGGAAACTGGCATTCATCTTTTGAGAGAAAGTTGCAAATTTGTTCTTTAGAAATCTCTGAATATGCTACAAGTTTGCTTGTCTTTGAAATATTTGATGGAAATTCTCTCACTGGTGGACTATGTTCGGGCATACATTTTTAGATCCTGTGAATTCGCGATTCGTTTTTTTCCCCTTTGCGAAAAGCGGAATTTGTACTATTAGAATTTGAAGAAGTATGCACAGAATCTTGTATCTCGTTCACATTGTTTGCATGGGTATGCACTGCCTTTACACTCTTAAGTAATCGTTTCCCGCCAGCCTTAATTTTGGATACTTTGTTCATTGTACATACAATCCATAAATCCAATGGTATACTGGAAATGGATTCCCTGCCATTGACTGGGAAAACGGGTCAGACGTGAACACATCAAGTTCAGCAGGGATTAAAGACCTTTATAGCCAAATCTCTTCTAACGAACGTCCATATGTTATCATACTCAGTTATCCATGGTAGCATTAAGCGGAGAGGCACTCTGAATCCATTCCAATCTTTGGTTCGCAGACTGATTATTCACCAAGAGGATCTCAATCATGTACATAATGCAGAACCAGAAAGTTGCTTGTGGCCTCCTTTCCTGTTTTACCATTTTAAACATTGACATTCAGTGATATCTCTATGTGTGACTCCATTGCATACAGGGCAGCTAAGCCATCTTTCTCTGAATTCTCAACAAGCTATTTCAATATTCGAGACAGGTCTCTTACTTCATCTGACATCCTTGTTCCCAATTCAAAAGCTCTTCGGATTTGACGTCTTGAAAGAACGCCATAGATTAACTTTGCATATAATGAGAATTTAATATTTTTTTAATTGGTTAAATATCTTATAATTTATATAAAGCTAGAGTACCTTGACTTAGTTTTATATTCTTTTATAAAATAATAATGAATATTAGACGACACTGCCATGGGTTTGGAATTATAAATTTTGCATATTTTATTGTGTATTTAACAACGAATAATAAGCCATCGAAAACTGGAAGCTAAAAGAAAATGATTTTTGTGCATATGCATTGCCATAAGCTTTATTTTGATACGCAGCATGGTAACATTGCCATAAAATAACAACGACAGTCAAATTTTGAAATTTTAAGCTTTTAGCACAACTTAGACTTGACATGGCATTATCAAATATAGATAAAACATAATTGTAAGGAGGTTTTAACATTGCATTTTAGTACGCTCTTGTATTTCATAATTTGACTACATATTCTGGAGCAGGAAAGCTGATATTATCGTCGACCATCTTGGAAAACCTTTGATAGCTATTTCCCGACTCATTTTTTCAGTGGCACCTGGGGACATGGGAAAACCATGTTCAAAACAAGGTACCCAAACATTGGCCTCGGAACCTATGGCAGCGACTTCTACTATTAAGTAGGACTTATAGTACTCTTCCTAAAGCACACCTGTTTTCATTCGCATTCCACATACAGTATCATACGGTATTATTCATACGAAACACGTGTGCTCACTCTAACCCTATTTCATGGCTTCTATGGCTGTGAACATTTATTTCAGATTCTCGTCAAACCATTCAGACTTCACGACCGGTATCCCTCCGCAATAATCAGGCACACCTTTATTCACACCAACTCTATCCTATTGACGCTCACCGCCATTCCGTTGCTGCTACATGCATCCTCGTTGGCCCTGGCAACCCCTGAAGAAATTCACCAATCATACACCTGGCACTGTTACCTTTTCTTCACCGTGCTGTTTGTAGGTTTTTCCAATCAGGTACGTACAACAAAACGTCAATTGTTGCTTTAATCAGCATCGATGATTTATTAACCAGCTTTATACAATTTTATTCTGAGGCCTATTAGGACATTGAAACATAAAGTCAATAAGAGCAATCGTAGGTTGCAGAACCCCACATTCCTGTTTTGGTCACATAGTAAAAAGCTTTTGGATTTTTTCGGATCTTCCAGATTTTTTTGGATTTTCCTGATTTTCTTCTTCCGATTACGAAAAAAGAGCTGTGTATTTTTTCTGCATCATGGCCAAACTTTGGAAATCCTCCTTCACGGCAAGTTCCTTTGTTGTGTTAAAATTCGAGCCAAATCGGATCAGCAGTTTTTTTTAATATAGCTCATGGCACACGCAAATGCAAGCTCGTACCCAATAACGCACGGTCAATATCATCGTCCACTTACAGGGCGATGGTAATATCATGTAGAAAGCATGTTTGCACGCATGTGCGCGCGGGCACACACACACACGCACGCACGCACGCACGCACGCACGCACGCACGCACGCACGCACGCACGCACGCACGCACGCACACACACACGATTGCAATACCATCTTCACATTACGGTGTGAGGGTAATAACATTGAGAAAGCATGTTTGTCCCATGGGTCCATAGCTCAGGCAATCGTAATACAGGGCTTTAAAATCTAGACCATAGACAGTAATAGCTACTAGTTTAATTAGTTTCAATAGATTCAATTTAATATTATTTACAGCATACAGACAGATAATAGACTTGGCGTTTCTGGTCCGCGAGTGTGAAAGTGCTGACCGAAGATTTCAAAAGTCAAATCTATCCAATAAAGCATCTACCTTCTTTCGAGATAAGATGGCAGTTCTGTAAGACAGGTGGTCGTCCAACCACGTTTCTTAAAGAACCACAATCATACGGCCAATACGGCAACTACGGACATGTATCCTCCTATAATATAAATAATTTGCTATAGAAAAACGTCTTTGTGGCCATACCATGGCGGTTCTCTAAGACAGATGCTTTCTTTTTTTCATTTTTTTAGACAGACGCTTTCTCTCGACCATTTAAATCCAGCCTTATTGACTTTTCGATTCCGACTTAAAGTGATCTTGAATCAGTAAATTGATAGACAGACATATTTGGGAACACAACTATGACTTTAAGACGCCGTACTTAATTAAAATAGATATCAGGCTACGGTACTATGTTTACGATAAGAAATATGATTAGAATTTGCTGTTATCCTAGATATTAGATACCAATAGATGCCAATATAATTAGTCTACTAGTAAATACTGTGTTGTATTGAAACATGGGCTTAAACGCATTTTGTTTCTTTCTTCAGTTCCACAAGTGGTCGCACATAAAATGCAACACTGATCTTCCCTGGTATGTCAACCTGATGCTACGACTGTACCTACTTCCATCATACCATCACCACGACAAGCACCACGTGGACCCGTTCGATTCATGCTATTGCATCACCAGTGGCTGGTGTAACTATCCGCTTGAGGTCTGCCAGTTCTGGTACAGAGCCGACAGAGTTTTGGAGAAACTAACCGGGTACCCGCCGAATTACAATCGAGTTCCGAGATGTCTTTAAACGTGATTGAAAGAGTAATCCAGTCTTTTGCCTGAAATGCGATATTGTCAATGCCCAGACTGTCACTATGGAATACGAATGGTCTGATAATAAAGCGGCGTGATAAATTAAAATCCTCAGTCTTTTAAAACTTAGCGGCTAATAGCGATATTATTCTTGTTACTGAACCATGGTGTTCTGATTTATTTAATTATAACCTTGAAGGCTTCACATATTGTGCTTTAGTTAGGCCGATGAATAAAAGGGCGATTTGAGCCTCGGGTGGTTTACTTATTTACGTTAGAAACAATATTTCAAGTGGCATCGCACTGGATAACACGGAGTCGGGTGATATAATGTCGATGTTTGTAAATAAAAAATAGTTTTGTTTAAAAGCTGATTTATATATATATGTCTTTGCTACGTATTAGCTGTAGGTTCTTGCAGAACAGGGGAAGTGGAAGTGGAAGTTTTTGATAGACTTTCTACTTTTATTACCAAAAACGAATTGTAGCTTTTATTATGCGGTGACTTTAACGCCAGAACGATTATTTTGCCAGATTTTGTGGCAAATGATAATAGTAATCACCTGCCTGTAAATATCGAATATGAAGAAGACATTCCACTACCTCGCTTCTCTAAGGACCTGACAAAAGCAAATAGTACTGGAAATAAATTATTAGAATTTTGTAAGGAGACATGGATCAGAATCGTGAATGGGAGATTTGGATGAGACAGGAGGGGGGGGGGGGGGTGGGTGGGTGAGTAGGGGATATAACATATATAACTGCCAAAGGGGTGAATGTGGTGGATTATTTTCTCTGCTCCTTTAATAAATTCGATATAATAAAAGATTTTGTAACTGAAGAGCCAAATGAGCTATCTGAACATAAATTTGTTAGATGTATTATACAATGTAATTTTGTAGAGTCAAAAGGCGTTAATAGTAATAATTCACAGAAGGTTATTAATCAAAAATACATTTGGAATACTGATAAAATTACCAAATACAGAAACAACATTTTGTCTGAAGACGTCCAGGAATTATTGTACAAAATGAATGCACTTGTGGATGAAACATATATGCTCGCTGAAGTCGATGTAAATGAAGCAGTAACTTTGTTTACATCAGCTGTTAAAAAATCAGCCGATGCATTATGTTTAAAGGTATATAATAATAAGTCACGAAGAACTAATCGAAATAACTTACATCATCAGTACTCAGTAGATTGTGAAAAGAAAACAAAGCAATTCTTTCAGGCTTTAAATCGATTCAGAAACGAAAACAGTGAGCTACCTCGCATGTATATGGTAACAGCAAGGAGAGATTTTAAAAAGAGTGTGAGAAAATTCAACACTGAGCAAAGCATTCATTTAGCTAACGAATTACTAACGGCACAATATACGGATACAAAGCTATATTAGAAGCTATTGAAAACAAAAGAGCACAAGAAAATCGAAATTATACAAATAGACGAATTTGTAGATTTTTAAGGCCGTTAATAACCCAAATCCGGAATTTTATTATGTGTATATGGTGGTGCAAAATTATGTATCGAGCTGCTCTCAAGCGAATGGCGAACTTCAAATTATTTTTGACGAGCTGAATGCCGAAATATCTGACGAAGAAGTTATTAAGCCTATATCACCATTAAAGAATTTAAAAAATAACAGATTTGTTAATTAATGAATTCTATATGAACGCAGTAGATGAACTGAAACCTCACATTTTAATTTTATTTAACGGAATTTTTTGTAGCAGAAACTTCCCTGAAAGCTGGTCGGAGGGAATATTGATACCTCTCCATAAAAAGGCAACGTTGATGATGTTAACAATTATAGAGGTATAACGCTACTGAGCACGCTGGGTAAGTTATTCACGAAGATTTTAAATAACACACTAAATAAATGGGCAGAAAAAAATAAAGTGTACGTGGAGGCCCAAGCAGGCTTCAGGGAGGGATATGGTACTATTGATCATATTTTTGTTTTAAGTGGTTTGATCTCCCATGGATTGGGTAAAGGGAACAAATTATATTGTGTTTTTGTCGATTTTAGCAAACGCTTTTGATTATATTGTAAGCGATTGCTTGTGGTACAAACTTTTGAAACTTGGAGTAAGAGGAAACATAATAAATATAATAATGTCAATATACTAGAGCCTCAAAACACAAGTTCGGGCAAATTGTGAACTATAAAGTTACTTCGGGTGTAGAACAGGGGTACGACAAGGGGAAATTTGTCATCTATCAGAGACAATATCTGGACTACAGCAAGCATTAGATATTTCATATGAATATTGTAATAAATGGCGCTTAACGTTAAATGTAGAGAAGACGAAGGCATTGGTTTTTAGGCGGGGCGGGCGACTACACCCAAATGTCAAATTTGTGTATGGCCCACAAGAAATTGAAATTGTCAATGAATTAAAATATTTAGGCATAGTTTTCAGCACATCTGAATCATTTTCTCTAGCACAGAAACGATTGGCTGACCAAGCACAGAAGGCCGTTTTTGCTCTAAAGAAATATTGTCACAAATTTGTAGGCCTAACACCCAGCCATCTATGCAGTCTCTTTGACAAACTAATCCTACCCATTCTTTGTTATGGCAGTGAGACATGGGGGTTTAATGCAGGTTATGAAGTTGCAAAATGTCACTTAAAATTTTGCAAACAGTTATTAAATGTGAGGCAAGGGATTTCGAATTGCAAAATTTACGGGGAGTTGGGTAGAGCACCACTATATCTGACCAGAGAAACACGAATATTGAAGTATTGGTTTAAAATATTGGAATCTGAACCAAGAAAATTAATAAGAAATATTTATAATGTTTTATATGATGATTGTATAAATAATTCACGTATTAACTGGGTGAGTAAGCTTAGAGATATGTTGTCCAG
Source organism: Chaetoderma sp. LZ-2023a (assembly GCA_034401795.1). Taxonomy (NCBI): domain Eukaryota; kingdom Metazoa; phylum Mollusca; class Caudofoveata; order Chaetodermatida; family Chaetodermatidae; genus Chaetoderma; species Chaetoderma sp. LZ-2023a. The sequence goes on along the minus strand of CM067371.1, from coordinate 55,898,630 downwards.
GCGCGGTTTTAATGACGTTTGGGTATCGCAAGGCAGCAATGTAGACAAAAATATGTTTATTGTACAATATAAACAAAGGGCGTATGATAATTATATGCAAGAATGGATAGGATTATTAGTCAGGGGTAGTAAAACTAGGTTATATAAATACTTTGTTAATGATTTGATGTATAAAACATACTTAGATAATGTTAAAATAACGAAACGTAGGCAAGCATTATGTAAGATCAGGACAGGGAGTCATAGACTGCATGTAGAGACGGGAAGATGGCATAAGCCAACACCTACACCACTATCCGAAAGAATATGTCTATTATGTAAAAATGATATAGAAGACGAGTATCATTTTGTCCTGATATGCGCATGTATAGTAACTTACGTAAAACCTTCATCAAACCCTATTATTATTATTATTATAAAGGACCAAGTGGCTATAAATTTACGGAATTATTGCAATGTCCAAGTACAGTTGTCCAGAAAAATTAGCAGCCTATGTTTATGAGGCTTTTAATGTGCTAAAGGATTTGATGACATGAGCACTTTCTCCAAATGTACCTAGAAGTTGACGTTGTGGTGGGTGTGGGGGTGGAGGGGGGGGGGGGGTGCGGGAGGATATGAATAGTGAAAATCTTCACCAAATTATAAATATGAATAACGTGTAAAGCCGGCTTCTTGTCTGGTTAACCTTAAAATGCAATTCATCGTAATACAGTATGTGTGTGCAAGCGCGTAAGTTTGCAGCCTTTGATCCAGTTTGACTGAAAGCTGTTGTTGCAGTGAGCTGTAATGGCTTTCAGTCAAACTGGTTCCAAGTCGTGCAGCATTTTGTTTTACAATGTGATTTTTTGGTAGATGATTTTCTTGTCGACCTGGTCTCACGCCTCGTTTCACTTTCGTTTCTTTCGTGGAAACAAGGAGAAAGGACAAATGGTTGTTGATCAATTTCTCTAGGGGTCGATGATTATCTTGTCGACCCGGGCCGTGTTCGGGGAGGGGTCGTAGCTTGCGCCTGGCATAACTGCCAGGGAGTCATTATAACATCATAATAGATTATGACGTCATATTTTCCAATGTGGTTGTGCTGGGAGTTGGTTGCGACCCGTTCGCGAACGGGCTTCACCCCTCATTACTTGCTGTCTTAGAGATTATTGATAAATGGTTAACGAATAGAAACATAGAAGCGTGGGGCGAAATTTCTCTATGAAATATTGTTGTAAATATATTCTAATTTAATCGTATGTACTATAAGGTATCCGTCATGCATGTATAATATGTTATACACTCAAGGGCCGATGGCCTATTGTGAATAAATTATCTATCTATCTATCAATGGAAAGACCACTTGATAAGCAGATGCTGTGAACCGTGTCATTAGCGACTGCCGTATGCTTGAACAGGCACACGCATATATATATAAGCTTTTCCGGCCCGGCTGCCACCAATTGGAGCACTAATTTCATCCACACCCGTGTTTGCCACATGCGCTGAAGCGCAACCATGTCTGACACCAGCCGAAGTTGGTGTTCCCACTGACTGGTAATATTCTGTAAGTGGCTTCGAAGCATGGCTAGTTTCAAGCTCCGGTAGTGTGGCATTATTACTGACAGGCTCTGGCTTTATTTTAACATCCATCCACCTAGCATTTGCAATATTTAATCAATCAGTGCTAGCTTGGTTTTGTGATGATGCTGCATCTGTATATCCAGCTAGCAACTGCGCCATTGCGGGCATTGTTGCCTCAACCCATAAGGCAGTGATACTGGCTTCTAGGCCTTCTCTTGCCTGTTCCTGTGAGTCGGCCATAGGTGGACTGCAAGGCCTGCTATGTGCATTAACTGGTAGTGTGTTTTGCTCATGGTTACATAGGCCAAATCGTCTCAGGCTTGGCAGAGAAGAGCTCTGTTTGTGGGTGCTGTATGTACGGGTGTTCAGACCCAAACCATCATTACTACTGCCCATAAAGCGTTCATGATCTATTGAAAATGATTCATTGACGCTCATGCCCGGCTGTGGATATGCCAGAATATTTGTCTGCGCCATGGCAGTCGGTGGTGCTTCAAAATTATTTATCGTGGGACCAATACACGTCTCATTGGTGTCGCAAATGCTTCCCACCTCGTGCTGCTTTTCAGCCTTGGGCTGAGGTGTTATTCCATACACAGATACAGTGTTCCTGTGCGGCTCCAGATTCAAATTCGTACTACTAACGTTGGTAGTACTCACTGGGTGTACGTACATCACTGGTAAGCTGGCGAATGTTAAGCCTTGATGCAAGCTGTTGTACTTTCCGTGACAACGCATGTAGTGGATTGAACTGGCCTTCGATAGTGCAGGTAATCTTTCTCGTACACACACACGTACAGCGCCAAAATTCAAGCAGAATATGTTGTTTCTGCAGCCTCTGAGATGTACAAAACACTGTTCAAGGGACGTCACTCTGCGTGGTAATTTGTTGTTCGTGATACGAGTTGTCTCCCTTGTATCGTCACACACGCTTGAAATTATTTCAACGGCCGCTAGTGTAATATCATGAATAGTTGCAGTAACTATTGAGCAAGACTACGTTATTAGCAATGTTGCGGTGATGCTAATGTTCTTGCAAAATTCACATCCACACAAATATACTTGTGTGTATATCGACAACAATAATTGGTTGACTTTTGTATGCTGTCAATGGGGTCCCTTGGTGATTTCAAGTCCTAGTGACGCTGTAATTTTGTTGAAATCACCCCAGGACGAACGATAATCCGTTTCGTCTTGTCTAAGTAAAAATATGCATGACCATGTAGTTTTTAGATAGAAATATTTGTGCTAATCTGTGTGTATGAGCATAGGACTATGTGCGTTATTTAATGTGATCAGCTAGCTTTTTGAGTTGTAGATGGTGTGTTTTGTATGCCAGAATTGAATGTGTGTGTGTGTGTGTGTGCGCGGGCGCGTGCGTGCGTGCGTGCGTAATGTGTACGTGTGATCGTGTCTTACTGTGTACGGTTTCTCTCTTCTACTACTATGATCATGAGTATAATGTTGTCTTGAGGAGCGTGAGCTATGATAGCTAAACCAATGTATAAAACAAACCGAATTTGTGTAGATGATGTTCTATCGTCAAAAATATTAACAAGGCGTTTTAACAGCTAAAAGGAAACAGAACAGCGAGCGTTAGTTCGTTGGTATTGTACTATGTAGGATATTGTGGAATCGAGCGGTCTGTAAACAGACACACCATTGCACGCTGTTTCTTTGCAAACAGTCTACAATAGTGGTGCGATTCCTACCCTATCCATATATATATGCCTGTGGCGAGCCTGTCCGAATGCGTCATCGAAATGTGGTCCCTCAGCACATGTGGTTGGTTAAAATAACTAATTTGCATAAGTTGGGGACGGGGACAATAGTGCCCACTAACGGGATCCGATCAGTCGCTCAAGTATATGAAGTCATATTCAATTACGTCACGTGTAGGCTGATGTCACAATCATAATGACATACTATAACGCCTTCATGCAGCTCGAAGAGTCTGTCAAGGGTACGAATTATATGTATCTGATGGATTTGCAATTTAGTAAACATTCTGTTGAATATTTTGAAACAAATTTGATTGGGAGCTGTTGCTGCCATGTGTAGATTTACATGGAAATTGGAATTCTGTTAACTCAGGGTTCACAGTAAATGATGAAATCGTTCCCAACACGTGCAAGCAGTTAACAAGTTAACTATTTAGAAATGAACGAACATAGATTGAAATGGATCCTTTTATTGAGAGTGGTCCATTACTCCTTTAATGTCTCAATTTGATAAAATATATATATATATATTGGCTTATTTAATGTCGGTTTGCAGGCCAAGAGAAGAATTTACCACTGGAATAACTGGCTCGGTTATCGAGGCAGTCATTCTAGTGGTAAAATTTCAAAAATAACCTTTTGACCTGCAAATGGATATTTCTCAAGACTAGTACAGAGGCCGGTTTTGGCCGGGTTCGACATAAAAGGGTTAACTATTCCGACCATCTGTCTTAGTGATTCGTCACCTTTTTGCCATTTAAGATAAGGTGTCCGCAATAGACAGATTGAACTGTAGGCCTATGGGGATGCTGGTGATAATGTGATAATAGATTCAGGAATCAACTTTTAGGTATGTCCCGCCCGTTTCTACCAAAGCTACACCCAAGCTACGGGCGTGTTGGGATTCGTCGAACGCCGAACTCCCTGAATCTCAATTTCCAGAAAACTATACAGGTAAGCTATTGAATATTTTGAAACTATTTTGCCTTGGTGCAGGCAGCAAGAGCACCCAGTTAATTAGTTTCAAAATATTCAGCTGAATGGTTATTAAGCAATAAAAACATACAATTCGTGCGCATGGCGTACTATTAAGTGTTCATAGGGAATTTAGATACGCCATTCATTACATATTTTGATTGTGACGTCAGCCTACATGTGACATAATTGATTATGACCTCACATACTTGACTGACAGATTGGGTCCCTCTATTATTACGATAATTGATTGAGGCGTTAAGTTTCGCACTTGTGATACACAGATACTCAGATAGTAATAATAAAACTAGTTAGGTCTATATATTGGTCACATATTGTGTTTTCAGAAGCTTCAGGGTGTGCTAATAACTAATAGATCAGACATTCTATCAATCAAAGAATGGATCGATCAATAAATAATTTCCGGCTACTGGTACTTATATATGGTGAATAGAACAATTTACTGTTTAGAGTTCAAGTCGCGTGGCCAGAATCAGAGATTTAAGGGGCGTGGATATAAATGAGATCAGTGTAATACCGATATACTCAATGGCATAATTCGCTAGATAATTTGGCAAATGACATCACGACTATAGATGGTTGTCGCAAAAAAGACTGCATGCAAATGCACCACTGTTGACAAGGGAAATGGAGGTGAGATCATAGAATTACTTGATAACCAATTCAATGATCGTTAGTGTTGAACCATTACATGCTTTTGTACGTGGGACCATACCACCACACCCATTAAACAAAGCAGCTGAGCTAGGATAATGCACTCAAAGATTATTTCATTTGCAATCTAATCTTACACACAATGGACCTTTCCATTTTTAGGTATGCCCCGCCCAACTCTAGCTAAGCTCCACCCACACTTCGCCGTGTTTAGATTGATCGACCCCCGAATACCATAATTATCAATTTCTTGAAACTATATCAGGAAGCTGTTGAATATTTTGTAACTAATTTGACTTGGTGCTGTTGCTGCCTATGGCAGCAACATCGCCCAGTTAAATTAGTTTCAAAATATTCACCAGAATATGGATTAAATAGTAAAGACATACAATTCGTACAACAGCGCATAGTCCGTCTTCAAATATGCGTTTGTGACGTACTTATCTACATGATAATGGCGCCATTCATTGTGTATTTGATTATGACGTCATATGAGAGATGGATAAACTTGGAAAGGTCCATTTACTCTGCATTCATGCAACACCTCCTCATCAAAGATGTTGACCAATGTACCTTTTGGCGCTGGCCAAACCCAAGCAGTCACGTGGGCCACAAACGTTCATATGGCCTATCGCCCACACCCCCACACCCCACCACCCCACCCCCACCACTTAATACCACACGGGAGATTCTATCTAATTTCGTTTTGAGCCGTGGCAGGTTATCTTTTAATGAGAATATAGCTTGCTGCGCAGATATTATATGAGAGCAGCTAATGATTGGACAAGTACAAACACCTGGCTTTTCACAAGATTGGACATTCAACAATATCAGATGGTCAAAGTTCATGGGCGTATAACTACAAAGTGACCACCTGTATTTAGTGACCATTCTTTGATATTCCCCAACGTGTCCGGTATAAACAGCTTTGACTGTATTTGCTTATTAGATTGGCATGGCTCTATGGATTGATGGATGGATGGATAGATGGGTGGGTTGGTGGGTGGGTGGGTGGATGGATGGATGGATGGATGGATGGGTGGGTGGGTGGATGGATGAATTGATGGATGGGTGCATGGGTGGGTGGATGGATGGGGGGATGGATGGATGAGTGGTTGGGTGGTTGTGTAGATGTATGAATGGACGATGAACTGTTGATGGTCACCATGGCATAAGCTCCCTTGGCCTTTCAGACATTTCATGTATTTTGCTGCAGATAATGTGAATCGGCGTATTTTGCTGCAGATAATGTGAATCGATGTATTTTGGGTATAAATCGTTCAACAATCAATGCACTATATTCGACTACTTTGCAAAAGGTGTATTATTTCCAGATACAAATCTCGTATTCACTCTACACCAAACACGTGTCATTCACAATTACCGACAGGTGTACGTGTCATTTGTTGAGATTAACACTTTAAAGACGAAACCTGGTCAAGAACATCACAATATTTGCTTATTAAATGCCCATTTGTTGGCCAAGAGAAGACAACTGTTGACAAGCGGTAAGATTTCCAAAAGCAGTCTTCTCTTGGCCTGAAAATAGACATTCCTCAGGAGTATTGCGGAGGCCGGTTTTTGGCCGGCCTTTGGCCAGATTCACCATGAAAGGGGTAATTATCATGGATGAAGAATACAAGTCTGTTCTCATTGTTTGGCCATATTTCTTCCATCATGGTGCCTTTGACATTGTTATCTTCCCGTCAAATTATTTTCAACAAATTCAACATATTATCGGTATTGTTGCTTGGAAACTATATGTAGCCCTAACCCTTTTATTCGAGATTCCTAGAAGTTTGGATTGTCATACATATTATAAATTCTGGACCAGCAGCAGCTCATTGGTTTTCAGATTTATCTGAATTCAAGTTGGGGGACGCGGCTCGCCTTTGATTCTGTTATCAAATATTTATATCCGTCCCCGAGCCATCTGACTTATCGAAGATTCCCAGATTTGTGCCAAAGTGTTTCTCTCTGGTCTTGTTACATCAATCTAGCTATTAATACTCGTATCGACAAACAGCAACTTCAAACTTATATCACACTGTGAATTTATTCTCTGTAACAATCATAACTATACTCTGACTAAAACTTCTAACTAATATCTAACATTCATGTTTATGCTATGAAAAGGTGGACCGAAAAGTGAACCAAAAATTGATCTAAAGGGTGATCTCAAAAAGTAGATCCCGTTTGCACAAAACATGCACATATATAGCGAGCTCATCAACCCTCACCTCAGCCAATCCTGGCCCGGCATACCACCATTCCTAACACTGTGGTAGAAATCACTGTCATCTTGTTAACCGATCCGTGCACTCGAGTGCCCTTTAACGGCCATAATGATTCAAGACTAATTTGTGCAGTGTTCGTATCACGATAACATCAATGGTCTCTACCAACAGTAAATGCCCAGCCATTATGTCGACTGACCTTTGTTGTACGCCAACAAAGGCAACCGACGTAATGGCTGTGACCACGGCTTGACCCTATGTCCCTTCTCATCCTGAATTTATAGCCCTTCTCATCCTGAATTAAAAATCAGAATGCAGAGTAATCTTTTATACCCAAAATCTGCACTTTGAATAATTCAGATTCTACAATATGAACTGGCTTAATATTTCGGAAAAGAAACTAAATAAAAATGATAATTGACTTTTTCAGTTTTAGCTATGCCCTGCCCACCTCTAACTAAGCTCCACCCACACCTCGCTGGTGTTGGGATCGATCGATCTCTGAACTCCCTGATTATCAATTTCCAGAAAACTATCCAGGTAGACTGTTGAATATTTTGAAACTAATTCGACTGGGTGCTGTTGCTGCCTATGGCACCAACAGCGCCCAGTCAAATTAGTCTCAATGTTTATTAAATAGTAGAGATATACAATTCTTACAACGTGTCGGACTTTTAAGAGTTAAAGACGGTCCGTATGGAATCGTTTGTGACGTAATGATTATGAGGTCATACTACACGTCACTTAGTTGATTATGACGTCATATGACGTCATTACTCTGGAAAGGTCCATTGCTGTATAACATTCTGTGAATAAGCAGCAGGAGCGGTGGCTAGCCACAGGTACTGGCTACCAGCGCAGATCTCGATTCCATGCAAAGAACGTAAACAATGCTACCTACAAGCACCGTGTAACACTCTGTGGGTAGCCACACACACACCATGTATTTTGTGGATACTTGCGGGTACCCTGGATTTACTACAATAAGATCGATTTCATAGACGAGGAAAAGAAGCCTAGCGATGATCTCCCTATAGAAGAATCCGTTTCTAGCTTTGCCCCGACCATTTCTAGTTGGGCCCCTCCCATTATTTCACGTGTGCTGATTCGATTTATATACGATACTTTGAACACTGAATTCCCAGAATCTCACTTTCGAGGTAACTATACAGATAATCGGTTGAATATTTTGAAACTTATATGACTGGGAACTAATTAGTTTTAAAATATTCGACATAATATATTATTATCTAGTTATGGTGAGGTTTTACGATTCAGATCATCTGCAGCAAAATACGCCGATTCACATTATCTGCAGCAAAATACGCCGATTCACATTATCTATTGCTAATTGCTATTATCAGGTGAGTACTAATCTAATTGATATTATCATATTAAGATCTAAAGGCCAATGTTACACAAAGACCATCAGCTGATTATCGGTGTGTATGAATGTATATATGATAAGCTACATATAAGCAGCGATTCACGATTAATTGAACTGCTCATAATAATGCAAATGGCTACAATATTCGTATTGTGAAAGCATAGCACTCGTACGATATCTATCGGGCTTATCGGTGTATGACAGATAGCAGTTGTTAGCACATTGAACATTGGAATGCCAGAATCCTAATTTTAAGGTAGCGAAACAGGTAAGCTGTTGAATATTTTGAAACTAATTTGACGTGAACCTGTTGCTGTCATAGACATCAAGGGTTCTCAATCAAATTAGTTGCAAAATAATCAACAGGATATTTATTGAAATGTATCTGGGCTTCCGAATTCGGCCTTTCTAAGAGGTAAGATTGATAATGGACCAATCCAATCTGTCACCCAAGCATATAACGTCATAATAATTTACGTCACGTTTAGGTTGACGTCACAATCATAATTGACAGACAATACTCCGACACTAAGCTGGAATAATTCGCCAAGTGTACGACGTGTATGCCTTTGATGGTTTGACTATTTAATAACCATTCTGTTGAAATTTTGAAACCAATTTAACTGGTTGCCGGTGCTGCCAACGGCACTCAGCCAAATTAGTTTCAAAATATTCAACAGCTTACCTGTATAGTTGCCTTGAAATTTGACTTCTGAGAATTCAGAGTTTAACGTATGTAAATCGATCCCAACAGGCGCAAAGTGCAGGGTGGACCTTCGCCAGAAATGGATTAATGTATTCACTAAGGAAGCAAGCGTACGCATGGAGAATATCCCAGACCACGTGGTAGGAAATGTGACAGTAGCCAGTGATGCATTCGACATGAATGCTTATATTGTTGAGATGCAAGCGAATCCTCAATACATAGCGGGTAGTTTTTTAGCGACCTACTATGACTATATACTTGCAGCCATTGGAATTCCGTGCAATATTCTCTCGTTCATAGTTATGACACGACTAAAGCCATTGACATCGACTACATTACTTATAATGATCCTGGCAGTAGCAGATACGGTCGTAGTAATGAGGAGAGCTTTCACATACTCTAACATTTACAACCTTCTCGATTTGACCACGTATTGCAGGAGGGATATAACAATCGGCTACTTATTTCAATATCTGCCAGTTTGGCTAGTTATATTGTTAACATCCGAACGTATTGTTGCAGTGTGTTTTCCAATGAAAGCTGCGCGTATCTGCACCGTGTCGAACGCTATTAAAGGTGTCCTGGCTCTGGTTGTATTGGACGTTCTTGTGTGCATTGTACACACGTTTGTGTACGAAGCAGTGCCGGGTTCACTCAACGCGTGCCCCTACAACCCCAAGTATGTTGACTTGATGAAGATTTGGGATGCAGTCGTTGATGCCACATTTTTCGTCATTATTCCACTGACTTCATTATCTGTCTGCAACACAGCGATCATTATTAAGATAAGATCTTCGAGCGATGCGGATAACGTAAATGATAGTACGGAGCGCAAACGTCAGAACAGATCTATGACTGTAATGCTTTTGGCAGTCTCTATAACCACCATGATATGTCTCGTTCCGAATGCATGGTTTGCTATAGTTGGTGCGAGCAGCTGGCTTTTCTCACGAACAGGTGACTCTCACACCGACGCGAGGCGGTATTTGGGTGCAGTCATTATTCTCACTACGTCAAGAACTAACAACGCGGTGAACTTTTTCTTATACATCCTGAGCGACAGACGTTTTAGAGAAGTCTTTTTCAAACTGATGCTTGGATTATTTGGCAAGCCGCTGAGACATTGTAGTAATCGATGAGTCCATTTCTAGCTATGAATCACCGCACCGACCCCACCCGAAAAATTTGATATTTTGAAATGCTTTTACCGATTTCCAGACGGATCAACATTCTTTTGACTGCAACGTCAGATAACAAGTGACGTATTTGATTATGACGTCATATGCTCGAATGTCAAATTGGAATCTTCCATTAACTTTGTGTTCTTCATTAACTATGTCATGCAAATCACTGTGAGAATTTGGATAATTGTAGAACCTGGACTTTATATGGTACGGGAAGATAATAAGTAACCGCAATAACATGCTATGGTGATTATTAAGACTTGATTTCATGACCTTGGTATTCAGAGAGAGAGAGAGAGAGAGCGAGAGAGAGAGAGAGAGAGAGAGAGAGAGAGGGAGAGAGGGAGAGGGAGAGGGAGAGGGAGGGAGGGAGGAAGGGAGGGAGGGAGGGAGATCTTGGGCATGCAGTTCGTGGATGTACACCTCAGTGACGTCACTGATCAATGCATCATCACATGTATATTTAAATTATTTATTTGTGATGATCAGCCCGTCTCCTTTGATAAATTGATAAAACTAATTTAGCAATGGAGTGAAGAAACAAACCTAAAACATTGTCATCAGTTTCCGATAGGTAACCATAAGTTCATCAGCTATGGAAGTCCCACCTCTTCATTATCCACACCCTAGTAGAAGTAGTAGTAGTAGTAGTAGTAGTAGTAGTAGTAGTAGTAATAGTAGTAGTAGTAGTAGTAGTAGCAGCAGCAGCAGCAGCAGCAGCAGCAGCAGCAGCAGTAGCAGTAGTAGTTGTGGTAGTGGTAGTGTCGGTGGCGGCGGCGGCGGCGGCGGCGGTAGCGGTAGCAGTAACAGTAGTAGTAGTAGTAGTAGTAGTAGTAGTAGTAGTAGTAGTAGTAGTAGTAGTAGTAGTAGTAGTAGTAGTAGTAAGTAGTAGTAGTAGTAGTAGTAGTAGTAGCGGCAGCGGCAGCAGCAGCAGGAGCAGTAGCAGTAGTAGCAGCAGTAGTAGTAGTAGTAGTAGTAGTAGTAGTAGTAGTAGTAGTAGTAGGCCTAGTAGTAGTAGTAGTGGCAGCGGCAGCGGCAGCGGTAGCGGTAGTGGTAGTAGTATTAAGTAGTAGTAGTAAGTAGTAGTAGTAGTAGTAGTAGTAGTAGTAGTAGTAGTAGTAGTAGTAGTAGTAGTTGTAGTAGTAGTAGTAGTAGTAGTAGTACTGGTGATATCGCTCAGACGTGTCTCACTTGCTGCTCAAATTTGCTAGTTTCTAGCGCTCTTTTGTAATTAAATTTTTTACATGCATTTCTGATTCGTAATTAGTTTCCTATTGTCTATTTATTTTGTAAATTCTCGTCCTGGTTTGCTCACATTTTGTGGCTCTAGTTTTGTGACGGCAATCTGCTAACTGGCGAATTTCACCATTTAATAGGTCTTCTCTTGTCGTGGTCAGTCCAGTGCATTTTCATTCGAGCCCCGTTGCTGTAGTTATTGTACCTCGGCCAGATCATTAGCGTTGGCAAGATCTGATTGACTGAGTACTTTTCAAGATTGAAATCTATGTCGAGTCCAGTGCGTATGAGATATAAAGATACTTTCAGTTGGCTGTATACCGTCAGCCAGCTCAAACCAACAACTATACGACTGTGCTATATCGTCGTATATTTGTTGGCAGACACCACGTTCTAAAGGGGACGCTAATTTTTTAGTTTTTAGCTCTTTGCGTGGTGGTCTTTTAGATATTAGTGAACCACACGTTCTTTGTCACTCAATTAAAACTAACAACTATACTACTATTATATGGTCGTATATATGTATGTTTATTTTATTGACGCTCTGGCAACGCGCGGCTTCAATTTCCACATGCTATCCAGCCGACAGTCATGCACCCATTAGTTTAATTTGTTGATCACCATCTCCCTGGTCGGGGGATTGAACCGCCATTCTGCAACTCCGCATAGCATCAGCAACCAGACATATTCGTTAGTGTTTATCTCTTTACGTTGTGTGTTAATATTGTATGATATGTTGGATGGTCTGTAATAATGTAGTGAATTATATGATCTTCATTACGATATAAATCAAGATGGCATCGGTTTACAAGCGTACATTAAGTTGGAAAATCACCACCAAGGGTTGGGAGTGACTGCCATTGAAGTCTATCATGGGCTTAAGGACGTGGTTGGTGCGGGTCCGAAGGTGATGCAGGGCCTAATTAATGTCTCCAAATCCGTATAGAATGTAACCGTGAGGTGCAAAGCTGTTAAGGAAAAGCTGCTTGGTGAAGATTTGATAGTGAAGGGTGAGGTCTGCAATGTGGAAGAGATAGAATCAGACAATCTATTAGTTAAAATAAAGGTTCCATTAGAAATCCCCCGAGGAAAGAGTAATGGAAGAGCTAAAATGTATTTGAAGGTGCAAGAAAATTGAAAGGAAAACGTACACATTTGATAGAACGTTAGAAAATGTGGTAAGGCGGTGTGGTTCGAAAAGGTGGACAAGCCGCTACCAAGCAAACTAACGCTTGATGGCCGATTTGTTCTCCAGTTGTGGTATAGGGGGCAGGTGAAAGAGTGCAGAATCTGTCTCAGCAGTGACCACCTGGCCGCCGATTGTCAAAACCGACACACGTGTATAACATGTGGTTCTCCTATTAGTTTTAAATTTCGTTGTCCAAAGACCAGAGGAGAAGCGCATGTTGTCGTATCTGAAGCTGTAGATACATCGCCGGCTGTCTCAGGGCGAGAGACAACGGTAGCAGTTACTGATGTTCATACAAATGAACCTCTGAATGTTAAGTCAAAAGATCCAGTGGCAGTTAGTAGTACGGATGAAATTGAGGTTCTAGAGAATGGGTTAAGCGTAACACCATCAAAGAATGACAAAGGAGAACATGCTGACAGTACTGATGATAGTATAGAGCAGGAAAACTATAGTGTAGAAGATGTGATGAATTTGGGGTAACCCAAGTTCAGGTCGCAAGAAACAGAAAATGTATTTGAATTTGTGACCGGAAAGGTGTCAAATACCGACACTTAGGCCTACGTCACGACTCTGATATTAATAGATATAAGCATTTGTCAACAGTAGATTTAGGAAATACTGAGTTCAACAAAAACGTAGGTAAATGGGCAAGGAAAGGATCGAAAAAACCCATCCAGTTATTAATACTTATAATAATAATAATGATCATTTACACACTCAATTATCGAGGCTTAAACAGTCAGCTTAAACAATGGCATCTCTTGGAGGAATTAGAAAACGAAAGGGTCGATATTGTTTTCATTGAAAAGACAAAAATTCAAATCAGAAATTTATTATTCCTTATCACATGATCAAAGTGCCGGAATAGCAATTATTTTCCTTCGCCGTTGTTTTCATTCTATAAACATTATCTCCTCAATAGCAGATGCAAATGGCCGCTGGATTTGGGTTACAATTGATGTATGAATTTTTTAATGATATTTCTCCAACAATTCACCTTTTCAGAGTACCCACCCATCATATGACGTCATAATGAACTGCGTGATGTGTACAATGACATCATAATGAATGACGTCATGAATGACGTCGATAAGTACGTCACGAACGCATATTTGAAGACGGTCTATGCGTCGTTGTACAAATTGTTTGCTTTTACTATTTAATAAATATTCTGTTGAATATTTTGAAACTAATTTGTCTGAGCGCTGTTGCTGCCATAGGCAGCAACAGCACCCAGTCAAATTAGTTACAAAATATTCAACAGCTACCCTGTATAGTTTTTAGGAAATTGATAGCTAGGGTATTTGGGGATCGATCAATCCCAACACGGCGAGGTGTGGGTGGAGCTTAGCTAGTGATGGGCGGGGCATAGCTAAAAATGGAAAGGTCCATTGACCAGAACCCGTCTGACTACTTAATTTTTGTGGGAGACTTTAATTGCGTATTAGATGATGACAAAGACAGAACATCCAAGTCGAAATATATGGACAAGTCACACAGAATTTTAAAACATATATGTGGAAATAAAGGCTTACTAGACACATATCGAATTGTTAATCCAGACGGCAATGATTTTACATGGCTGTCATACGATGGTAAAATGGTATCAAGGTTAGATAGAATATATATTGGCTGCTCATTGAAAGACTACATAACTTCAATGAATACCAAACCTGTAGCTTTTTCGGATCATAATATGAAACCTGCACAAAATTTTTGTGGACTAGAAAATTCACGTGGTATTGAGAAATTAATACGGTCAATAGAGGTGGTTGATGGTACAACTGTGTCATCAAGCAGAGATATGGGGTAAGCTGGGCATGACTATTGCCAACGGTTGTACACATCTGAAGGGAGTGACGACACAGCTACTGAACATATGTTAGCTAATATGACAGAGACGCTATCTGACTCATCTTATAGAATCTGTGAACATCCTTTAACACTACATGATTTGACTAAATTGCTGAAAGGCATGAAACCACAAAAATCGCCTGATTATGGTCACGGACTGCCTGTAGAATTTTACCAAACATTTTGGCAGTTATTGGGTTCAGCACTTGAAGAGCTATCAACCTGCATTTTTAAATGTGGACATCTTCCTCCATCAATGGCCAAAGCATATGTTCGACTGATGTATAGAAGAGGTGATAGAAACAAACTACAGACCAATTTCGTTACTCTGTGTGGATTATAAAATTATATCGAGAGCACTAACATTAAAACTCGGTTCAGTCCTAGAAAATGTAATTGACTCCGACCAAACATGCTCAGTCCCAGGTATAACACGTTTAACAAATACTCATACAGTTAGTCGAGAAAGAAACAGCGAGCATAGCGTTAGATAATGAGAAAGCGTTTGCTCGTATTGAATGGAAATTCTTGCTAAAGTCTTTAAATGTGTTGGTTTAGGCCCAGGATTCATTAAGTGGGTCACTTTTTTATATGTCAACATAAAAAGCTGTTATTTAATTAATGATCATCTGACTGAACCAATCACCCTAAAGTGGGTGTGAGACAGGGCTGTTCTCTATCACCTCTTTTATTTGTGATAGCCATGGAGTCGCTAGGAGCTTCATTGAGGCAAGCTACCCATTTTCAAAGGATATGTGTTGCTGGACTTGATAAGCCGATAAAGGTGTCTCAGTATGTCGATGATACAGCCGTTTTCTGCAGGATCAAATAACGATTTCAAGATTTAGAAAGCATTATTGAAAGAATTTCAACAATCACCAGGGCTTAAAATTAATAAAAAGAAATCTAAAGGATTATTTCTGGGCCCATGGAGTGGAGGAACAGATGCAGTAATGGACATTGATTGGTCAAGTGAAGTAATCAAAATTTTAGCCATCTATTTTAGTAGGAAATCAAACATAGCACTAAATTTAAATTGGGAAGAACGCTTGTCCAAGTTAAAGAACAGATTGGGCATTCGATCTAAAGATTGGTATCACGATTTAAATTTAAGTCAGGTAAAGTCTCCAATGGCAATTAATGCATGCAAAAATTTGGGATGTGAGCCCAATAACTGGAAATCAACATGGTAAGCCATCTATCCCCATTTTATTGCACATGATGCACACGATTTAGTATGTCGACTGTTGCACCGACATTTGTGGGTCGGACACTTGACATGAAAATATGCCATTAGTGTCTGATAGATGTTGCCTATGCAACATTGAGGAAGGGACAATAGAACATTTATTCACTCAGTGCTCTACAGCTACTGCTTTTTGGGAATTCATTAACATCAAATTAACACTAGATAATTTATCAAAGGAATCAACTTTATTTAGGGATTTGTGTACTATGAAATGCAAGATCGAAAATGTGAGAAAGAATTTGATTCTGTGTGTGTTTTATCGCTAGGACTGCATCCCATCTGGAAACACAGGTGTTCAGTAGGCAAAACGCATTAACAGGAAATCACCAAATTGCAGTAAGGGTTATTTTCCGTGTCCTATTGGTGCAACTTATTCATAATGAATTTTAAAGATTGGCATGTTGTGGGAGAAAAATGTGGTTCCAAAATGTTTGGTGTCAGAGCAATTTAGTCTCTGCCAAAAATGATATTTAATGATATTAGAGAAGGAACTGATTTAGAGTCAATTGCGCTAAATAATTTATTTGGGAAATGACTATTGAAGGTCACTGCATCATTTTCACATACTAATCTCATCATGCCACCAATTTTAACTCTATTTTGTGTTTTAGAACCGAAATATACGTTTTAAGACTATAACTTCCTTTGATATCAAAATGCTCCCAATAAATTAATAAAGTAATTTTGGCTTTCCTCTTCTATTTATGTTTGTTTTTAATATGGTTATGTTTCAATCAGCTTTCTCTTATTGTTAACTGCAATGCTGATTCGTTTATTTGAGCAATGGCGTATACAATTTCGATGTTTAACTCGGCATTTTAATACTAAATTCTAACAAACGGAATAGACCAGGGTAATTTTAGAAACTGCTCTTAAAAGTAAACTGCTAATTAATTTTTTAATATGTATAGGCAATTTGAGAAACTTGTCATTCATGCACGTTATTCTTTTGCTTATAATACACATGCTGCTTTTAGAAACCTGTCGGAAATTAATTCGCATTGAATTTTATAATTGTCACTTACTAATTTCAGTATAAATAATTATTGCTTGTTTGGCTAGTTGCTACCATCTCATCGTACTGTAATGTGATTTTTAAACACATTTGTTCCGGGGTAATTTACAAATCCAAAGGTTGAAGTAAATCTAAATGTGAATGCAGATGGTAATCTATATCGCTCTACACATTAAACGATGTCAAATTGACTTAGCCTGCAGGCCATTAATTGGCTCAATGGCGTCAATTAGCAGCGGTAACTTACCAGTTGACCAGTTGCTTCACTACTTTCATTAAACTACGTACGATCTATTTAGCCTGCCGGTCATGAATCGGCTCAATGACGGCATTGAGTAATGGTAACTTACCGCTATTTATTGACGAGTTGCTTCAACGCTTATTGTGGAACTACGCTCGCCATTTGAGCCTACTACTACACCGTGTGCAAATAGTATTGGCTTTGTTGAATTATGCTATGTTATTAGCGCTTTATTAACCTTGTTTTCTATGTAGTTGTACAATGATTGTGGTATATAGTAATAGATTATTTTAGCTTTCACTTTTTTTATGTTAATCTTTTAGAGGGGGTGGGGGTTGAGGTTTGCAGGCATTTTTTTAAAGGAATTCCTCCGTGAAGTTTATCCGACTGCGTCAGCGTCGGATTCACCCCCTCCCCCCAAGTAGTAGTAGTAGTAGTAGTAGTAGTAGTAGTAGTAGTAGTAGTAGTAGTAGTTATAGTGGTAGTGGTAGTAGTATTAGTAGTAGTAGGATACATTGCTACCTGTGATGTTACGAAGCAGCATGTTGATACTGACGTCGCAAGGTTAAAGGTCACGGTCACTGTGATCTTGAAACAGAACTGTTTTTTCAATGTTAAGTTTTTGCGTTTAGCAAAACCTATTGGCTTGTAATTCAGGATTGGTTCATTTTATTGGAACTAAAGTTGTATATATTGTTACCTATGATGTTAGGAAGCCGCATGTTGACAATGAAGTCACAACCTCGAAGATCAAGGTCATTCTGACCTCTACAAAACATTGTTATTTTTCAATGTTAAGTTTTTAGGCGTAGGAAATTATCACGTTATATTTTTCGGGACTGCTTACCCGTAATGGAACACAATATGTGTACATGGTTGCTTATACCAAGAGGATACTTGATGGTGACATGGAGGTCACCAGTTCAAAGGTCAAGGTCATTCTAATATTGCTATTTGACCTCTGCTTTTTCAACCTTAAGATTTTCCATTCAACAAATCATTTATATTTCAGGATTGATTAATCATATTGGGACTAAAATTGAATACATGGTTACCTATACTGTTTGGAATCAGCATGATAACACGGAGGTCACAAGGTCAAAGTTCAAGTCTACTGTGACGAACAGGAGACAGAGGAGACATTTAATTCCCCGGAATTCGTGTTATTAATTCCACGCTTTAGTTCTAGGAACCCTATCATTAACGATTGATGCATACTCTAAATCGCACAATAAGTTATTGCTATCTACTGTCCAACTCTTTGTGGATGCTCTATTGTTGGTTACTTTGTTATTCTCCAATAGCCTGCACTGACTGGTTGTGACTTAAGGACCGATCTAAGAGACTTCTATCAATTTAATTGATGTTGTACTTGTTGCAGCCTGAAAATGAGGTGTCTGGTGGCCTTACCGGTCCTCAGAAATAAACACAGATGATGTCACAGTTATTATCTTTTCTTTGTATATATCGCATACTATGCTCTCTGTGTGAGGCAATTGTTATCGCGAGGCGGTTGTGTCATGACATTTCTTATTAGATTACATCAAGGTGCTATTGATTATCTGATTGAATGCTAAATGAACCTTTCCAGTTTTAGCCATGCCCCGCCCATCTCTAGCTAAGCTCCACCCACACCTCGCTCGTGTTGGGGTCGGTCGATCGATCCCTGAACCTCCTGACTATCAATTTCTAGAAAACTATACAAATAACATGTTAATATTTTGAAACTAATTTGTCTGGGTGCTGTTGCTTCCTATGTCACCAACAGCGGCCAGTCAAATTAGTCTCAAAATATTCAACCGAATGTTTATTAAATAGTAAGGTCATACAATTCCTACAACAACGCATAGTCCGTCTTCAAATATGCGTTCGTAACGTACTTATCTACGTCGTTCATTACGTCATAATGACGTCATCCAATATGATGTCATTCTACACGCCACGTAGTAGATTATGACGTCATATGATGGATGGATAAAGTGGAAATGTCTATTGCATGGATACTTGGATTGCAGATAAACATATCATTACGTATGTACTAGTTTCTTTTGTATTCTTTTAACTCTATGCAAGTTTACTAAATCGCTATCCAGTGTCTACTTTGAGTATTCCAGAATAATTATAACAGAATTGTTTGAATGTATTATCTGTTTATTAAATCTCTTAATTAACCATGTATATTCGTAAGAATGGATGCATCTAATATGTCACTCAAATATATGACGTCATGATGAATTAAGTCACATGTAGGCTGACGTAACAAACAAAAGGCATAATGAATGACGTAGATAAGTCCGTGATGAACATTTAAATGTCCGTCATTTTTCGATGGCTTGTTATTAGTTAGGTTCACAAGAAAATATGCATAATTTGTAATTCCAAACATATTTACCCAAAAATTGATCACGGAGCCCATGGCAGGGTCTTCTACTATTTATTATTATTAATTTATATAAGAATATCAAATTAAGTCAAATTGGGAATGAAACTGCCAGATGAATTAAGAAACCTGTTTCGAATTTATTATTTAATAAACATTCTGTTGAATATTTTGAAACTAATTTGACTGGGTGCCATAGGCAGTACAACCGGCAGTTAAATTAGTTTCAATATATTCATCAACTAACTGTATAGTTACCGTGAAATTGGTATACCGGGAATTCAGGATTCGAAGTATATAAATTGATCCCAGCACGTGCAAAGCGTTGGCGGAGCTTAGCTAAGCATGGGAGGGGCATAGCTAAACATGGGAGGGACATAGCTAAAAGTGGATTCACCCATTATGTGCTGGATAGCTAAGGTCATATGCATCCATAGAAAATCATGGTGATGAACCCATTATCCAGATCATAGCATCACGTGACCTGTGTTTCCGTCTAAGTGATCATATGATTCGGATGGTGACAGGATGGTGAAATAATGGAGGGATCCATTTCTATCTATGCGCCGCCCATTTCTAGCTAAGCTCTGCCCTCTTTGTAGATGTGTTAGAATTATTGTAAATACATTGAACCTACCCATACAGGCCTGAAAGCTGTGGAATATTTTGAAACTAATTTGACTCCGGTCTGTTGCTGCCTATAACAATACTAGCTCCCTGCCAAATTAGTTTCAAAATATTAAGCAGAATATTTATTACATAGTGAATCAAAGGGATATAATTCGTACATTTGACGGAGTTTTCTATGTTCATGACGTAGCCAGATACTTCATTATGATGGTGACGTCAACTACCTAGGGAAATACATGATTATGACGTCGGATACTTGAGTGGCAGATAGGATCCCTCTATTAATACGCATATGCTTAGGAGAATCGACTCATTTTATTAATTCAATCTGTCACACAAGTATAGGACATCATAATCTATTACGTCACATGTAGGCTGATGTCCCAATAAAAATGCGTAATTAATGGCGAATATAAGTCCGTCATGTACTTTTAAAAGTCCGTCCAGTGTACGAATTGCACGAATTTAATACTTAATAAACATTCTGTTGAACATTTTGAAAGTAATTTGACTGATGTTGATGCCTATGGCAGCAACAGCTTCCAGTCAAATTAGTTTCAATATATTCAACATGTCACTTGCATAGTTACCTTGATATTGAGATTCTTGGAATGCGGGTTCGATCGATCCCAACGCGGGGGTTGGGGTGGGGGTGGGGCAAAGCGTCGGTAGAGCGTAGCTATATATCGGCGAGGCATAGCTAGAATAGGATTCTTTTCTTAAAGGCCGGACCGCTTAGGTTCACAACTGTCTGCATGAGACAAAATAGCATATGGCGTATACGCCTTCTGGCATACGGGTATTTGCAGAGGGATATGTAGTCCTAAACATAACCTTTTTAAAAACAACATTTAAATATTTATATATTGAGAATAAAAATATGCCTTTATGTGAAGCATTTACTGAGAAAAATTGGCATAATATATAGAATACATTAAAATGTCAAATTACGATTTGTAAAATAGTTGATGATAGCCGTGCACTAGTCCATTAACAACTGTCAACTGTCCACCCAGTGTTCCTCTATAGATTATTCTAGGCGACGGATATAGATCAAGTCTACCAAACCAAGTGCAACAGTGTAGCGTGCAAATGACAGTGGAAATGATATTATGACGTTTTGCCAAATGATATTTCTGTGTTTGTTTCTAAGTTGAAAATGTATATAATTTTATAATCAAGACTGGTGATGCGAATAATCAGTTGATTTAGAAATCAGCAGGACACAGCCCCTGTGGCAAGGATATTGGTGATGACTGAATAACACATAATTCCCGTAATTATATAATTTTCCGGCTGAGCTAATTTCCCAACCCCGTACAGTTTCGATAAACTGGCACGGCCTTTCGAAAATGAGTCTACTGGGACACCACATAGACCGGTATTTTCACACATCTACCGGGACGGGATTACCGTTTGTGTGTGTCCACTCACCCACCCAAACCACGATCAGAATATGTTGCGCTGGCTTGTGTAGACGTTTTGTTTATATGAATGGTACGAATAACTGGCCAATCTTCTGAAGATGACTTCTTAATGCAGAGGTCTTCCACTATTTTCTAGTTTCTAACCCTTTCAACAAGATATATACGAAGTACACATTTATTTATTTATGATGCGCTAATGTCTGAACTTTGTGAAAATAGGACTGAACGCGGCGTTGCTGCCGATGAAACAGCAAGTTAGCAAATAGTTACAAGGCACATTAGGCTAAAAATATTCCAGATTACAATTCCTCCATCATAAATGGTCGGGATGTGTAGCATAGATTTACTTTAATACGTTAACCAGTACTGACGAGAAACGATACATTATTTATGATGCAAGAATAACTGCGTTGAATATTTTGAAACTAATATGACTGGCTCCAGTCATATAAGTTTCAAAATATTTGACATCTTCACTGTATGTTTGTCTTGAAATTGAGCCACTGGAATTTCAACAGTTAAATAGATAATCTATTAAATTACTTATTATTTGCTGATCACGTGGGTAATTGTATGAGTTCTCTTTTTTAATTATTATTCACTGTCTTTGTTGTTTGGGGACATAGGGCTGTATGATCATAATAATTTCTGTCTCAAGTGTTTGCAGAATCATCAACTTTGGTCATATATTAATAGATCATTAATTATTAATCATATCAGGATAAGTACATGATTTATTCAATGTATCTTTTTATGTCAAAATTATTCAGTTATATAGATCTTGTGTGACGTGTGTTATAGTCCAAGAGCTACTGCGGTGTTTAATCACTCGAAAGAGGCCACACAAACTGGTGCTGTTTTAGATATCCCAATGTATCTAGTATATGAGATGGGTATTCTTAGCAGCTGAATATATTCCGATTTTTTTAATTGAATGATTTCATAGGGACCGTGATATTTGACGTACCTGCCAAATTAGGGGTAGGGGAAATTCAAAGTCACCTCCCTCTCTTATCTATAAAGCCAGACTTACCCAAGACCCATCGTATTAAAGGTAATGAAGGCCTCTTTCAGCTGATCGCAAGCAAAGAACCCACGTTTGTTGTGTAGATTTTTTTAACAGCAGGCGGGACGGGGTAATTTTCGAAAATGTTTTTCAAAATAAATGTTTTCGTAAATCAGTTTACCTTCTAAATAAAAAAAACATGTTTCTAATTCCAGTCATTACATAATTTGTATATTGCAACTAAACACTCTCTAAAGTAGGTTTTTCTTAGATGTGGAAGTCAAGTCATAAATGGCGCAACAGCAAGAAAAGCGACTCAAGTGCATTCTGCATGTTCGAGGCAAGACTTTTGATCCGGTCATGCCATTCACTGATGAGCATTGGCAACCTGTAAAAAAAAAATGCTTCAGAAAAAAAAATGCTCAAATGGAAATCATCAACGTATAAAAGTGTATGTAACAATCTTCCTAGTGATTATTCAGATCATGATGGGTTTCACCCAAAATGTTACTACAACTTTACCGCTATTTCTAGTGATGCAGACAAGCACGTGGACACTGAGCAATTCTCTGTCAAACCACTGTTACAGTCTAAAGTGGAAGCAATGACAAGTGGATATTCGGCGATGTTTAAAAAATAAATGCCTGTTTTGTGAAAAAGAGAAAAAAGGAACTAATCAAGAATCCCTCGGACTTTGTGAAAGTAGAGATGCTGCTAATAGCATACAAACTGCTGAGAGAAAACTATATGACTGGGTACTGTTGACAAAAATAGGTCACTTAGATTTGGTTACCAAGGAAGTTAAGTATCACCACAGTTGTAGACGAGCCTATCTGGTTAAAGCGGATGCAATCTCATCTGTTTCACCCACGTCCACAGCAGCTGATCACTTTTCTCGCACAATTCATGCCAAGATATTTTCTCAGATTGCAGATTACGTTCAGTCATTCATCATTGATGGACAACAACCAGAAATGTTGATATCTGTTGATCAGCACTACCATACCAGTCATGCATCCCATAGTATCATTGACTCTTCTTATGCTGCACAAAAACTAGAAGAAAATATGTTAATGCACTTGCAGGGCCTCCTAAGAAGCAAAAACAGAGGAAACATCCTTTACTGCAATAGCTTCGACAACGATAATGCAGTTGACGTCACCCTTGAACAAGCCATGCCCATGGATGCTAAAGTCAATGATGTTGCTTTACACTTGCGAAAAGTAATTCTCGACATGCAGAGGGAGTCCAGTAATTTACGCCATCCAATCACTGCTGAAGTAGCAACTCGTGGACAGGCAGAAATTCCAGATATCGTATATCAGTTTTGACGTGTGTTGTATACTGGAAGGCCTGGCACTGCCGATATTCCCAACAGAGTTCAGCGATACATCAGCTCTTCTGCTGATGATGCAGTCTATACCACGACAAGAGGGCTGGTTAAGCCTGCGACACACTACTTATTGGTTAGACTAGGATTGCAAAGCCTCCTTGGTAGTCGGCGAATCATAGAAGTTTTGAACAGTTGTGGCCATTTTATAAGCTGAAATTAACAGAAATTGCCATGCCAGTCAAAGAAAAGGACACAGCACTTCCGGATGGCCTTCTGAGAAAGGCTGGATTAGGAACCTGTCTGGTCTGGGACAATTACGATGAGAACACCGAAACATTGCCAGGTAGTGTGACATTGCATGACACTGTAGGCATATGCTACCAAAACCTAGTGGATGCTGGTGAACAATCCAGGGAATCGTTAATGACGGTTAGTAACCTATCCACACCAGATAAAGGTGAATATGTCAGAAAGAGGACTCGGAAACGAAGGTTTGATGTAGCAGATACAGAGATATTGCGTGCACCGTACAGGAAGAAGTCAAGAATACGTGACTTTGAGTATGCTGTCAGAGCCAGTGGTGATCTGAAATCAAGTCTTCTCCCGGCTAGGAGAAAAGATCAAGTATGGTCGTACTTATGCTATCTGTTCAGTGACACACCAATGTGGTTAGGTTTGAATTCCAGGGTGACGGTTGATTCCTTACCACAGCAACATACAGCTTATATGGAGAACCTTAGCCTACCACCAACGAGATTAGATGCCATTGCAGAGATACTTCGAATTTCTCAACGGGTGGCAGAGGAATGCAATGGCAAATATGCAGTTGTTCACTATGATTTGGCAGTCGCTAAACAAACAATGCAAATCCAGTACCAGTATTCACCGAACCTTGACAGTGTATTCATCTGTTTTGAGCTCTTTCCCATCAAACTGGCTTTCTTTGATACTATTGGTCACATTCTCGCCGAGTCTGGAGGCCCTCACATTCAAGTAGATAATCGTGTTCTTGCTGACGGGTCACTGAATGGTTTCCTTTCTGGGAAACATTTTAATTGGTGCAAGCGCATTCACCCTTTGCTAGCACCTGCAGTAGTAGCATCAAAGTTGAAGGTCAGAGAAAAGAACATCTTCGAACTCAAAGGGCCACGTGATATTTTCAGACGTCTCCTCTGTTGATGGTAACAATAGCAGAAGATACACTAATGTAACATCTCTGTCGAAGCATCTTGGCAAAGACCTATGCAGTGCTCTTCCTGGTCTGCATGCCTTTACAGACTGTGATTACACGTATGCCTTCCTACGAACGAAAAGGAAAGGTATTCGCCTACAGCTGATGGAACGATCTGTGCAATTTACCAATGCTTTTGCTGCCCTTGGGGAATCACCTTTTCTCTTGACCCGCTACCAGGACATGCTAGAAGCGTATGTCTGCACACTTTATGGGAAACCGAATATGCAGAAAACAGCTGATGTTCGTTATGCCAACTTCAGGACCAAGTATGCCCTGACAGGCCAAGACAGACCGTTAACAAAGATCAAAGGTGCTGATGCTAGTGTTCTACCGCCTTGTGGACCTGTGCTTAAACAGAAGATCAAGCGAGCTGACTATGTGGCACATATTTGGAAGCATGCAGATGAACAGTCAATTCTGGAGCTAGATCCTTGCAAACAAGGTTGCTGTTGTGTTTATGATATGTTCATAGTGAACTGGTTTGACGGCCATTAGGTTCCATCTGACATTAGTGACGTCATTTACCCAGATACATTCGCAGAGGAAGGGAGTGAGGACTGTAATGATGAACTGCTTATTGTCTCTTTTGATGATGAGCCTGATGTAGATTCCGACAGTGACATTTAACTAGCCGAAAATGAGCGAACACCTTTAAAGCCAGCTAAGTATGGGCGTGAACTGGTTGCAATATGATGCGCTAAGAACAATATTGTTGACTTCTGGAACGTGGTATTTGTTGAAAGGCCTTCATTACCTTTAATATGATGGGTCTTGTGTAAGGCTGGGTGTATAAATAAGAGAGGGATGTGACTTTGAATTTCCCATACCCCTATAATAGGTACGCCAAATATCAAGGTACCTTTGGAATCATCCAATTAAAAAAAATCGGAATATATTCAGCAACTAAGAACACTCATTTTATATACTACATGTATTGGGCTATCTAAAAACAGCATCAGTTTGTTTGGCCTCTTTCGAGTGATTACACACCTTGGTAGCTCTTAGACTATTAGGCTTGCTGGAAGTTTCTGGACACACTGTGACAAAATGCTTGAGGATTATGATAGTCACCATATACACAAATGCAAGATCATTTTTGTTTATGTGTATTTCCTTATTGTTATACGTTGACTAATGTAATATAGATGGTGTGAATGTAGCTGAATAATGCCACTTGTATCTATTATATTACCCGATTGACTGTAGTCCGGGGTGCCATCTGTATTTAAAGCTGATCGTTTATCGGGATAGTGGGGTCTGATATGGTATAATTTATAGATTATCCACATACGTCCATGTCGACCTATTTATTTATATATTTATACACACGTTGTTGCGTTTTCTGTATAGTTCGGTGCGGTCTTCACTTTGGCCACTTTGATAGATGCGCAGCCGTAACGCTTTCCGCGCGGCTGATAGTTTTACTACTACATGGTTATCAGCAAACATAGTTCGGTTGTATTTTAGAACCCATATGATGCTGGTAGCTGATGATTCTGGAGCACAGATCGCTAACGCCGGATCGAATTGGACCTGGGTCAAACCATCTCAGACACACCCCACTGGGTACTAACAGCCCACATACGTAGCCTATGTAAGAACACGCGAAAATAACTAAGTCCGTGAAAGTACGCATCACGCGGTCCTCCTCGCGAGGCCGCGAGACACGAGTTTAGCAACAACAATGGGCGCCAACAACAAGCAAATCTGCAAGTATTTTGAAAAATGGCCCTTTTCAGAGCCAGATAGAAAATAAAAAAAAAAAAAATTTACAAATTGAATGGGTCCTGCTAGACAAGGACCGATATACGGCATCAAAAATTCCTACTACAGGAAGAAAAGAGTTTCCTCAGAAATTCGGAGGCGGATGCTTGGTGTAGTGGCTAACACTATTTAAGCGTAGATCCCGGTTCGAACCTGACCTGTGCACTGTCTCACCATCGTTGGAAACATGGGCAATCGCCTTCGCTCCTTGCCTCTCTCCACCCAGAAGTATAAATGGGTACCAGTGGAAAAGCTGGGGAAGTTACCAATAATGGACTGAAATAATGTCAGCTTAGATATAGCGTGAATGGGACCTGGAATCAGCGACTCGATAGACGCCAATCAACACAATAGCTTCTTCGTTTTCTCAGAAAGAGGATGCGGTAGCTCTGGCGGTAACGAGTAGAGCTGTGAAACCGGCGACCCTGGGATCGTGTGTCTGTTCGGCCAACAGATGATCGATGGAAACATAAGCAATCTCCTTCACTCCTCGTTGCCTCTCTCCACCCAGGAGTATAAATGGGTGACTGAAAATGGACATGGCGTGAATGAAACCTGGAATCAGGGACTCGATAGACACCAATCAAACCAATAATTTCGTGTCCTCAGAGAGGGACGAGGAGGTGATCCGATGCTGTCTCATTATCCATAGATCTCGTTAAAGGTACTGCGTAGAGGGCGCCGTTCTGGCAATCTACAACAGCACAATTTCCATCAGTTCCTGTGCCATAGTCAGAGCCTAGCTCGTTACCGCGCCTTCAATTTTTGTAATCACGGGCGAAAATAAAGTTATAACAGGCTATCTCGCCATTCCTTCGGCCGAATCTGGCATATCAGACTCTACTGGTGACGCCTTAGACTAACCACTCGAGAGGCCTTTCCAACAGGCGCTATTTCGAACATTACTATCTGAAATTAAACTGTGGAGCATTCTGCCCATAGTGAACTATCTCGCAGTTTCCTGTCCGAGCCACAGTTAAAACAAGTAGTCGAAAGAACTGAAGGCATGCCATCTGTGCTCTATCTAGTGTAAAAGTACTATATATTCGTACACCGTTGCTCTGGGAACGTTGCATTCGATGCCGCATATGAGCAGCGACATCATTCGCCTAAGTCTTGTATTCTACAAAGTTTATCCACGGCTCCATCTGTAACAGGTTGTGTACCTCTTTCCTGATCGTATCGTCATCTAAAACATTCTAACCTGTTTCACGATGCATGGACCTTCTTATCAATGATTGGCTGATTCCCATCTATGCTAAACGTTGTGCCAGTTCTACATCATCTATGCCTCTACAGACCAGCGCCACCAACTAAAGAGCACCCTTTCTACCACGCCGTTCGTCTTTTGAGTGTGACGTGCGTTGATAAAAAGGTACTATTGACATTCTGGTATTGACTGTATTGTGCCCTGATTATAAGTAGGCACGATAAGGTCAGCTTGACCTTTCCAATTGTTACTCTGTAAATTGTATACGGCGAGTGACGTTCTTGGACTATACTTTTGGTTATGTTTAATTTAATGTGAGTCTCATAAAAACCACACACTCAATTAAATAATACACTACACGCACCAGTTAGTGCACCACACCTAAAACGTATTCTATAAGGCAACTCATTTGCACCAAGGCGCCTTTCTCGTGCCTGCACCAATAGACACGACAGACAGAGTAAACCATAGCCTAAATTATTAGCTCAGGTATTTCGGTTAGGCATTGTAGCAGTCAGAGAAAGATGTACCAATGCGTGCTGTTTGTTGTAAAGCTCGCCTTTCGGGTCCACCCAAGTAGCTGTGCATGACCATTTAATTACCTCCACTCGCAACAATGTCTGTCTGCGACAGTACTCCGGCCATTTTGACCATATAATTGTCTGGTAACTCCTCTATCCGTTTGTGTTAGAGCCGATCCTTGAAATCGCAGAGGTTTCTCGACTACTCGGAGTCAGCACATACAAAGCCAGGAGAGGACGTCATTGCATAAATCTGCTAAGCGTGCTACGAGGTGACTTCAAGAAAGCAGGATTCGGCACACTCAAGTCAAGAATTGGCCTGAGGAAGCTAAGGATTTCGGCTGAGGACAAGAGGCTAGTGGGCAAAAGCGAAGAAGGACTGATTGCAGCTGTATGATGTTTCTACTACTACAGCCGCAGAATACAGTAATTAGCTTTAGCAAAAGAGACATACAATTCTTACAATAATTCGGACTATTAAGAGTTAAGGACGGGCCTAATATAATCATTTATGATGCAATGATTATGACGTTATCCTACACGCTGCTTAGATGATTATGACGTCATATGGCATCAGCCACATCCTACGGGCGAAGGGATAAGTGGTTGTGCTTGCGTTGAATTTTTTTTTATTAGCCACTGATAGTTTGCTCGCTTTATGGTTAGCCATAGACTATCTGCTGTTGGAGGCAGTTTTTCGTTTTTAGACTACTAATGGCAGAATAGTCTGTAACTTATGTAATGGACAATTTTACCCTGGTATTTCTGGTCATAGAGCAGGCACGCCATCTTTAAGGTTGTGCTCAGTACAGTATGTGAAACTTCGACAGGTGTTCTTAGTTCTCATAAAGGATCTTGCTGCGCCCACTTGACGGGCTTAGCTTTGCTTACTGAGAACAAGCCACCAGTGCAGACACATCCAGCAAGAGCATGTAGTCCTGACAGTAGCTCACATATTCCTTCCCCAAGCTTTCTTGCTAGGTGATGCAAAGACGGCAAAATAGCCGTGTACGTGACACCAGTTTTAAACCATAGCTCGTTGTCTAGTGTTCTGGCGAAATGTTTACGCAAAGGTAGTGTAGCTGCAATACCCCTTGTCGCCTCTCTGGTCGTCGCCTACAGAGCGGGTCCCTCCTCTTAAGACGATAGATTTGCTTCGTGCGCCAGACGGTAAAAGTCTCCACTATATTCCTTTGCCCATTTCAATCAAAACACAAAACAGCTGTTTTGCTTACTATGTCAGCCACTGTAGAACCCAGCAAAGAAAGGGAAATAAGATCTCATTTCTTTTTAAATGATCACTATCCTAAACAACAAGCCATCGCTTGTGATATTTTGATTACTCAATGCATGAAATGCAAGCATATGAATTGAATGACGTTTTCATAAAACCAAACTAAACTCAAATGGCAAAAATCTAACGGCAAAACAATACCGAAAAGGCTATGTCATCAAAAAATATAAGCAAATGCTGCATAAAAAATGCACAAAATACAAATAGCCAGTATGAAAAAATTGATGTGTAATAGACAAGAGTTAATAAAAAAAATATAAATAACTGTGTACTGCAAAAGACTGACATGTCAATACCAAATTGACCAAAGACTATGCCAAAGGCTTCGCCAGCAAACAAACATAAACTAATATGATAGAAGTTACCAAATAACAAAGCAATCGTAACAATGACTACGTTGTAAATTTTCAGCGAATGGGAGACGAAATACGCTTATTTTTCTTCTTGGCATATGGTTATTTTTATTGCTATAGTTAAACTCCCTCAAAAGTCCCTTAGTATTAAGACACAATCTGGCTTAGAAAACTGCTTTTGACAATATGAAAATTTATTAAACAATATGTTCGGCGCTGTAATAAGCGGCCAACTACGTCAGGAGACCACATTTTACGCTCACGTTGGTGGATCCTTAATACACGTTCGACCATAGTATTAGTAGTAGTAACACTTTTAATCACATTTGCGATGGAATTCCTTACATAAGTTACAAACCCAATTTCTGAGTAACTTCAAGACGACTCTCTACTGAGTCAGCTACATAACCGTCTTTGGCCGTCTCGCGTCCCCATCTCCCATGCCGCTTCCAACATCTATCTGAAACTCTAGCATTAGAAGCGGCGGTAGTTCCGCCGGCATGCAAAGAATGAAGACCAATATTGGTATGAGGAATAATCTTCCTGAACCTCCCTCGCCCGTGAATAACTCAAACCCTTATCTGTATGAGAAAGAATACAAGCGCCCCCTAACCTAACAATAGGCCTGAAGAGAAACATGTCAGAAAAGGTAACTTACCCCGGAATCCGGGCAGTCAAAGAAAAGTTATGTTTCGATTGCTAACTAAAAGAAACCTAACGGTAAGGTTTAGATCTCTGAACTCTCTGACTATCAATTTCCAGAAAACTACAGGTAAGCTATTGAATACTATGGAACTAATTTGAATGTGCGCTGTTGCTGTATATGGCAGAAACAGCGCCCAGTCATATTCGTTTCAAAATGTTCAACAGCGTGTGTCTTACACAGCTGTGCCCCACCCATCTCTAGCTAAGCTCCACCCACGCCTCGCCCGTGGTGGGATCGATCGATTGAACAGTGAACTCCCTGCATATCAATTCCCAGGTAACTATACAGGTAAGCTGTTGAATATTTTGAAGCTAATTTAACTGGGTGCGTTGCTGCCTATGGTTTCAAAATAGTCAACAGCATGTTTCTTAAACAGGAAACACATACTTTTCGTACAACGTGTCGGGCTATTAAGCGTTAAAGACGGGCTTAAACGAATCATTCATGACGTCATGATTATGACGTTAGCATACACGTCGCGTAGTTTATTATGACGTCACATAATTGAGTGAGGAAATGGATCTATGAATTACTGAACTGATTTGGTTCAAATTGGATCACAAGAAATGTTGTTGTGTACACCGAAAAAAGTGGCATTCGCCAACATTAGTCTTGATCAGACAAGAATCAAATAACCCTGCAAAATATGTAATTTAAAAAAACTTGATAAGAAGGGAGTGTGAGAGGGTAACATTTTCATTTGATTGAGGGCAATCATTGACTATGTGTTGACCAGGTTTGTTGCACACGTGATTCATATTGCCACAAGTGTTCATATTAAAAAAAATACGCTAATGTATTTTTAATTTGTTGTTTTTAGACACAAGCACTTCAATAGAAAGTAAATATTGATAGAACAAAATCAAATTATTTTCTAAATTAGACAGAAGAAACTAGAGTTTGAATGGGTTGTGAATTAGTATGACTTAGTAAACAATAGGATTAATGATTTTGGTGATATTATTATTATTATTATTATTATTATTATTATTATTATTATTATTATTATTATTATTATTATTATTATAGCTTTGCATATAGAATGGCTACATGCATTTGCAGCATGGTACAGCCTTGTGGTGTGCACGCAGCCACAGTACTTTACAACTTTGAACTGGCAGCTAATATCGGAAAATGTCGTGAATCTAATGTGAATACTGTCAAATATATGCATGCGATAGAAGTATATAGCGAGCAGTGCGTCACAATCCCTGGAAGTTATTTACCATTATTCAAAGTGTTTCGGTATTCATCTAAAAATCTGTATTCGAATATTCGTTTAATTATACAAACGAATATTCGAACTATTCGAATATTTCATACAACTGGGCAATAGAAACTAAACATCGTCGCTGAGGGATAAGGATTTTGTGTTGGATAAAACTATGCTTGGCGCTGTGGCAGCCTCCGATTTCTTATTCATAGCAACACGTACACAAGAGCTTAATCATGGGAGCGGGCAGAATACAAACTACTAAATGAAATCACAGGATATCTGTGTTCAAATGTCAAAACCTCAAATGTTATGATTCAGAAAGTGCAGCATGCGCACCAATTGGAACTTCAGGGAGCTGCGCTTATCTGTTGCAATCAGTCCAGCCTTTAAAGACACGCTCTGATAATACACTGGTGGCTGGAATTATTAGGTATGCTTTTGCCAGTCGGGCTACTTGTGGATGCTTTTTACTTGTTCCTTCCGCCACTCAAGAGGCGTCTCATCCAATCCAATGGCTTCCTCATTTAAATACGCGTCAAACACTTTTTTGCCCATTGCTGCTTGTGTCTTGGCAACTTTAAGCCTAGTCCCATAACAGTCAAATAATGATTGAGTCGAAAAGGGTTTCACGGCGTTTTGCTTTTTCTTCATTCGATGGCTCAGTCGCAAGTCCGACTGTTACAACGTCACTATCGTCGCTACTGGTTGTCGCTTGTTCATGTATAGAAGCCAATTAACTCCGTACTAGTTTGTAGGCTTTTCTCCGGTGCTCTTCCATGAGAAAGGGGTCCTTTATTTATTCTTTTACATCTTCATTTATCCGTGGATCAAGTACTGCGGATGCTTGTGTAACTTGTAAGACCTAGATATTATCGTCGTCGAGCCACTTCTCAAGATACTCACAGAACAGTTTCTTGAAGTTTTGGATGACCAGTTCACAAGCGTTATGTTGTGCTTTCATACAAGTTAGTAAGTACACGATGATTGCATAAATTAAAGAACCACTAACTTTCTTTTCGGTGCATACCCAGTATTGACACGGGGGGGGGGGGGAGGGTGGTGGTGGGGGGGGGGGGGGGTACTTTCCCGTACAGATTTCAATGCGGCAGCAAGGTAACAGGTGAAAAACAGCGGAGATAGACCATCCCCCTTTGGGGAGCCGATTGATGTCTCAAACTCTACAGACATCACTGACATGGCTCGTACTCTCAGCTTGGTGTCTGCAAGCAGTAGTCTCACTAGTCGTAGCTCATCTTCATTGCAACTGGCCTGGCGTAGTCCATCTAAGATCTTTGAGCGCTTAATTGTGTCGAAGTCTCGTGACATGTCAATGCCCATTTCGTGGAAGTCCCAGTGTTTGGACTTGACTACCGACACAAGCATGCGTTCAGCCTATACAATGTATGCGCAGCTGCGTCCACGTTTGAAGCCACTTTGGCATGATCCGGTGAAGTCATCGATCTTGTCTCGGATGCGGCATAGAGTAACACTGGATAGGATTTTCCGTATGCTGTTGAGGAGCACAATGGGCCGCAGATTGGCTGGGGCCAGGCGGCTTCTTAGGCTTGGTTAGTACGATAAGGGTGGCTTGGCGTGCAGCGTCAATGGGAAGGTGGTGCATAAAAGCTGAATTGATTGGGTGCGTGATCGGTTTTGAGATAATGTCACTTGCATATTTGAATAGTTCATTGCTCATGCCATCAGGTCCAGATGCACGTCTATTTTTCAAGGCTTTAAGTGCCTTCTCAACTTCTGGTGTTTTAATTGTATATTTACCGTATGTCACCCATTCAGGGGAGGGTGGCACGTTGATTATCCTAGCACCTCCGTTGTGACGTTGTGACGCCATGCCTATCTAAAATGCTCATTATATATTCTGTTCAACTAGCAAACAGATGGCAGTCCTTCTACGACCACCTGTCGTAGAGCTCTGCCGTCTTGTGTTCGCTAAACATAATAGAGAGATCCAACCTGTCACTCAAGTATATGACGTCATAATATATTACACTACTAGTTAGCTGATGTCACGCTCATAAAGGGGTATAGCTTATTCGTGAAAATTGAAAGGTCCGTCGTGTACAAATTGTATGTCATTGATAATTTACAATTTAATAAACATTATTTTGAAGATTTTGAAACTAATTTGACTGGAAACTGTTCAGCAACAGCCTCCACTTATATTAGTTTCAAAATATATAACAGCTTTACCATTATAATTACCTGGGAAATTGTGATTGGGAATTCAGGTTTCAAAGTATATAAAATCTATTCCAAAATGTGTGGGAGGAGCTTGGCTAGAAATGGGCGGGGTATAGCAAGAAATAGATTACTCTATTCATATAGGCAGAAACATGTATTAAGATAGTATCTGTATTTAAAAGCCACATTTTGGTGCTTCGTAAGCTGTTCATTATACATGTTAAAATAATATGATGGATTACCTATGTTATACAATCTTAGCATATTTGTGTATAAAACAGAAAATAAAATCATTCTGAATTGCATTGAATTTAATTGCCAAATACCCAGTAATATTGTACATGATTGCAACCCCCCCCCCCCCCCCCCTCAACCCCCACCCCACCCCCTCTCAACCCACCCGTACCTGTTGGTCTATATCTGGACAAATTCTAATCAGGTTTGGCTCACATTTTGACACAAGAACGGATGTGCTAGGATAATCAACGTGTCACCTTCCCATGAATGGGTGACAATCGGCAAATATGCAATTGCTTTGGTTGTTGAAATAAATACCCCTGTCCCAGAGTGGGTACAGAAAATTTGATTCGGAGTTGTCTCTCTATTTGCTGCTCAGTCTGTCTTGTTTGTCCTCGTTTGTTTCTCAGGGGGTTTAATATAACAAGAAGCATGCAATGTCTCGCCTGTAAAGGCATGGATAATGTGGATTGCCAAAGTAAACTTGGCATGTTATATTATGTTGTGTTCGTATACTCCTCCTCTTGATAGGAGCACCCAGCGTAGTGGTAATAGTTAAAATCAGATAATAACCAAACGAAAATAGAATAAAAGCAAGTAATAAACAAGAGAAAATTAAATAAACACGTACAGAATAAAACAACACCATAAAACAAGGTAGAGTAGTTGGATATGGTTCGTAAATTCAGTGAGGCATTAACAAACATCTGTAACCCATCAAACCTGATAAAATAAGCTAAACCTTGGATAGTTTGATCTTGTTTCCTGAAAGTTTGATCTTGAAAACATTTCCGAAAAATGAAATTAGTAATGATGCGGATAGTACACCTGTATAGTATATAAAAATACTGTAAGATTTTGTTGATATCCGGTGAACCATTGTTAAAAGTCAATGGGCCATAAACCTTAACCTAAAAACAGAAAAAATATTCTATGTCTAAGACCATGAAAAAGTAGACAAAATTCCCCAAAATCTAATTAGTAATGACGCAAATGGTAACCCTGCATGGTATAGAACTACTTTGTAAAGTTTCATTGAAATCACACGAGTCATTGTTGTGTAATATGTCCAATAAAAATACTTTAACCCTTTCGTGACGAAACCTACCAAAACCGACCTCGGTAGTGGTTTTGAGTAATGTCCATTTAGAGGCCAAGAGAAGACTAATTTTGAAATTTTACCACTGAAATGACTGGCTCGGTAACCGAGCCAGTCATTAATGGTAAAATTTCGAAAATAGTCTTCTCTTGGCCTGCAAATGGACATTCAATAAGTAAATTTTTTAATTTTTTGAAGAAATTTAGTCATTAAGGGGTTAACCTAAAAGAACATAAAAAATATTCTATGTCAAAAACCGTGAAAAGCTGGAAAAATTGCTTAAGATGAAATTAGTAATGATGAGGATAGTATCTCCGCATAGTATAATTAACACTGATGTAAGATTTTGCTGATATGTGGTGAGCCATTTGTTGAAAAATAATGGTCCACATAATAACTCAATAAAGTAAACGTGAAAGAAGCCCAATACCATGAGAAAAGTTCCCATAATTCAAACTAATGGTGATACTGACTGCATTCCTGCCTTGCATCGAATACATGACCATTGTCGAATAATAAGGCGATTTAAAAACTTTAGCATAAAAAACTTGAAAATATGTCCAAACCCGTGGTAAAAGCTTGTAAAACTTTCCCAAAATGAAATTGGTCCATTTAATGATAGTACCCGAGCATTAGCCTATAACATTACTGTAAAATCTTGTTGACATCTGGTGAGTCACTCTTGAAAAGGAATGGTCCATGAAAAATCTTAGCCATCAAAAAACATTAAAGTCCTACACTGTGAAATAAACAGTAAAGCTTCTTTGAGATCGGATGTTCTATTGTTGACAAATAAGGTGATTTAAAAACCTTAACCAAAAGTATATTGGCAAAATACCTGCAAAAAGTCTCAGTTAAAAACCGTCAAAAAATAGTAAAAATGTCCCACAATGAAATCTGTTGTCACGCAGATCGCGTCCCTGTATAGTATTGATCACTTCTCTAAAGTGCCATTGAGATCGGATGATCCATTGTTGAGAAACAAATTGATTTATAAACCTTAACCAAAAGTAGTGTACATGAGCAATTTCTTAAATCCAAAACCGTGAAAAAAAATAGTAAGAATGCCAGAAAATGTAATTTGATGTCATTCAGATTGCATCCCTGTATAGTCTAGATCGCTTCGCCAAACTTTCATTGAAATCGGATAAGTCATTGTTGAAAAATAAATTGATTTGAAAACGTTAACCAAAAGTGCTTTGGCGGACGACGACAACGCCGCCGCCGCCGCCAATGACACCGCCGGCGCGCCGGAATTGGTGATCCCTATGTCTCACTATCTGTTTCGCAAGCGAGACAAAAACATGAAAAAAGTCAAAAACTGTGAAAAAATAGTAAAAATCCCCCCAAAATGAAATCTGTTTTCATGCAGCTGACATCTCTGTATAGTATAGAATACTTCTGTAAGGATTCGTTCAGATCGGATGAGCGATTGTCGAAAAATGAGATTGTTCAGGAAATTCTGCTAGCATTTAGATGGGACAAGATATAGTTGTTACAAGTTGTTGATATATTTTAAAATATAGGTTACTCTCTGTGGATTAATTAGTATCAGTAATGTAAATCATCGTGATATTTGTGGATCACCTTATATCTGTGGTGACTGTTACAACCACCATTCATATATATATATATATATATATATATATATATATATATATATATATATATATATATATATATATATATATATATATATATATATATATATATATATATATATATATATATATATATATATATATATATATATATATATATATATATATATATATATACTGTGAAATGATGTATAGCGGAGTAAATTATTCATATATATATTTGTAATATGTATTATATACATCATTTTCACAGTATAGTACTACTTTGTTTGCTGTCCGCAGACATATTCTTCACTGACAAACACTTATAAATCGACATTATAATGACATTGAGCTGACATCCAGGTCCTAAGGCATGGAATTTTAGTAAATAATGGCAGCCATTTATGGAATTGGCCACAAGCATCACATGCTGTTTGAGATTTGTATCAGAGACTAGTCTCCATGATGTTATTGAATTCCCCATCCCAGAAAACCTACAGTTGGACACCTTATTGACCATCTTGTTTAAAAAATATCGAACATTTATTGCTTTTTGCGACCATCTATGGATTTGGCCACCTGGTGGAGTTATCCCACACGTTTGGGAATGTCACCCACGCTCATTCTGTATAGTAATCCTTAAAGATGTCAAATCCACCTTCAAACATTTGTCCGCATGAATTGGTCACGGATTCACCGATTTTTCCTCTACTAAGACACTATCAAGGACCAACATCACTATCGGATCCACGACCGCCCTGCAGTCTCCTATGTACTGGATACACGGTTATAAGACCCAGCTCTGTGTCGCACCTCCCTCCGACCCAATAAACCATGTTTAAATAAACCATGTTTAAACAAAATGTACTTCCGAAAACACTCCCTGTTAGTGAATCTTACCGTGGCAGTACTGAGGTAGCTCTTCTTTAAACAATATTATCGAGGCAACATAAAGAAAAGATCTTGCAATTTAAGGGTGGTGACAAAATGATGTCTAGTGTAGGGAGTCATTTCTAGCTATGCACCGCCCACAGACTGTTTATTGAATTGTACATTCATCAAAAACATACATTTCGTACACTAGTGACACACTGTTCAATTTGTTACAGAGCTATACATCATTCTGATTGTGACATCAAACAAATAGTGGCGTAAATCGATGTGGCATAGCATAGTATATAAATGAGATGATGTTACAAAGCTCTGGACCAATCAGATCACTCGATTTCAAATTTTGAATTTTTCGCCTGTTTTAACGGGTGTTCAATTGCTTTTTTACAATCAACATTACTAAGGAGCGGCTGAATGATTTCAAGTTTGGGGTGGGAGACGAGGCCACGGAACAGAGGAATTCCTATCTGGAGAATTGAAAAAGAAAGAGTCTCATGCGTATCTTGGGGGAGGACACGTCCCCCTGCCTACCCCGTTCCGCCGCCTATACTCATCACAGTCTATATGCAGTGGCACCACTCTGTGCTACAGTACCATACGAATCTTAACATCAACGTTCTACGTATAATTTATAAACACGCATGTCACCCATAATACTGCAAGGGTGAATGGCTATAAATGGTATTACAGCATGAGGCACTGTGACTATTTAATGTTGTTCATGCAAGACAATGGAGACGTCCGATCTGTGATTAAAATATCTGACGTCACAATCATGATGACATCATAATGGCATCATACTCGTGCATAAGCTTCATCACTAAAATCGCAAATCCGTCACAAAACGTTGCGAATTGTAAGCCTATGGCTTTGGTGAATTTACAACTTAATAAACATTCTGTTCAAGAAAACTAATTTGACTTAGCTAGAAATGGGCGTGTCATAGCTAGAAATGGACCATCCATTAATTACACGCAATGAAGAAATCCAGTTTTAGCTTTTCCCCGCCCATCTGTAAACCCCACCCACGCGCAGCCCGAACTCTCTGAATCTCAAATTCCGGAAAATTATACAAGTAAACTGTTGAATATTTTGAAATTATTTGATTGGGCGTTGTTGCTGCCTATGGCAACACCGCCCAGTCAAATTAGTTTCAAAATATTCACCAGTTTGTTTATTAAATGGTATGGTCATATAATTAGTACCACCTGACGAACTAGTAAGCGTTTAAGACTAAATCGAGTCACTCATGACGTAATTGATTGTGACGTCTGCCTTAATTTAGCTTAGCAAATTATTTAATTTACCTACACACTAACTGCAGTATCCACTTAACTTAGTCAATTACATAATTTATGGTGAACGGTGGTAAAATTACAAACATATGCATTATCAGATGATAATTGTTAACGCCAAATGTCATCAAATGTCAGAAGAGAATGGACATTCCGTAAATTCTGTACATGCTGGTTCAATATAGAACTACGGCGTATGATGGACTGTCGATGTCGAATATTGTAGAATCATATTATTTTATGTCTCTGCGTAAACAACACAAAATGTGTGATCTGATTTTATCCACTTCCTGACTGTTAGATATTTGCTCGGGATAAGTCTAGAGCGGTTTGTGGGGGGGGGGGGGGGGCAGGGGGGGGGGGGTGATCGGGTGTGGGGGGATTAACACGGGAGTTGATTTCAAAAAGCCTTTTTGACTGACAAACCTTCTCATTAGTGATTACATTTCGCGAAAGACGCGGCTTAGAAAGCTTCTCAAGTCTTATTTAAAAAAAAGCTTCTAAGACCTGTGCGAAAATGTAAAAACGATGAGAAAGTTTCTCAGACTAGGGTCTGAGCGTATTTTGCAAAACAGTTTGCCATGATAAGGTTAACAGATTTTCTAAGAACTTTGAGAAAGTTTTTTATTTTCAGTCTCGCAGGTGTCTCATCGAGGTATTTATCAGACACATTATATTACGCTTACGCACATACCACGATTACGCATCTCACTGGGTCAATGATTGGCCAATACTGAAAGTATCGCCACGGTATTGGCCCAGCATCGGCCCAGTAAGCTGCGATATCTGGATAGATACAGTCTCCAAGAAGGGGGAGATGCCGTCTTAGACACAAATAAAAAATTAATACACCTCCAGGGGAAGCATCATCATTTATGACATCCCTGACAAAATGGTGGCGGTGTAGCTGCCGGCCCATGCTCATCCCACTCTTGAGGACCGGGTGGTCGGTCGCCGCACGAGCTGTCCTCTTGTCATTCCGGATCTATCTGGCCCTGTGAGGAAGAGCCAGTCGAGCAGAGGCCCGGGCTCGCCTTCGCAGTGAGAGCAGTCACGGCCTTCGTTTCCCTGAGTGTCCTTCGGGTGTTTCTGCAGGTATTGGGGATTGTAACAACCCGCCCATAGCGTAGGTAAGGGGCTCCCCCATAAGCGTTTGTTGACTGGAGCCACCAGCTGGCTCCTCGGAGGCACGCAAGTCTTCGACGTGGCGGGTGCCTCGCCAGTCTCGTCCCATTTACTGCTGTTCTTGGGCGGGGCCCGGGGCGCTGGCTGCCAACGGCTGCTCACTACATGTTCTTTTGGGTGGTCAGTCCTTAATCAGGACGAGGGTGGCATGTATGTAGACGTTCATTCCAGTGGTAGCGGCCAAAAGGACAGGAGTGGTCGAAGAAGGAGAAGAAGAAGAAGAAGAAGAAGAAGAAGAAGAAGAAGTGGTGTTGCTTGTGACGGAGGAAGTCGCAGGTGTGGTGGAAAGGATATCCTGGAGCAGTGCTGTCTATAGCGGTAGCTCTAATCGTAATAGAAATGGCGGTAGCAGCATCAGGGGAGTTTCTGCGGTGGTGTAGGTGGCAGTGGTTCATGCCGCAACTAGGGAAACAAATTTCCCCAGAGCGTGTAGTCGAAAGGGCATCCCCATGCCGAAGAGGTGGGTTTTTCTGGGGAGAGGGATCCATTCGGGTTAGCCTGTGAGGAGCGGGAAGTGAGTGCGGATGTAGTGTGTATGTGAACC
Source organism: Chaetoderma sp. LZ-2023a (assembly GCA_034401795.1). Classification (NCBI taxonomy): domain Eukaryota; kingdom Metazoa; phylum Mollusca; class Caudofoveata; order Chaetodermatida; family Chaetodermatidae; genus Chaetoderma; species Chaetoderma sp. LZ-2023a. Next base: position 55,857,288 of record CM067371.1, on the reverse strand, counting down.
CGGAGGAAAGGAGGGCCGCAGGTGGCCGCTGATCTTTTGCGTTCAAGCTGAGCTCTATTTCATGCACGCTCTCTCACTCTCTCTCTCTCTCTCTCTCTCTCTCTCTCTCTCTCTCTCTCTCTCTCTCTCTCTCTCTCTCTCTCTCTTGGACGCTAGTGTCTCTGCGGAAGGAGAAGATCTTGTTGCTAGTGTTTAGGCTTTCCTTAGCTCCGTGTGCAGTATTTTTAGACATGGGCTGAGAAGGCTGCGTATGCGAGCGACGTCAGGAGCAGCAATTCGCTTCCATAATGTCTCTGGGTCCTTAACAGAGCTGACTCACCTTGGGGGCCTGGAGGGTCTGACGAGTGACGGGAGGGGACATTTCTCAGGGGAAGAAATGGGTGGTATTTCTACAGGTGGGCAAGATAGTGCCCTTTTCCTATCCACTATCCCGGGCTGTCGGTACATCACTAGCACTCGCTAATCATTTCGTCAGTCAATACAACTAAGGGTAGTCAGTCACGAGAGAGTAGGTAGGTATTTTCCAAATTACTTGCAGCTTTGGAGGTTTATCCACGTAAAGCAGATCCTACATTGTGGTTCACAGAGGGAGGAAGGGATAGAAGGTTTAGTAGTCACCGCCTAGTTGATGCGATGTTCTCACTGGGCATTACAAGGCTGTCCTTTTGTGTGGACCTATCTCTACTCAGTCTTAGAGAGTGGTGTGTTTTCCTTCTTTTCAGGTCTGTGCAGATTTTGTGGCCTTTGTTGGCCACCAAAAGGACACGATCGGTTGGTTTATGCAAGAAACCTTCCCTCACAGGCATGTCTTCCACTCAGAATAGACCATCTTGTGCAACATCAAAAAGGGCTTTACGCGGCACAGAGGGTGGCCCTTCCAAGTTTCAGATGTGTGAACGGGCCTGTGTTGTGTGTAACTAGTTGAACAAGGAAAGAGTTTATTGGAACCTCTGCTGATCCCGGGCACAGTGAAGACGTGACAGACTTGGAAATGATTCATGTGATGTGTCAGTTATCAGGTTCAGTCAGCAGAGCTTCAAGATTGGATGACTGCCTAAGCGTTTTCCTGGCCACTGGGCTAGTGGTCTAAAAAGAAAACAGAAGCGAAGTGCTTGCTAAGTTATTCTGTGGCAGCCACGCCGCAGTTTCGAAAATCCAGTCTAGGCGGCATGTTTAAAGTGTCCTAGTGCGGAGTGCGAAAGTTTAAGTAGCGAAGCGTCCTCTCGTAAATACTTTTTAAGTGAGTGTCACAAGACCTGTATGGTGGTCTAAAGGATGGCATAGGTTATTCGGAGTCTAGACGAGGCATGGGCAATGGCCTTATGTCGCACGAGGCAGTCTCGTGATGTCGCAGTCGTTTTCAGCAAAGCTGTGGTGAGAGCGGCTCCAGGTTCGGCTTCGTGTGGTTGAAAGGCGAGCTGAGAGTTGCGATGAACCGAGCTCTCAGCTTTCCTAAGCCTACCAACCCTTTCCTACTCGAAGGAGGCCCCATATGGGCCTGTAGTCGAAGCGGCCTGGATTTGGGTGATCAAACGCACGCACCAAGCGCAACAGCTTCGACGGGAACAAGCGGGGGGGGGGGGGGCGGAGATGGTAGAATTCAGTCGGTGATGATATACCATTTAAGTGTGGTCAGCCATGTCACTGGTTAATGGTATTTCAGTCACCGGCGATTTGTGAGCGATCAAAATGTTTCAAAACATGCTTTTAAACAAGCAAACAGTTGCTTCATAGTCGCCTCGCTGCCAGTTTCTAGCATACAGTACCGTGACTCATGAGCAATATGCAAAATCATGTCACGTCGCGGTCATTTGACGCCTAATGTGCATTGTCCTATTGCACAGTCCTCGCCCTCCCGCTCCGCTCCTGTATCAAGTACCATGCTTGTATAGGCATTTGATGTCTGTGCTAAGTTCACGAACAGTCTTAAATATTTATGAGCTAAGGTCAGTCACTGGTATTGTCAGGGCGACCAGCTTGTCAAGATCTTTTGTCTGGAATATAAGTTCAGACGAGCGCGAGAGCATGTTTTTTTGCCCTTTTCAGGCATGATTTGGCTCTCCCAGTGTTTGCGTGTGTGAGCATGCAGAAATGCACACACGTCATTAGTTATCAATTTAAACTATACCTTGTCAGTTAACATTATTATAATTCTATATAAATAAATCATATGGCTATTCAGACTAATTGGATCGACTTGAATAGGGTCCAAATTGCACTATATAACTCGAATACTGGTAAAAGATTAATTATTTCATGATTATTGCTAATTCAACCAAAGAAAAATCAGGATATTTGACAGGATGTCCGGAAATCCGGAGGCCTGTTAAAAATCCGCATTTTCCAGATAAATCTTGAGAGATGGTCGCCCTGAATTGCTCATTAGATATAAGGGGAATACACAAATTGACACATGCACGTGAGACAAATTGGCGTTTTCTGTTATCGAACCCCAGTCTACATGTTTTCTGTTTCTCAAATAACTCGTTTTGAGCAAAATCTCTTTCCAGTTCAACAGTGATTCAGTTCAAGAGTCATTGCTCTTGTTTGTGTGATTGTAAATTAGGTCACCGCGTGAAGTCTCACCTATCCCGTGAAGTTAGCTTAAATCTGATCTGTGGACTGAAAAGAGCTAGGATTGTTACGTCACATAACAGGAGAGCAAAGGCCTGCAAGTATGGCCACATATAGCGGGGGGGGGGGGGGGGGGGCTATGTGATTGGGCGCATGTTAATACGATGGCTAATGTGCGGCCCCTTACCAGTGCGGAAAAGAAAATAGACGCTTTAGGCAGGTCTGCAATTGCTGATTTGTAATCCATAGCTGTTTTATTATTTATGTTATAGAGTAATTTAGGATTATATATGGGTAGTTATATAGCTTATGGGAAAACCTTCAAACGTCGCAGCGAATTATTGAACCACAAGAAGCGTGACCATGAACTGATACACGCAGTTTGCCTAACGAACGTGTAACATGTTATTTCAGGCGTGGCGCTTTGGAGTCACTCATTATTATTTTGCAACTGGACATATCCGAGGTGAAAATGGATTGGGCGCAGCTAGGAATAGGACTCGCGTCACAAGCCCCTGTGGATATCATAACCAGCAGCACGAAACATACTAAACGGCGTTCACCGCGAAGAACCGAAGTGCCGGCGTCGGCACTATCGCTGTCGCAAGAACTTTTGCCACGTGTTATCTTAAATCCAATTTCGCCATCTGTTCCTTCAAAGGAAATTATGCAAACATCAATGCCGTTAGTTGTCGTTATCTCTATCCACGCCAGTGTCATCGGCGTTGGACACCTCATAAGAAAAAGAACGTCTTCAATGGGAGTTTTCAGTCGAAAATTAAAACGAATTTCTCGGGACGGTGCCGTTCATATCAAAGCCCTCTACTTGGCCATTAAAAAGAAATCGGCCACGGCTCCATCAGCAATGTCAAACCCTGAACATATCATAATCATTCCACTGGCCATACCATCAACAAAGGCATCAACATCATCATTTATAGAACCGGAGCCATACATGGATCTCACAGACACTGCAGCACATCGGCCCGAATACTGAAACGTATCCACAGTAACGTACCAGGTTAGAGATAGACAAACCGACCTTTCCTAAACTAACATTTAACTGTGGCAGTGCTGTACTTCAGCTTGTATTTGATGAATAACTTTTAAAGGAATGGAGACATCGGGCAAACTGTTCCTACTATTTTATATATTTAATATATACATTATGCTTATACTCATCACTCTGTGAGGTCGGCGAAAGCCTTTCGTATTACTCCACTTGGAGCTACACTTCTTTATGTAATTGTAAAATTGTACAGGTGGTGGGGTGTCTTCAGCGCAGGATCATAATTATCCCTGCCGCTCAAAGGAGGTACCTTTGCCATTAAGAGTTTTATTATATACGCATAAGTCTACACAAAACTAAAAAATATTAAAAAGAGCCTCGGCCTAAGAAACCCGGGCCAAAAATGCAAAAGTACACCTCCACACTCCCACCTCTTTGCACACCTACACCTTTCTCTTATCACACGCCGCACACGTCATTCCATCCTCCAGGCTATGCGTCCATGCCCACGACGCCTCACTCCATCCTCCAGACTATGCACTGTACAGAGAAATCTATAATTCTCACCATCGAGCGATCCGTCTTATGATATCGCTCGGCCCGTGTGCCAAGCTAGGAAAGGATGGTGTAGCACGGATCGCTAAGTGTCCGGCCAAGAACGGCATGGCCGGTGTTGCTCCAAACTCACCCTCCCCAGTATGGTCCTATGGACTGGTGTACATAGCCCTGGAGGAATCGATTAGTGTAAAACGACTAATTGCGTAAAAGCGTGCATTGCACATGTACGTCATACAGGCCTGCCAGGCGTGTGCTGCTGAGGCAGCGTGGGGAATGGCTGCTTTTAGTGTATATAATAGTCCATATTCTCAAATTGCTAGTACGAGGCCGCTTTCGTTCATCCTTGGACCTAAAATCTAAAACTTAAAATCATGACCACGATTCGTGGAGTAATACAAATCATTTTACAAAATTAAAATCGGTTACGTATTGGCTGAGATATCATTAAATATAAATCCCGTCGTAATTAACACACACACGCACGCACGCACGCACGCACGCATGCTCGCCCGCCCGCACGCACGCACGCACGAACGCACGCACACACACTAGTGTTAGCCCCGTATAGCGCATGATCGCGTATTGGAAAGGTGAATGTCATTGTGACACGTGCTTCCTGCCTGATATCCACTAGCGTTGTAATTTTCTCATTGAGAGGAAAATGGCCTAACGTGGCCATAGTTGACCATAGGAGAGTATAAAGGGACTCACTTGGCTACCTTTCCTCAGTCTTAGACGAGGCAGTAGCTCAGGCGGTAACGCGCAGAGCTGTGAAACTGGCGACCCAGAGATCGCACCTCTGTTCGGACAACTGATGGTCGCTGGAAACATAGGCAATCTCCTTCACTCCTCGTTGATTCTCTGCACCTATGAGTATAAATGTGTACCAGTGTAAAGCTGGGGAAGTTACCAATAATAGACTGAAAGAAAACCAGCCGAAATGTGGCATGAATGGGACCTGGAATCGGCGACTCGAGAGACGCCAATCAAACCAATAGCTTCTTCATTTCCTCAGTCGGGACGATGTGGTTGTCATTTAACATAAGGCTACTTCCAGCGCTGTGTAAAGCTAGAACGTGACTAATACATATGCAATTACTGACGTTATCTGATTCCGTGATCGGAGACCTACCCTGTCACTAATGGCGCCGGCGCCAACGCAGCTTTTGTAAGACCCTTGTATAAGGGTCTATAACCAAATTAAATAAAAGGTTCCCAGCCAACTCAAAACGGCTGCCATGACGCACTCCAGCTACTAACAAGTGACATACTGCAGAACTACTAACTGCACCGTGTTTTAATATTACCACACTAAATTGAATCAGTGGTCCGTTTCCAGGCCGTTTTGGTGATATCTCGCCATCTTCGATCCACATAGAAATGTGATTAAACTCATAGCACGCATCTAGTGCTACAAATAGACTAAGTGCTTAGGGTTATACAGTACTAAGCCATTTTCACTGTGAACATTGCATTCGACGCCGCACCTGAGCATGCGGCGCCATTTTTCTTGTGATGGGTATACTAACAGTCCATAGGACACACCAAAGAGTAACAACGTATGTTCTCTTCCTGTTTCATTTTGATCACAAAAACTCTTCAGACGTTTCTAGAAGCAGGTATTCATCTTTACCAACCGACTTTAATTACTAACTCAGTCGTAATTGACATTTCATTATTTTAGGTTTTGTCAACCCGTCTCCTGTGCAGCGCCGTTGATCAAGGCGTTCGTTAATAACACTGATGACTAATAGGTGCTAGCTTCCACTAAGAACTTTCACTCCAATCTTCAACTGCGCCGATGCCTAATAGGTGCAGCACTTTATCAGTTCCCCGTTATCAGAAAGGCGTACACAACGCTTTGTTTATTTCATTTTCTGTGCTTATGCGCAGTCGGCCTGAGGTAGTTGTTCAACTTACAGGTGACTGGGCGAGCTAATAGGCATCCACGCCTTTCGGGAAGGTCACTGTAGTCTGCTATTTGTTTCTTCGGCCCTGCATAAATAGATACGGTGCTTATCAAATGCTTCTGCGTTGTCTTGTATTTTTATCCTGTCCTATGTGTGATTGCATCAGACACCGTCTAGGAGTCGCTCATCGGCTTCAGTACAGGTCGCCCTGGCAATACTGTTGGGGGGGGGGGGGAGGAGGGCTGGAGCACATACGCCAGGAAGACGAACTGTATCAAAGTTAAGTAGGAATAAGCCATTTGCGACACATCTGTGTCTGAACCTAAAACTTAAAAGCATAGTCTACCTGCGCAACAAGGCACGCCGAAATAAAGTGGCATCCACTAACTTACAAGATAGAGATTCGGCCTAGGCGACTTCTGTCGAAATACTCTTGCCATGTCTGAAACACGTTATACAATATGCATCCATATATAATTCGGACCAACATACAATTTATCCCATCTTTTTCATTGTCGGTTTAGGACGAGCAGTAGGCTGGGCCTCCTCTGCCACCTTTGCTGTAGATGTTGTTCCTGAGACAGAGGCCCGTGCGAGGCAATACTCTCGCTGAGGCGAATGCTTCTCATTTTAGAAAAGTTTATATTTTTGTCGGACGCCCGCGCGAGGCACACAGTCCTCGTAACAGGAGTTGTCCTATACGACGGTTTTAAACTTAATTATTTTAAACTAATATTCTAGCTGCGCAGGGGTGGGGTGGGGGTGGGGTGCGCCCCTCACTGGGACAACTGTTACTTCCCTTAGTACACGAACAAGTTGGAGCCTGGATCATCGCAATCGCCGCTGAACGGCCACTTCAACTATTTTCTCATCCATCAACTCGCTGAGCTCTGGCCATACCTAAAGGTACATACTAAATTAGCTGAATAATGCAAAGGCATACGAGATACACGAATAGTTGGGACGAAACGGTTGTGTTTAATGTTGGCGGGAATGCTCGCCCGGCCCCACTGGAATGAGATCATTCTACCGGTCCTAGAGGCTGGTCTTTGTATCCGCAGGCAGCGCACAGTCTTCCTCTCGCACCCCTGAGTACGGTTAACCAGCAGCATCGCCGGGTCGGCTCGTACCACGGGTACGAGCCGGACACGGAAGATGTTGAGGCGGGACAGCGCGGAGCCGCCGAAAAAGAATTGGTGGGTGAAGCCACTTTTAGCTATGCCCCTCCCATCTCTAACCAAGCTTCGCCCATTCTTTGAGTGTTTTGGGATCAATTTATATACTTTGAACCCTTACTTCCCAGGATAACATTTTCAAGGCAGTCTAACTATACAGGTGAGCTGTTAAAAATTTTGAAACTAATTTGACTGGGTGCTGTTGCTGCCTATGGCAGCAACAGCGTCCAGCCAAATTAGTCTCAAAATATTAAATAGAATGTTTGTTAAGACATACAATTCGTACCACTGGCGGGCTATTCAAAAGTTGCTGACGGACTGATTTACGTCATTCATAGCGTAGGTGATTGTGATATCAGCCTACATGTGACGTAATTGATTATGACGTCATTTATACTTGACTGATAGATTGGATTGTTCTGTTTTCAAGAGCGTCATTCTTAGAATCGTCTGCACTTACTCCGTTAAATCCTCAAATTTCCTTTTTTTTAAATTCAATTTTTTTATTTGCATACCAAGAGATGATTATCTTTGAAAATGTATCACTGGAATGACTGGCTCTGTTAACGAACCTGGCATAGGCCTACCAGTGGTAAACTTTTTTTAAAGTCTTGCGGAAGACGCGTTTGGCCAGTTTAAGTGTTAACCGTTACCAACCCAGACGTAAACAATTTTAAAGTAAATTAAAAGATAAACTGGTGTTCATTTTTCAACACATTTGGTGGAAGATGTTGCTGTCATAGACAGCAACATCGTCCACTAAAATTGTTGAAAAATGTACACCAGTTTCTTTCCTATTGATGTTGTTAAAAATAGAATATTGACATCAGGGCTTTAAATAACAATTTGTGTCTCTTTGATTCCGTAGCATGGTATAGGCTCTATACGGGTTGGGGTTACCAATTCGCGTGACAAAATACCAGATAAATTATGCTAATAACCATGAATGTTCCTTTTAACCATTTCTGTGACATATTATCGTTACGCACCCCACCACCACTAACAAACTTCCTTTGCCACCCCTGCACATCCAGCCAATTATGTAAATATGACCTTTTCATACATATATACCCGGATCCAACCCTGACGAGGTCTGTGTCGAGCAACACATTGGTTAGTGGCCAGCTTGAGATAGACAGCGCAACTATGGCGAAAATGTACTTATGGGCGATTTTTGGATTAGCCGCAGTTTTATCAGGTAATCAAAATTATTTACGTTTGTTGTTTACTGAAGGCGACGACGACGACGACGACGGCGATTGCTGCTACTGCAGCTGCTTGTGCTACTGCGCTGCAACTGCTACCGCTACTACTGCTGGCACTGCCACTACTACTGTTGCTGCTACTGCTACTGCTACTTCTGCTGTTGCTGCTGCGCCGTAGCCGCAACTGCTACTACTACTACTACTACTACTACTACTACTACTACTACTACTACTACTACTACTACTACTACTACTACTACTACTACTACTACAACTGCTACTGCTACTGCTACTACTACTACTACTGCTACTACTACTACTGCTACTACTACTACTACTACTACTACTACTACTACTACTACTACTACTACTACTACTACTACTACTGCTACTACTACTACTACTACTACTACTACTACTACTACTACTACTACTACTACTAATACTACAACTACTACTGCTACTACTACTACTACTACTACTACTACTACTACTACTACTACTACTACTACTACTACTACTACTCTACTACTACTACTACTACTACTACTACTACTACTACTACTACTACTACTACTACTACTACTACTACTAATACTACAACTACTACTACTACTACTACTACTACTACTACTACTACTACTACTAATACTACAACTACTACTGCTACTACTACTACTACTACTACTACTACTACTACTACTACTGCTACTACTACTACAACGGCTTCTGCTTCTGCTTCTGCTGCTGTTTCTGCTGTTGTTGTTGCTGTTGTTGCTGCTGCTGCTGCTGCTGCTGCTGCTGCTGCTGCTGCTGCTGCTACAGCAACAACAACAGCAGAAGCCGGAGCAGCAGCAGCAGCAGAAACAGCGCCAACTAGATTGTTCGGTCGATGACGCGTCATCGCAAATCCCCACGTTCGCCGCTTTTGACACACCCCACAACCCAACCCCGGGGCCCGGGCTAAATGTAAATGTCCTTTCGCACTCCGCAATCATATGGGTAACTAACATACCTAATTTGGTTGAATTCGTCCAATGCTGCCAGAGGCGTTGCATTACAATCAATTTCATGACCCTTTGACACATCACCCATCCCTGGGGGCGTGACCAAATGTAAATGGGCTCATCCACTCCACATTGATTTTGTTAACACACATGCACAATTTTGTTGGATTCCGTCCAATGGTTTTGAAGGAGATGCGTTACAATCAATTTCAGCAGGTTAATATTTATGGGGGTTGGGGGGGGGGGGCGGAGCCAAATCTAAATGGCCTCTTGCACTCCGAAATCGTATGGGTAACTCAGATATCAAATTTGACTGAGTCCCGTCTAGCGATTTCAGAGGAGTTGCGTTACAATCAATTTCATGACCTTTTGACCCCATCCCTTACCGCCTAGGGACAGGGCCAAATGTTAATGAGCTCCTGTACTCCACATTTATATGGGTAACCCACAGAACAAATTTGGTTGAATTCTGTCCAACGGTTTCGGAGGGGATGCGCTACAATTTCCGCAGATTAAAATTTGACCTTCGAACCTCTCCCCTAACCCCTGGGGGCGGAGCCAAATCTAAATGGCCTCTTGCACTCCGCAATCAAATGGGTAACTCAGATGTCAAATTTGGTTCCGTATAACGATTTCAGAGGAGTTGCGTTACAACTGATTTGACCTTTTGACCCCTGTCACGCCCCTGGAGCGGAGCCAAATCTATATATTGTCTTGCAAAGCGGAATCATATGGGTAATTCACATACCAAATTTGATTTAATTCCACCCAATGGTTTGGGATGAGATAGCGTGACGAACGGACAGATGGACGGAGGGGATTGCAATATCACCGACGTTCTTTTAAAACGTGGGGATAACAACAACAACAACAACAACAACTACAACAACAACAACAACAACAACAACAATAACAACACAACAACAACAACAGTTGTGGATGAAGATGGCAGCGGCGATGGCGATGGGGACGGCAACGACGACGATGATAATGATGATGATGTGGTGGTGGTGCTGGTGATGATGATGATGATGATGATGATGAAGATGATGATGATGATGATGCCTTCGTACTTTTATTACAGCACTGGCTCAAGGACCTGGTTCGGCGTGCCGATTTTCCTATGTTGGGTTACGCGCCTGCCATCAGCACGCTGGCGTGGATTTTAGAGCACCCCGCTATGATCTGACCAGACTATATCAGTTCTGCAGGTAAGCAACTACTTCGCTACGGTGTTTAGATTTTAGGGTCAAATTATGGTAGTTCAATAAGACCACACCTGTTAACTTTTTGAAGACGGAGGACGAAATCAGAAAACTTAGTTACAATTTATATACATTCTGTTGAATATTTTGAAACTAATTCGACTGGGAACTGTTGCTGCCTATGGCAGCAACAGTTTCCTTTCAAATTAGTATTCAAAATAGTCAACATATTAGTCCCTACATGTATAGTTACATTTGAAATTGGCATTCTGGGAATTCAGGGGTCCAGCTGTCCGTCACAGACAGGTTTGTAATAAGGTGACTTATTTTGCAAGCAATTTCACAAATTACACGTACAGACAATGTTATTAGATAGTGTCTACATTAATCATGGCTAGTATAAATCACCAAAACTTCATTTTAAAATTGAAATAGCTAATTATCTAAAAGCATACTAATCTCATCTCAACAGCTACCTGTCAAGTTAGTTGCAAAATATTCACCAGCTTGCCTATATGGTTGCTGTTACCCGGCCACTCCATAGAGTGTACCTTTATTATTGAGTGTATATACCGATGGCATCAACCGAGTTAGTCGGGCGGCATCTCCGCAAAATTGTGCACTTTGCGAAGCAATTTCATCACATTTTGATATAGTGCCAAGCGTACTAAGTTTCTCGTGGCCGTGAACTAATTTCTGGACCTTTCCAGTTTTAGCTATTCCCCGCCCACCACTAGCTAAGCCCTACCCTCACTTCGCCGTGTTGGGCTCGATCGATCCCCGAATGCCCTAAGTATCAATTTCCTGAAAACTATACAGGTAAGCTGTTGAATATTTTGTAATTAATTTGACTGGGTGCAGCAACAGCGTCCAGTCAATTTAGTTGCAAAATATTCAACAAAATATTTATTAAATAGTAAAGCCATACAATTCGTACAACAACGCATAGTCCGTCCTCAAATATGCGTTCGTGACGTACTTATCTACGTCAATAATGACGTCATAATGACGCCATTCATAATGATGTCATTCTACACGTCACGTAGTTGAATATGACGTCATATGATGGATGGATAAAATGGAAAGGCCCATTATTATTCAGACGTAGTAAACAGTGTAAATATATGTGGGTATGCTAAAATTGCATCACAACTGCAGATAATCGTCAAATAAAACGGCAAGTCAGCATGATTTTTATGACCAGCCAATATGAACACATATGTATGATCAATTTCATGGAGAAATTGCCATCAGAAAAAATAAAAATAAATAGCCCCAGGGTAATTTTGTAAACTAACAGAAACGTTTATCAATTTGTTTCATCTGCCTTCATAGTGTATCTAATTAAAGATTATTGTCACGTCGGTATATATGGTAATAATGGCGACACAATGTCAATTCATTCATGCCACACAAAGCTTTCGGCAGTTCAATTCCTTAAATTAGATTGGAATTTGTGCGTCATCCTCCAAGAAAAGACAAAAGAACGCCTAATTTTCCAGGCTCGTTCTCAGAGGTTAAGGACTGGAGCCCAGTGGAAGAGTACAAAACACTAGCTGATGATCTCATTGGCTTTCGGGCATTAACTCTGCTGCCAGTTACGTTACTATTAGAATGTATCGATAATGGGAATGGGTTGAAATAACACTGAGAAGTCATGACGCGTGTTAGCATAAGGAATACAGAACAAAATTAGGTCGTGTTTCCAAAAGACAAACATGACATTGGTAGCGAATCGGATCCTTCAGGAATTGTTAACTGCACCATGGCAAATGGCCTGGATACAGCAAATAATCAAGATATTTGTTTTACTGTGAAACAATGTCATATGCAGTACCTTAGACAAGCGTATACACTTGGCCGGATTCACGTGTGCGCTCAGATGATATCCTACTGGAAGGTACTAAACTTCTAGCAAAGCTCAGTAGAGGCGACATGATCGCAGCTGCGTCACAGTATCACTTGAGGTGTCTAACTTCACTTTATGATCTTGAAAAGTCAAAACGTAGCAACCAGCCTCTGGATGATTCTAGGGTCGATACAACTCATGGGGTAATGCTGGATGAACCGCTTTAATATATGGAAGTTGCCCATCTGGATCAGTCTGTATGTAACCAGTGTTTAAATTGGCAGAACTGAAGACGCTGTATCACGGTAGGTTAAACCAACTGACGGTCGACAGAGAGCAATCGATGCAATAGACAAGAGTGAAGAAAATGCTTCTGGCTGGCCTGCATAGCCTCAGGGCTCACACGAGAGGCAAAATGTTCTGTTTGCATTGACAGAGGATATAGGTTCTGGATGAGAAGTTGCGTGTACAGACAGTTAACGACTCTGATACTATTTATTTGGCCCAAGCAGCTAAAAATAACCGTAGAGAAATGGTTAATGAGTAGCCTGAATTCAATGGTGTATTCTTAGCAGACTGTCAGAGAACAGCAGTTCCAGCCACTCCCACATCGCTTGTTTGTATGATCTTTGGTTGGCCAAACATTAAGGTCCAATCAGACTTTCCAAAGAAATCAATCTGCACTATCAATTGACCAATTAGATAAAGTCATTAAAAAGGCAAATTTTGTCGTTGAATGATAAACGTCGCACAAAAAACTAAGAAACACCGCTGTCACTTTATATTGGCAATACGAAGCAATGGCTTAACTGACAAGCTGCTTGATCTTGGTATATCAATTTGCTATGTCATAGATTTAACACTCTCTCCGCAAACTTGGAAAATGTCATCTGCGGTCAGTTTGAAGAGCAGGATGTTATAATTCATCCGATATGTACGGAAATCTAACTGTCCATGGTACATAGAAATGTTGGTACAGTTATGCCCTTGGTTTTTCAAACTAGATCACACCCACTACTCTAGATGCCTTCCCTATCAGTGGCATGATGGAACTATCCACTAAGCTTCCTACAATGGCCATACACATCCATCATGGCAGGTTAACCGTCCATCAAACAAACCGTGCACTCTTCCCAATATCAATTAATCGGGCACATGAACAAAACAATAACCTAGTCAAAGGTGATGGTGGTGCCATTGGATTGATACAGGATCCAGCAGCATTGCACAGATGGGTGCGTCTCGTGCAGGAGCAGGAGTTCACATATTCAATTGATCGCAACAGAATGGAATGTGTACTCCATCATTAACAAACAAATTCAGTTAAAGTTCAATTTCACAATAATATGAGGTCCTTGGCGGCGGTTATTAATGACCTTGGGAATCCTCCTGAGGAGACATTGGGAATAGTATGACAAATGATCTAACTGATCTTACGATGGTCAAGCCTGTACAAGAAACTAGAGATATTGAGCAAGTTCAGTACAAATCCTACCTACAGACGAAGACTGATATAAACATGCCAGCCAATCAGTGATGAAATTCTACTGAACAAATTGCACTTGACCACATCTCATCCGGTAAAGTGGACAGCAAGCTTAACACAGAAACCATCAACAGCCCTCAGCGATTGAGAGATGTGTCGATGCATGTCCACCACCTTCTCTCCCTCATAATGGAGATCTGCGTTGTGGAACTAAGTCAGACCTGCTGACATATCTTGAAATCACTGACTCAGAGACTGTCGTGTCACAAGAAACATCAGTAAAATGATATTAGATGGAGGCGCAATTGTGCAAATGAAAAGGCCTGACACAGACAAAACATCGGGGGACCACAGTCAGCGGGTGTTTAATGACTACCTGCATGCAGTCACAAATGTCACACGTTCTGAGGTTAGATGAAAACATACCAAACAGCTTTAAACGTTCAACTAGATCCAAACAAGTAGATGACATAAGACGACGTGTTGCAACCAATATAACCAAATCTGAATCCTTTATTTTTTATGCCTCACGAAAATATTAACTCTTCTTGTGCCACCTTAACCTTTAATGGTCAAGCCGGGAAGAAACTCCCCTACAATGGTCTTAATGGTCTTGAGAATGTTCAGTTGCAGGCCAAAAGAATAGTATTTTATAAAATTTACCACTGGAACGAGTGGCTCGGTAACCGAGCCAGTCATTCCAGTGGTAAATCTTCCATACTAGGATAATCTTGACCTGTAAATAGACGCTGTCTAATTAAAAATTCTAATTCTTAACAATTTCCCATTTGGCGGTCAAACTGGTTAAACACGTTCTCTGTGGTTGTCTTGAGTGAAGAAAACTTTTTTCGTATTTTTCAGTGGCAAATTTATAAAAATAATATTCATTCCTTGGCCTGCAAACATTATAATTTTATTGAAGTTAGTTGATATAAGTTGCATCCTGGGCGCTTTGAGGCGCTGTTGACATAAGATGGGTTAAACTTAGGAAAACGCTAGTGTTCGCACAAAGATGGCTCAGATGGCACAAAGGCTCTCTGTTCATGAGCTTCTCAAGACTTTTCACATATTTCACCTTGTTAGGACGAAGAAGCCGCCGCACGCATCGTGGTATAGGTTGCAGATGCATCCGCAAAGGACAACGCAACGTGATGGTTGACAATGTGGACACTGATGTAGTCATTCCGGAAGTGGCCACTTTCCACAAAATCACAGCTGATAATCTTTGAATTGCATTTGGTGTCGGCGAACATTTTAGATATATTCACAATTACCAACTAGCTAGATGTTTAGAGCCAGAGAAAGCAGTCGCCTTGACATCTTTCCATGCATTAACTGGCTGGGATACCGTATTATCCATCATTGGACGGGGAAAGAAGACTGTCTCTCATGTATGGACAGTATTTCCAGAGCTAACACATGCGTTGCTGCAACTGGGTCATATCGCACAACATAATTTGGCCATACTAGAAAGGTTTTTTTGTACTTCTCTATGACAAGACAAACAGTCTTTCAAGAGTGAATTCATGTTGGAAATACACCCATGATACACTGCAGCAGCGTGTGAAAAGAGCAGCTTTTCAAGGAGTCTGTATATGGGGACACTCATTAAACCCTATGCCCACTTTATCAAACCCCACTGACCGGGGGATGGACTTTGGTTAGTGTACAGCGCTCTGTTTTTCCGATGGTGACTAACCGGAAATTGACATGATTGGTTACTTTTACTGTTCTAGAGCTTAGATACAGAAGAACGTAACGTTGTAGCAAACATGGATCAGTTATCTGCGCGCCATACTTATGGGCTTACAACATTAATTTTGTCGAGTTAATTTGCTCACAAAAAAATTTCTGAAGAATCATACTAGGAAAAATAGTTCCGTCCGTGAGAACAATACAATTGGCAGAAAGCATTATAAATCTATGTTTCTGAGTAAATCATGGTCGCCATTTTGAAAGTAACCATATCCCTCTTCACCTACACGTATACAAATTGTTGACAGTGGTATAGCTGGCAGATTTTGAGAGTTTAACCTGTTAAAATCTTCATGTTATCCTGATCCATGTAAACGTTGCTAAAGTGGTCCTTCCCATACGCATGGGCCAAAGATGGGCAATATATCAGCTTAGGGAGATAATTCAAAATAGCACTATAATATCTATAAATGTTTCCCAGTTATCCTACTATGCTTTTTTAACGTGTTGTAATTGTTTGACAATGTGCACGATTGACTCGACATTTTAGCCTATTCCGCCCACTATCGTTTTTGTACGTTTTCTCTGATTGAGTTAAAAGTAAATTATCACAGCCTTCGTAGATTGGCGAAATACCTTATTATTTAACTATTAAGCTGTTAACTCTCAAGCCGGTCCAAAACGGCCTTTGCAGTAATCCGGAGAAATGCCCATTTGCAGACCAAGAAAAGGATGTTTTTGGAAATTATCCGCTGGAATGAACAGGTCGATAACTGAGCCAGTCATTTCAGTGATAAATTTTCAAAAAGCCTTTTTTTTTTGTCCTGTAAATGAACATTTTGTATGAGAAAATTAAAATTTTGTTGAACAAATTCGCGGGTTTAAAGGGAAAGAGCCGAAATATCTTTGAAAAACTAAAAAGTACGTGCATAGTTTATGTTAGAGTTATTGTAACACATAGTGAATCGCATATGGGCTACGAAGGGGCATTTTAAAGTCATTTCACTTTTCTTTTTCCTCTTTCGTGTTAACTAGACCAGGTACTATTCACGCCATGCCTCTGCTGTGATTTTAGTAACCATGAGCTCCCCCCCCCCACCCCATCCCCCCTCACCCCACCCCACCCACCCCACCACCACCCAACCCCCAATCCCCACCATCCCCGTCTCTGTTTCAAGTAACTGCCTCAATTTATGATCCCCAGATATATTGCTGACTGAATGAAGGCAACGATGAGTCACTGAGATAGCCAATGTTTCTAAAGGTTAGGTAATTGAATGGTCAGTCAGTATATCCCCAATCGAGGCACACACCTTGGCATCACATTTACAACCGCCTTAAAATATTTGACCAACGCACAGGAGGAATCCAATATGTCACTCAAGTATTGACGCCATAACCAATTACATCACTGGTAGGCTGACGTCACAATTAAATTTATGGAATGAATGGCGTCCGTCATGATCGCTTAATAGTCTGTCAATTGTACGAATTGTATGTCTTTACTAGTTAATAACCATTCTGGTGAATATTTCGATATTAATTTAACTGGGCGCAGTTGCTGCCATAGTAAGATTAGCTTCGAAATAGTCAACAGCTTACCTGCATAGTTATCTTGATGTTGGGATTCTCAGAATTCAGGGTTCGGTCGATCCCAATGCGAGCAAAGCGTTGGCGTATCCTAGTTAGAGATTGATGGGGCATAGCTAAAAGTGAATTCACCCATTTGGAGGTGAAACCCTATCGCAGTTGCAACATTAGCTAATTCTCATTATTATTCCTTTAAATTTCAGAACTGAAGATGCGACAGTGGTGAGCCACTGCTTGAGGACCTTGTTTGCAAACTGTTCATTTCCAGAGGATTTGACTCGAACGCTTGGTAGCGTTGCGACCAAAGTGGAGCTTGGGTTTCGGATTCTCTGTGGCGATATTGATGGTGAGCACCTTTAGTTAACCCCGTCAAGTTGACTACCAGATTTGCATGATGCAGTTAACAGTTATGAAATAAATTACCATGTTTCCAAAACAAAATAAAACGTACTGTTGATTATTTTGTACATTGTTGAATTTGAAGTCATTAGTGTCGTTCTTACATCGTGTTCAAAAGTGTACTAACTAATACGATTCCGGGTATTATTGTTTGGAAACGTGTTAACTTATTTATTAGATGTACTGTACTGTGCAAGCCGGCGATGTGGACTTCATAGACGAGGTAAAGCAACGCATTGACGACATGCTCCCGACAACTGCAAACAAACTAAAAAAACAGCAAAATGAGAATCTCTTTGTGAATGAATCCAAAACGGATTTCACATACATATGCCTATCGACATAGCATGAAGCTGAAAATAACGATCCAGTGGTGACGAACCATGGAGGGAAAGAAAAATCCTGGAATCACTGTTCTGCAGTACTACTAACACTGCTTCAGGTTGTCCTTCTGGAAGCTGTGGATTCGTAGATCAAAGATGCCTGTAACAAGAAGACTGCGTGTGTACAACGCAACCTGCGTATCTTTGATGATTTACAACTGTACTATCTAGGCAGCTCCAAAGGAAAGCTCTGGACAAACTTGATGCATGCCACGGTAAATAGGGCCTACCTCGGCACTATCACTGGACAGGGATGGCATTTCCAACTATGCACTAGACATTATGTGTAATACATCAACGCTGTCGGTAAAAGTGACCCAGTGAAGATGCCCCATGTTCGTCCATCTGCTAAGAATGCCAGAAGACACACCAGCACAGAGAAGCTTGGAATTCACCCTACCGGGAGCCAGCAAATAGAAAGCCTGGATATGACGTCATTGTGCAAATATGGTAAGCGTGTTGTGAAGTGACTGCGTGCATCAACCGGTGCACTCAGATCACGAATACATCGCCGCTGTCCGTGAAAGTTACGTCCAGAAAAGTATAAAACAAATGAGTTTTTTTTAATTTTCGAATTATTAAGTCAGAATCCCTCAAACATAAATATAGCGTAACCGCGCGACAATACGCTTGATGCGTATAAGTATATACTATGATAATTCAAATCCATTCTCAACCAATCCTTTGTTTTCATTTAAGCATTACTTGATGCGAGGGAATGCATTAATGGCGTCATGGGCTCCATTATGGGTTGTTTCGAGACAGTGAACCGAGAGTACGACGAACGGTACCGAGAGCAGAACAGTCAACTCCACACCGTGGTTGACCGCATGCGTTTTGACCTTTCTCCTGAGCGACAATGTCCGTGAGTCTCTTTAAATTCTTTCTTTAAATTCTTTCTTCTTCACAGTAATCACAGTATATTCGAAGACTAACGCATTCGATCATAACGTTGGACAGAAGTTGCGGCTTGGGTAGCCTATTGGCCTACGGCTATTCACCCAGAAGCATCTGTCCAAATAAATGTTATGGGTAGGTGTATGGCCCGAGCAGAGCACATGCTGAAAATTAAACTATTAAATTATAACTCACGTTTTTTTCATGTCCTTCTGGCCATGCTGCCTAAATATAGAGCTATAGCCTAGGCCTATTGTTGGTTTCGTTACTACGAAATCTGGTCAAAGTATGCGTTCATTCAAGAGCTTGGGATAATGTCTTTCAAGATATGCTGCATTATTATATTCTGGGTTGGTGGGATGGTTGTATAGCACAAGGCAGGCTATCAATTTCAAATTCTAATAGCAGGATTCACCTTTCCAGAGTATCCATCTATCATTTGACGTCATATAACGTTATAATCAGCTAAGCGACGGGTAGGGTGACGTCATAATCATTACATCATAATTGATTCTATTTGCCCCGTCTTTTGCTCTTAATAGTCCGAGACGTTGTAGGAATTTTATGTCTCTACTATTTAATAAACATGCTGTTGAATATTTTGAAACTAATTTGACTGGAAGCCTTTGCTGTCAAATAGGCAGCAACAGCGCACAGTCAAATTAGTTTTAAAACATTCAATAGCTTACCTGTATAGTTTTCTGGAAATGATAGTCAGGGAGTTCGGAGATCCATCGATCCCACCACGCGCGAGATGTGGTGGAGCTTAGCTAGAGATGGGCGGGGCATAGATAAAAATGGAAATGTCCATTGACATATGAGTAGAAGACTGCCAGAGAATCAGAAACCCACCGCTTTTCGCACACATATTGGTTCTATTTATTTCGCGAGAACGCTATCTTATTCATTTATATCTTGTTGCATTTACCTTCATCGTATTGCGCGGAATGAACAGCATGAGGTATCTAGGAATATGGCAATAATGGATAGATCCGATCTGTCACTCAAGTATATGACGTCATAATCAATTACGCCACATGTAGGCTAACGTCACAATCATAATTGACAGAATACTCCGCCATGCCGTTGGAATAGTCAGTCAAGTGTATAGCTTGTATGTTTTTGATGAATTTATGATTTAATAAGTATTTTCTAGAATATTGTGAAATTAATTTGACTGGGCGCTGTTGTTGCCTATGGCAGCAACTGCCATAGGCAGCAACAGCGCCCAGTCAAATTTGTTTCAAAATATTCAACAGCTTACCTGCGCGTATAGTTACCTTGAAATTGAGATTCTCATAATACAATGTTTAAAGTACATAAATCTATTCCAACACGCGCAAAATGTGGGCGGAGCTTTGCTAGAAATGGGAGGGTCTGTTATGATACCCACTACTTGTTTGCGTGTGTATTGTGGTCTGCTATGATACCTATTACTTGTTTGTGTGTGTATTGTGGTCTGGTATGATACCTATCACTTGTTTGTGTGTGTATTGTGGTCTGTTATGATACCTATTACTTGTTTGCGTGTGTATTGTGGTCTGTTATGATACCTATTACTTGTTTGTGTGTGTATTGTGGTCTGTTATGATACCCATTACTTGTTTGCGTGTGTATTGTGGTCTGTTATGATACCTATTACTTGTTTGTGTGTGTATTGTGGTATGTTATGATACCTATTACTTGTTTGCGTGTGTATTGTGGTCTGTTATGATACCTATTACTTGTTTGCGTGTGTATTGTGGTCTGTTATGATACCTATTACTTGTTTGCGTGTGTATTGTGGTCTGTTATGATACCTATTACTTGTTTGTGTGTGTGTGTATTGTGGTCTGTTATGATACCTATTACTTGTTTGTGTGTGTATTGTGGTCTGTTATGATACCTATTACTTGTTTGCGTGTGTATTGTGGTCTGTTATGATACCTATTACTTGTTTGCGTGTGTATTGTGGTCGGTTATGATACCTATTACTTGTTTGCGTGTGTATTGTGGTCTGTTATGATACCCACTACTTGTTTGCGTGTGTATTGTGGTCTGTTATGATACCTATTACTTGTTTGCGTGTGTATTGTGGTCTGTTATGATACCCACTACTTGTTTGCGTGTGTATTGTGGTCTGTTATGATACCTATTACTTGTTTGCGTGTGTATTGTGGTCTGTTATGATACCAACTACTTGTTTGTGTGTGTGTATTGTGGTCTGTTATGATACCTATTACTTGTTTGTGTGTGTATTGTGGTCTGTTATGATACTTATTACTTGTTTGCGTGTGTATTGTGGTCTGTTATGATACCCACTACTTGTTTGCGTGTGTATTGTGGTCTGTTAAGATACCCACTACTTGTTTGCGTGTGTATTGTGGTCTGTTATGATACATATTACTTGTTTGCGTGTGTATTGTGGTCTGTTATGATACCTATTACTTGTTTGCATGTGTATTGTGGTCTGTTATGATACCTATTACTTGTTTGCGTGTGTATTGAGGTCTGTTATGATACATATTACTTGTTTGCGTGTGTATTGTGGTCTGTTATGATACCTATTACTTGTTTGCGTGTGTATTGTGGTCTGCTATGATACCTATTACTTGTTTGCGTGTGTATTGTGGTCTGTTATGATACCTATTACTTGTTTGCGTGTGTATTGTGGTCTGTTATGATACCCATTACTTGTTTGCGTGTGTATTGTGGTCTGTTATGATACCTATTACTTGTTTGCGTGTGTATTGTGGTCTGTTATGATACCCATTACTTTTTTTGCGTGTGTATTGTGGTCTGTTATGATACCTATTACTTGTTTGCGTGTGTATTGTGGTCTGTTATGATACCCATTACTTGTTTGCGTGTGTATTGTGGTCTGTTATGATACCCATTACTTGTTTGTGTGCAGGCGGGCGGGTGGGCGGGCGGTCGGTTGGTCGGTCTGAATGCAAGAAGAGTCCGACACATACATTCACCTCATGGCTTGTAAAAAAATTTGGGTTTCAAAAAAAAAAAGACCAAATACCTTGGTCAGAGTGTCACTACGTGCATACAAGAAGACAGATATTTGGCTATAACTCAGGAATGCAAACATGTAGAATCACTGAATTTGTCACATTCAGTCATATTCTGGTTGACTAGAAAATTTAAGTTTCAAGTTAAATTGTCAAATATCTAGGTCGTGGGGCCACTGAGTGCTTATCGAAAAACACATAAGCTTACAATATTAGGCCATATCTTTGAAACTAAAGAAGGCAGAATCACAAAAGTTGGCACAATTCACATTTTCGCCCATATCTCTGGAAAATACGTTCAGTTTCTGGTTAACCGGTCAAATATATAGGTCCCCGTGTCACCAAGTGCTTACCTGAATACAGATATTTGGCACGAAGTAGCATCACATAATTTCGCGCGTATAATCATATTGTAACTAACGAGAGAGGGCGAGGGAGAGGGAGTGGGAGGGATGGAGGGGAGGGAGAGGGAGGGAGGGGGAGAGAGAGAGAGGGAGGGCTAGAGAGGGAGGGAGAGGGAGAGAGGGAGAAGGAGAAGAAGAGGGAGAGGGGAGGGAGAGGAGAGAGGGGATGGAGAAGGGAGGGAGAGAAGAGAGGGGAGGGAGAAGAGGGGGAGAGGAGAGTGGAGGGAGGGAGGGGGAGGGGGGGGGGGGGTAGGGGGGGATATGGTAGGGAGAGGGAGGGCTAGAGAGGTAGGGAGAGGGAGGGAGGGAGAGGGAGAAGGAGAAGAAGAGGGAGAGGAGAGAGGGGAGGGAGAGGGGAGGGGTGGGGATGGAGGAAGAGGGGAGGGAGGGAGAGCGGTAGGGTGGGAGAGGGTAGGGAGGGGGGGGGGGGGGCTAGAGCGGGAGGGAGAGGGAGGGATGAAGTGGGAGAGGGAGAGGGAGAGGGAGAAGGAGAAGAAGATGGCGAGGGGAGGGAGAGGGGAGGGAGAGGGGAGGGGAGGGAGAGGGGAGGGAGCGGGGGAGGAGAGGGGAGGGAGAAGAGGGGAGAGGGGAGGGAGGGATGGAGGGCGGGGAGGGGGTGGGGAGGGATGAGGAGGGGAGGGAGGGAGAGGGGTAGGGTGGGAGAGGGTAGGGGGAGGGAGAGGGATGGGGAGGCAGGAAGATGGGAGGGAGAGGGCGGGAGAGGGAGGAGAGGGAGGGAGGGAGGGGGAGTGAGGGAGAGGAAGGGGAGAGGGAGGGGAGGAGGAGTGAGAGGGAGGGAGAGTGAGAGGGAGGGGGAGGGAGGGGTAGCGGGATGGAGAGGGAGGGGGGAGGGGGAGCGGGAGGGAGGGGGAGGGAGGGGAAGGGATGGAGAGGGGGGAGGAAGAGGGAGAGGGAAGGAGAGGGATGGATGGGAGGGGAGGGGAGGGAGGGGGAGGGAGGGGGAGGGTAGGGAGGGGATGGAGGGGGGAGGGGGGAGGGAGGGAAGGGAATGAGGGGCAGAGAGAGGGAAGGGAGGGAGGGGAGGGAGGGGGGGGGGAGGAAGATGGAGGGGAGGAGGGAGGGAGGGGAGGCAGAGGAGAGGGAGGGGGAGGGAGAGAGGGGAAGGGGGGATGGAGGGTGAGTGGGAGGGAGGGGAGGGAGAGGAAGGGAGGGAGAGTGGGGAGGGGGAGGGAGGGAGAGGGAGGGAGGGGTAGGGAGGGGGAGAGAGGGGAAGAGGGAGGGGTAGGGAGGGGTAGGGAGAGGGAGGGGAGGGAGGGGAGGGAGGGGAAGGGGAAGGGGAGGGGGAGGGGGAGGGAGGGAAGGGATGAGGGCCAGAGAGGGAGGGAGGGGAGGGAGGGGGAAGGAAGGGAGAGGGAGGGAGGGGAGGGAGGGAGGGGGAGGGAGGGAGGAGAGGGAGGGAGGAGGGGGAGGGAGGGGTCGGGTGGGGTGGTGGTAGGAGGAAGATAGGGCGGGAGGGATGGAGGGAGAGAGAGAGAGAGAGAGAGGGAGGGGGAAAGGAGAGAGATTAATGTTCAGGACAAAACGTCAGATATTTAGGTCACGGGGGTCACTGAGTGCCGACACATTTCCCGCCATATCGTTGGAATGCATGGATATATAATCACCAAATTTGGCATATCCAATCATATATAGGGCTGGACTATAGTTCAGGTTAAATGATCAAATATCTGGTTCACGGGTTCCCTAAATGCCTTTGCAAAATAGAGTGCAAATGCACGAGTCAGCATCATCCGAGTGCAGTCTAGTTACTAGGGGGCTAAGCCAGCATGGCTTACACCGTACTGTTTTCGTTGTGTTTATTATTATTATTATTATTATTATTATTATTCGGCTCTCGTTTTATATTTTTAATAGCGTTAAAACCAGTATGCCGATAAAAACATGGTGCTAAGAACGAACCTAGACTAGTGTTGGAAAGTGAATGAAACTCAGAAACCACTGCGCCGATTGATCCGAAACTCAGAATCTAATATATAGATGGAGAGCCGGATAAGAACTGTTCAAGAGAACTCGATTAGCTCAGCTGTTCGGCGGCCATCTTAATGACGTTATGTTCATATATGTTCATTATGTTTTCGGATATTAAAAAATCTTCTCCGAAACGACCAGGCTGGTTGATGCAAACCTACGAATATAGTATCTCGGTTAGGATGGGAATCAAAATTGTTCAAGAGAACTTGATTGGCTCATGGCTCCGGCGGCCATCTCGATGATTTCATAACAATCAAAATGGTCTTTTTCTTTGAGGCTACTAAACCGACTTCTCTGAAATTTGGGCCATATCATGAGGCAATAGGGGCAAGTGAAATGTTATGAAGAGAAATCGATATCTCTAAAACCTGGCCACAATCGGCCAATGAAACATCAAGGTTTTGGCGGCCATATTGAATTTTTTTTATGAGATTAAGCGATCGGCAGCCACGTTTTCTCCTAGGGTTTTTGCGCTGAACAACTCGAAACTTGGTGTGCATCTAGCATTATGTAGCCCTCATCTGGATTTCCAAAATAGTCATGGTCCATTCGGCGGTTTCTCGAAAATACCGAATAAGCAATTGTTAGCGACATTGCTGCACCTTATACTTCTAGGGCAGCCAGTAGGTTAAAATTGTGCACATACGTAGATAGCCTATGCGCTCATAGATTGATGAAATAACATCGTTGGTGAACGTATTACCGTGTCTGATATTGCAAATATGCGTACTGTCCTCTATTTTTGTGATTTGCCGATAAATGGCGCAATTCTAGGCTAATTGTATTGCCGTTTGATTTGCGAAGTTCGGAGAAAGCTTCCCTATCAGGGACCGTTTACAGAACTCAAATATCACAAGCGGTTCACGAGATATCACGATTTTCGTATCGTACTGCAATTATGCCATTGGAAATGCATTGGTAATTATAGGGCTAACCATAGGGAATGTATGGAAAGATTTGTGATACTATAATCACGTTTTCTTCTAGACCTTTACACCGAACATCTTGAAACTTTGCAGTCGTCTGGAAACACGTATCTCACGTTTATACCTCAAAAATATTTTTTTAAATAGTTTTCACGAAAATGCTGACTAAGTATTTGGGCAACAGTGCTGTAACTTACATTTTTAGGACTAGCTTTTCACTAGCCTGAACGACTGATCGAATCTGGAACTTGGAATCTGACTTCGATCAAAGTTAGCGGCTTTAGCCGCTACACCAGGACATTTTGATAGGGTTTAAAAATTAAAATAGGGATACTAATTTTGCGGATTTATGTGGTTATTATATAAACGACATTTTTGGAACTACTGTTGGATGGATCCGAACATATTTGGTACCATTTTAAGGGCGATATTATCCGCTTGGTGGCGGTCTAATAATCGATCTGATTCACCCAGGGATTCCAGAGAATTCTTTTTACAAATCTGTAAGTTTATTGTCCGCATTTCAAATTACAACACCCCACTAAAACTAACATGGAAGAAAAACATAAGAACTGCTATTAACAAATTTTGGACAACAAATATTAGGCAGGAATGTGAAGGCAAATCAACTCTATTCTACCTGGACAAAGCATGCCGCCAAGCTGAAGCTAAGGGTAAACATAGTTTTTTTAGTACAAAAACTCCCCAGTAACTAAAATGCTGTACATAGCAACCAGGATTTCTGCAGGGTTTCTTGCCATAAAAACGACTTTTTATAGGTTTTTTGGTATGTTTAGTCCGGATATCACACTTTCGAAAGTTTAAGATCATTTCCTTGGCAACTTGGCTAACCCCTTAGCAACCGAGATGCTCTCCATAGCAACATGGTATCTACTTGGAATTTCTTGCTAAAATGACTGCATAGTTCTGTAGTTTTTCTCACATGCCGAGTTTGAAATTCGCACTCTAAAAGTGTCCTGGCAGGGGTCTCGTCTTAGCAACCAAGATGCTAGCTGCTTGGTGTATCGCAGCTTGCGCCTATATATATATATATATATATATTAATATTATTATTATTATTATTATTATTAATATTATTATTATTTTTATTATTATTACAGCATGGCGAATAGTATGGCTGTTTGCATTTACCGCGTAGTACGGCCTTGTGGTTTGAATGCAGCCACCGCACTTTACAACTTTGAACTAGCAGATAATGGCGGAACATGTCCCTGGTAGTGAATCCAATGTGATATTTCTGTCGACGTATGACGTCACAGTTCCTGAACATAATTTACGATTATTCAAAGTGTTTCCAATATTTGACGATAATTGTTGTTACATTATATTTGGTGAGTTGGTAATCCAAGTATTCCTGGGATATTGATTTCACGAACAGAAGTGTGGCGTCGAGATTGTTTCAATGATAGTCTTCATCAAAACTGACCATCGTCCAAAACGCTGAAGAGCAAACCTATCATGGAACGTGATCATGGAGAGTTGTTGCAATGGATATATGCGAATCTCTGATTCGTTAAGTATCAATAAACTATATTACCTCCATGGGAGCTTGAAGCAAAGGGCCAGCTGTTTTAGCGCTATCACTTCAAAATAGTTTTAAAGATATTCAGAAGTTGTTCAGTATATATTCGATGCCACCACATACTAAAAGATGTCAGTCCATCTGAGAGAGCCTGTCTTAGAGATCCACCATCTTGTCTGCACTAAAGATAATGCTGGAACCCTATCTTTCAATCAGGTATATGACGTCATAATCAATGGAACTTTCCAGTTTTAGCTGTGCCCCGCCCATCTCTATCTATGCTCCACCCGCACCTCGTCCGTGTTGGGATCGATCAATTTCCAGAAAACTATACAGGTAAGCTGTTAACTATTTTGAAACTAGTTTGAATGGGCGCTGTTGCAGCTTTATGGCAGCAACGGCGTCCAGTTAAATTAGTTTCAAAATACTCAACAAAATATTTATTATTTTAGACATACAATTCGTACAACGTGTCGGACTATTAAGCGCTAAAGACATACTATTTCGAATCATATATGACGTCCTGCTTATGACGTCATCCTACACGTCACGTAGTTGATTATGAAGTAATATGACGTCATATGATGGATGGATAACTTGGAAATGTGCATTACGTCACTAGTTAACCGACGTTACAATCACAATAATCATTCGTATCTCGATCTCCTTCGATACGAGATAGAGAAAAGTATATATTCTCGAAGAAGCCACGCCTCTATTTTTAGATCGCATAATAATGTACTTCATGAAAATCAAAAATCAAAAAGTGTACGCATTACATGTCTTTAGTGAATTTTCAATATAATAAACATTCTTTTGAATGTATTGAACCTAATTTGACTGAGATATGGTCCTGCAATATGGCCCAATCAAATTAGTTTTAAAATATTCAACAGTTTAACCTGTATAATTACCCTGAAATTGGGATTTGGGGAATTCATGTTACAAATTATATAAATCTATTCCAAAATGCGGTAAAAATGGGCGGAGCTTATGCAGAAATGGGCGAGGCATGGCTTAAATGGATCGCTCTATTTCTCTAGCAATACGTATTAAGATATTATCTGTAATTAAAAGTCACATCCTGTTGCTTCATGAGGTGTCCATTGACTCGTGTTAAAATGATATGATGGACTACCAGTTATGTACTATGTTATTATATTTGTGTGTAAAACAGAAAATAAAGTAATTCTGAACTGAATTGAATTTAAATGCCAAATACACAGTAACCCTGTCCATGATTTTCCGTGTATGCTGTCTGTTCGTCTATATATTGAAAGATTCCAATCAGATTTGACTCACATCCAGGCGTAAGAACATGTATTCTAGGATAATCAACGTGAAACAAACCCCTGAAGGGATTATTGTCAGCAATCCGAGTGAGAATGCCTAAGAGAGGCTTAGCAGGGTGAGCAGCGAGAATACGAGTTCCCATATACTTTCTCTATCCTATCCGTAGCATAGCGAAGCGAGAGTAACCCCTAGGTTCCTGTAGCTCCCGTTAGCTGAGCTTATCGTGGCAAGTCTCTCTGTGATATTGTGTGTAGATAGAGGCTATTACAAGATAAATGCGACCTAGTGAGTGTGTTCCAAGTAGGGGTGAGAGTGCGAAAAGCTGCCTAAACGGTCTGAATAAGAGAAGCTGTTTACCCTCATTGGCTGATCAGAGGATTATAGTACAATATAAATGGTTATATTAAGATTAAATAATGGTAAAGTTAATCCGCCTGTAAGTTGTGGTAGTGGAGTAGTATTTTACAGCACGGTAACACAGTAGATAAGCACGGTATAATATAAATATAAAAAAGCTAGCGGCTTGTAGCCTGCAATGAGAAATAGATAAAAGCCATGTACCCTCAACATAATTCACTGAGTAATATCAAGGACGTCCAAAAGTTTACGCACACTAGCAGTGCTATCTTTTCCCTATCACAGTCTAAAGATGCGGTGCAAGTCGTCTGATGAAAGTTCAAAGGCACATGTTAGAAAATGCAAGCAGTTCAGAACACATATAGTGGTTGGCGGTCCACACATATAACACTTAATAGTTATTATTTAATATTTAAAGTGGTTTCAGAGTTCAACAAAGTCACATTTAGCATTTAATATTTAAGACAGGGTGCAGCACAGTCCAGTGAACTAGCGGGAATATGATGCGGTTCACAAGCGGCGAAGACAAACAGTGGTCAATTCAATTCAATTCAATTTATTTACACCCAGGCCACAATGTGGCATATGGGGTCCATTAGTACATACATTTACACGGTCAATGGCGGTTACATGGAATGTTGGTAATTATTATTATTATTATTATTATTATTATTATTATTATTATTATTATTATTATTATTATTATTATTATTATTATTATTTCAACATAATATAAGTAGCTAGGTAATCAAAACTCCGTCAAATTTAAAGGCACACCTCCGCGCCAGGATATCTGAGGACAAAATCGCGAAACCTGCATACCCACGGAGGCTCACATTGCGCACCCAAATGTAAGCAGGGCGAGAACGGTTCGCAGTGAAGCAGCAAAGATATGAAGAACGATTAGCAGTCTATCTACACAAGAAGTTCACAGTGATGACGGATTGCATAATCAGCCCATAGATTATAGAAGCGCTCTCGTGGTCTCAAGATATCAAGTGACTCACTCGTAGTCTGCTGCCTGAGTTTCTCTTATTCGTCTCTCAGCAGTCGAATACTTCTTTTAGTAGCAGGGTCTTAGAGTTGCGGCATAGTTCTTGCATGGTTTAGCTCCAGTGATTGCTGAGTTAGGCTTCTTGGGGTGGTTCACGCCAGTGTTTCTGCTCATAACCTGACGACGGCTTTGGAGCCGATCGGAGGCAGGTCCGTCTACTGTCTAGAGTATTTCTGATTCTAGGTTGTTAATTTGCCCACTGATGCCTAAGTGAGCTTCCAAAATGGCAAGACGGTGTACAACCAGATTCAGCCCCCTGAGGTATGTAGAAGGCACTGACTGCGGCCTGAGTTTTTCTTGAGCGAAGTGGCTTAGCTGGTGGTGCTGTTCGCAGTGCTAATGACATAAGTCACGCGGCTTTCCCTGTATGTACCCGGGACATTGAATACAGTCTTCATCCCTAGAGATATATCGCTAGTATAAATCGTCTAAAATGTGTATTGCATTTGCATGTGTCTTGCATCTACTCTCATAAAATGAACTAAAAGTAGGCCGGTAAAACCACCCACGGCCATTCCTAACGGACGAAGAAACAAGCTAACTTTCGGATCAGGTATCCAACAAAATAAAAATGGTCCTGTTGATGTAACCGTGGCGCTACCCAAAACTGCAGATAGATAAACGGAAACCACACTATTTTTTTTAGCAATTTAAATAACTGCAAAATTCTGTATAGCTGTGCTGAACACCCAAGCACTATGGCTAGATAAGCGCAAACACTGTTATTCTAGCGGAATCAAAAACAATTTAAATCACTCTTTCAACCAGCAGACAGCCATCTACGTACCCAAGCGCCAGATTCCAGTTGATGCTTAGGATACTGGCTGGTTGCTCGCTGAGGCGAGCACAGTTTCCTTGTAGATATTGTCAGCATGTTGATTTTGCTCAGGGGGTCGGCTTATTAAGGATTCAAGAGGGAGAATGTCACTCCTCTTTCACTTGTGAATCAGATTCTTTATTTACGCTTACCAGGCGCGTCTTTAACTAAAGGGCCAGTCTCCCGCATATCGGCCAGAGATTCCACCTCTGTACCTAAAGGGAGACATGTCTATTTTCTACGTTATTATGTGTTGTAGAAAAATTCTGAAAACAGTTCCAGAACCCGGAAGATAAGTCGGTTTCAGTGGTATTAGGATTTCCCAATATATCTTAAATTGAAGAAGGTCCCGAATATCTTTGAAGTTATTTATTTGAGAGGTTATACATTCTAAATGTTATCGTAGTCAGCTGGTAGTATAATATCCGCGCTATGCCATACATCACTACGCACGTTGATGACGAAAAGGGATGCCAGCTCTCAACTTAGAATTCTAACAACACAACGAGGGTATTATCTTTTGAAAATTGCTGGTATCATTCGAGTAGTAAGTTTTCAAAATAATATCTTGCTCAGCAAATGGGCATTTCGCAAGACAACAGCAGAAGCGGTTTTGGCCAGCTAGGATGTTAAAAGGTTATAGTCTGGTTGCAAAAAGAATTTGCAAGAAAAAAGTAGAGGAAAAATGTTTTTTAGTTGTTTACATCAGTGTACCCTATAGTATCTCAGAGAAAATCCCCATGTGTCGGGTTTGGGGAATTTTTTTTCACAGCGCTTTAAAATTTGGACTTGAATGACCAATGGAAATAAGGGCAAGTATGGTAAATCTGTGGTTTCCTGCCCTTATAGTGGAGCTTTAATAATGGCAATTCACCTTTCCAGAGTATCCATCCATCATCTGACCTCGTTTGACGTCATAATCTGCTCAACGCCTGTATGATGACGTCACAATCATTACGTCACAAAGGGTTCCATATAGACCGCCATCAGATCTCAAGCAGTCCGACACGTTGTATGAATTGTATGTCTTTGTAATTCTTTGCTATTTAATAAACATGCTGTTGAATATTTTGAAACTAATTTGACTTGGCGCTGTTGGTGCCTTAGGCAGCAACAGCAGTCAGTCAAATTAGTTTCAAAATATTTAACAGCTTAACTGTGTAGTTTTTTGGAAATTGATAGTCATGGTGTTCAGAGATCGATCGATCCCAACACGAGTGAGGTGTGGGTGGAGCTTAGCTAAAGATGGGCGGGCCATAGCTAAAACCGGAGTGGTCCATTAGTAGAAATTTGCATAAATTATTGCCTTTTATTGGAGTTTGAGCTTGGTGTGATATTTTTTTGTGAAATTCATGATGGCGTTCATCTTGGCGAGTGAAATTTCTATTTCTTCTCATCGATGATTCTACCTATTCATTACCAATTATTCTTCGAAGTCGATTGCGACAATGTTTAGAGGTAACTGCGTAGCATCGTACACAAACTTCTACACGCTTGATTCCATGCTTGAGACAGCTACACGGTTTCTTGCCACATCAGTTGGGATTTTGGCTTTTACCCTTACACCTAATGAATTTCAACACGCTATGGTGGTTCCAACAGCATGAACAATTCTTAGTATTCACAGATGAAACCATCCAGAAAAAAATGACTAAACAAAAAATGTCACTGACACAGAAATGGACATGGAAAGTAGGCAAAAATGGACGCCATCTTGGATTTTGTTATGATGACGTCAACACACCAAATTCGTATTACGATGCCAGTGAATAACAATATTTAAAATAAATTTCTGCCGATTTTCCAAGACCCGGCACCATCATAAGTGTCGAACACACATTTGCCAGGCATTTCAGTGAGCTCATAAAGCCAAAACCTTTAAGTTCTCAGAAAAAAATTTCACAAAGCCCACACAAACGATTCGGTCAAGCGCTTTTGCCAGATACAGACATCAAACAATTACATCCTCATCCATACATATATTTTCTAACCTGGTCGTGTCACGTTTAATATCTATGCTGAGACTCTTGGGTCAAAACCGGTCTCTTAACTGTCTCGCTGCTGCCAGCCACGAGACAATAATTTCAATGAGCAAAATTCCTGGACCTGATGAATATTTTGAAAACAATTTGACTGAAAGTTGTTGGTGGGTTAGCCACCAACAAATTTCAGTCAAATTGTTTTCAAAATATTTAACAGGTCCAGAGATATAACACTTGGAATATGTCGTCTGCGAAAACTCAGCAATCAGGCAGTTAAACAAGTGGTCTCATAATAGATGTAAATATTGCCTGTTGAAGTAGAACTGCGCACGCGAAAGCCAAAGCTTTCCTCTTGCACTGTGAAGTACGCCACATAGTTTTGTGAATTCTCCTAAAAAAACCTGATGTAATTATATATCATGTTCCGGCAAATATACGTAACTTCCGCTAGTTGAAGGTGGGAAGTTATCCAAAGAGTATCCTGAAAGTCGTTATGTCACTCATATGCAACGGGTTGCCTCGACGAGTTGGACAAACAGTTGTTATATCTATGCTCATACAGAACTTGCTTGGCAACTTGTCCGCAACCAATTGTCGACTAGTTGAACAACTCGTTGTTATATGTAGGCCTATGCCAGGCATGACATACTGTAACAGTCTTCCTTTTGCCAGATTTAATAAGAATTAGGTTTTTTATTCAATAACATATACGCGTTGACGTTCCTGGTTCGCATGGCAAAATGCCCGATAATTTATGCTAGTAACCAGGAACGCCTTGTTTAACTATTTCTGTGACATTTTATCGTTGCGCAAACCGTCACCAGAACGTTTCCTCCATCACCCCGACCACATCAAGGCAATTAACTAACTATGGCATTCTCACGTATAGTCCCGCATCCAACCTTGACAAGTTCTGTGTCAGCAACACTTCATCTGTGGGCAGACTGAGATAGAAACCCAGCAACTATGGCGAGAATTTACTTGTGGGTAATCCTAGGATTAGCTGCGGTTTTATCAGGTAATCACAGAATTATTTACTGCTGTCGTCGTCGTCGTCGTCGTCGTCGTCGTCGTCGTCATCGTCGTCTGAAAAAACTAATGATCCGATTTGGCTTAAATTTTAACACGAAGGAACTTGACGTGCATGCGGATTTCTAGACTGGTTTTTGCCATGATCCGGATAAGAGAAACCAGATCTGGGTCGGATCAAATTCTGGATCTGTGGATACCTCGTTAACTACTGCTTATATTTGGCTCAAACCTTAACAGAGAAAAGGATGTTGTGACCGTAGACTAGGATTGCAAACTTGATCCGAGAAAATCCGGAAAATCTTAAACATCCGAAATAAAACTGGATAATCAAAACAATCTGGAAAAACCGAAAACACTGCAATGTGTCAATAACGACAGTGAAAGTGTTTGCAAATTTTTATCGCTCATGTTGTTGTTGTTGCTGTTGTAATTGTTGTTGTTGTTGTTGTTGTCGTCGTCGTCGTTGTCGTCGCAGCCGCCGCCGCCGACGCCGCCGCCGCCGCCATCGTCGTTGTCGTCGTCGTTCGTAGTCGTCGCAGTAGCGTAGCCAGGGGTTAGCAGGGGGAGCGCTCGCTCCCACTGCACCAATCTTCCCAAATGTGGCGCCTAAATCATGTCCATAACACATACAAGTTTCTGGACGTCCCAACTCCTAAGCCACCTTTAACAAGTTAATCTACATCGAAAATTAGAACTATTTGAATTTACAACGTTGTAAATGTCTTCTTGTCATGCTTGTTCATCGCTATGTTGAGACTTTTTGTTGTAATTACGCTACATCAAGACAAAGAATCGTAGACTACACGCTACTTTCTCGGTAGAATAAAACAATCGGCGACGCTGGGATGCTATTTTCTCTTTATTAAATAAATTTAAGCAGATTCTGACGCCTAATTGGTATGCGGGGTGCCGCCTTTTAAGTCCTCGTTCAAGTGGGGTGGCGCCTTTTTAGACCTCACACCCCCCCCCCCTGACGTGAAAACCTGGCTACGCCACTGAGTCGTCTTTGTGTTGCTGTTGTCGTTTCGATGATCAAGATGATGATGATGATGATGATGATGATGATGATGATGATGATGATGATGACGATGATTGCCTTTCTCGTCTCTGCTGCTGCTCCTCCTAAGGCTACTGATGCTGCTTCTAAGGTTACCACTACCGGTACCACTGCTGCTGTTACTGCTGTTGCTACTGCTACAGCTGCTACTGCTACTACTACTACTACTACTACTACTACTACTACTACTACTACTAGTACTACTACTACTACTACTACTACTACTACTACTACTACTACTACTACTACTACTACTACTACTACTACTACGACTACTTTTTTTTCTTTTTTCTTTTTGAAAATCCGACGCTGACGCAGTCGGATACACTTCCCGGAGGAACTCCTTTAAAAAGGCTTGCAAAGGCTTGCAAACGCCCATAAAAAATCGGTTGAAATAGCAGGCTTTATTAATAGAATAACAATACAAACCTAACATGACAAAACAGTGCAAGCTAAAATACTCTATTGTCATATACCACAACCGTGGCATAACTACATAGAAAACATAATTGGTAAAGCCACTCATCAATAATTAGCAGTAAGCTACTGCTAATCATTGATGCCATTGAGCCGATTCATGACCGGCAGGCTAAGTAGATCATATGTAGTTTAACGTAGCACACCGTATAGTAGTAGGGCCAAATGGCGAGTGCAGCTCGCCAACAAGTGGCGAGGTGACTCGTCAATAAGTAACAAAAAGTCACTCATTGACGCCATTTAGCCGATTATTAAATACCCAACGGACGTAGTAGCCTTTATAGAATATAATGCACAAAGCAAACGTATACAAACTATGACTACTTAGATGGCGCTCTAGGTTCACATTCTAAATTTACTTCATTGCAAGTTTTTGCAAATTACCCTGGAACAAATACACCTACAGTAAATATTTACAACAGGAAGCTAATTGTTAACTTGAAAATCGGATCACCTCCAGAATATTGACATAATGCTCATTTGATATTTAAATATTCTGATCCCACGGTTAGGATATTCGTCAAGTTTAGAGTCTCCTAAGGCATTACAATTTTAAAATAAAGGCAATTAAATTAAATTAAAATAGCATTTATCAATATACAGCAAGCAGCGAGTGTGCTAGCTTATACAAGTTCGCTTCTGATATTTTTAGATATCCGTATTCACTTGATACTAGGCCAGTTTTGCACCATACGTCTTTAAATCTACTTTCTCTCCCATGTTCTACTAGCCTGTAAAATTCACAATGAATGCAGTTTATCAACAATGATCGAAATATAGCTTGTATGGCTCTCTGATGGTTGTTGCCGGTTTTATCTCCGGCCTCTGAACACCGATGCTTCCAGATGGCCCACACTCCTACAGATAACAGGGTTATTAACAATTCTTTCTCCTTGCTATTAATGATTCGTCAGATAGTTGAGCAATCTTTAAACAAAATTGTTTCAGCCACTAAATTCACATATTTGGTTCCAAATTTAGCAAGGAGCATATTGATATATACCCAAAAGCCTGTAGTTATGCGACACTGAGTAAATGGATGGTCTATCGTTTCCTCCTCAGTATTACATAATAAGCACCGGTCTGTACTTGATATTTTACACATATAAGTAAGATGACCGACCCATAGCCTTCGATGGAGTAATCGCCATGCCAGGTCCCGTGCATTTCCTGGTAGACAAGGTAGATGTATTGCTTTCCAGGCATTTTTCCAGTTCTTTGGCGTGCATCCTAAATTGTTCCAATGCCTAACCACAATAGCAGTCTGTCTCCGACTTTGCATTAGAATTCTATACCAGTCTCTAGATGCCATGTTGTATTTTATATGTTCTGACATAAATACTAATATTGGTTGCAACATATCAATGTTGCCATGTGCTTTCGGCAATTTGAACCATACAGCAGGTATTGCATTCTTTATTCTAACAAATAAGCGCTGAGCATCAATATGTCTCATTGATGTTATTCTTGCTACATCTTGCATCGCAATCCATTTACGAGATTTCGGATTTACCAAGTCACGTAAATATTGAATACCATTTCTGGCCATAGAGGGCAAATATAATACATCATCATTATCACGAATCAACTCGTTGCCCCAAAGACGTTGCTCTAAGGCATCTTCCCAACAATTGGGTTGTGGCATTGATCGTGTAAATATTTTTAAGGCTTCGAGCTGTTCTTTATATATAGTTGGAATCTTTTGATGATTAGGTGGCAATTTATTGCACATAAATAAACATTCTACTGGAAATGGGTCAACGTACCTTTGGAGAAGTGCCCTTGAAACACTTGACCAAGATGAGTTTGAAGTAAGTAACTTATTCAAGAATTTCAATTTTAAAGAAGCACACTTTGCTGAAACATTAACCAAATCCAGGCCTCTGGCATGCTTTTCATTGGTGAGGATTGACTGTGATACTAAATGGGCTTTGTCCTCCCATAAGAAGGACAAAAGTAACGTGTTGATCTTTGACTCTACTGATTTGGGCATATGAACTACAGAAGCGGTATACCACAGTCCAGATAAAATTAAATTATTAAAGACTAATGTCCTGCCAAAGACAGTTAGCCGACGTCGTTTCCAATTTAGTAATGCACACTTTAGCTTGGATATCCTTTCTTCCCAGTTTAGTAATACATTTTGTTCTCTACTAAAGTAAATACCCAAAATTTTTATGACATCATTTGAGCAGTTAATATCCATCACATTATCAGTTCTGCCCTTCAAATCGCCCAAAAACAATCCCTTAGATTTATCTTTATTGACTTTAAGTCCTGATGCCTTTTGAAAATCTGTTAATACTCCATTTAAAATTCTAAAATCCGTATTTTTACCCGCAAACACAGTCGTATCATCTGCATATTGAGAAACCTTTAGTGGCCTTTCTACGCCACGTATACATATTCCTTGAAAGTCATTGCCTTGCCTCAATGTGGCCCTCAACGATTCCATAGCTATGACGAATAGAAGCGGGGACAGTGAGCAACCCTGTCTGACACCTCGTTCCAACACTACAGGTTTGGATAGCTGATTGTTAACTAAATAGCAACTTGATATATCAGTATATAAAATATTGACCCATTTAATAAATCTTGAACCAAAGCCAATATGGTCTAAAGACTTAAACAAGAAATCCCATTCTAGTCTGTCAAACGCCTTCTCGTTATCAAGTGCTATTATTGCTGCTGGGATACAATCCTTTTCAACTAATTGAATAAGGTCCCGTATAAGCAAAGTGTTGTTTAATATTGATCTTCCTGGCACAGAGCAGGTTTGATCATCATGAATGACTTCGCCTAGGACTGCGCCAAGTTTTAATGTTAGTGCCCGAGTAATAATCTTATAATCTACACAGAGTAGAGAGATTGGTCTATAATTCTGTATTTTATTTCTGTCACCCCTCTTGTATATAAGCCGAACATATGCTTGGGCCATCGATGTAGGGAGATGCCCTTGCTTAAAATTGCTGGTTGCTATTTCTTCTAATACTGGCCCAAATATGTGCCAGAATGTTTGATAAAATTCAACTGGATATTCGTCACATCCAGGAGACCTTTCTAACTTCATACCTTTGAGGGATTTTGTCAAATCATCAATTGTTATTGATTGGTCACAGCTTTCGCGACATGAATCTGGAAGTCTTTTTGTTACATTATCTAAAACATGTCTAGTTGCAGTTTCCTCGCTTCCCTCAGATTTATACAATGATTTGTAAAATTCGGATACTGTTTCAATCATTTCTGCATTTGAGCACACTGATACTCCATCATTAGTCTTCAGTGAGCGCATTAATTTCTCTATACCTCTTGCTTTTTCCAAGTTACAAAAGTAACCTGTAGGCTTTTCGCCCTCGGTGTGCATGTGTGCTCTTGACCTTATTTTGGCGCCACCAAACTGATATTGCTCTATTTCATTTAGTCTACCTTTTAATTTAACTAATAGTTCGTAATAATTATATTCCCCATCATTAATTTTCTTATTAATTTTACACAACGACCTCTGAAGCGCCTTTTTACGCTTTCGGATTTCACGTGCTTTCCTAATCGAATACTGCCTTGAAATATATTTCAGGTCTGATTTAGCATCTTCCCACCAGTCTGTTATACATTCATACGAACCTCTTCTTTCATCCCAATGCCTCCAGCAACTTTCCACACATTTGCGGTAGCAACTATCTCGTAGCAATGCTACATTAAGTTTCCAAAATCCATCTCCTCGTTTGACCCAGTCAGCATTGTCTAATGTGATGGAAAACATATTGTGATCAGAGAAAGTTACTGGTTTTATGTTAGTTTTACACATGTAACCTTTCAATGAACGTTCTACATAGATCCTGTCTAACCTTGAAGCTAACCTTCCATCGGTTGAAAACCAAGTACATTCCTTGCCTCCTAGATTTTCAATCCGATAAGTGACTAACAAGCTTTTGGTCTCTTGTTGAAAAGCAATATCAACTCTCTCATTTGCTAATTCTTCAAGCAAGTGGCGCGGCTTGAATTCGGTATTTAATCCTCTGCAATTGATGGTGCAGATAATCATAATTTGTAAAATGATGTTTTCAACCGCCATCATTAGATTAACTAGATTTGGGATTTTTAGCTCGTTTCTTAGACCATTTACCTAATTTTCCTGCGAATTCAATATTTCCTAGTTCTACCACAGACAAATATTCATATTTGGAAATATCAGAATCATGGCGCAGTAGACGCTATTTCACGCCTCTCGCCGTTACATATGGCACTAACACTTCACCGCCTTCTGATCGGTACATTACCATTTCATCTTTCATCTGTGAACTCTGTGTTTGAATAGACACATCTGATTCGGCAACTGACATTGTATCATCATCCATATCATTTACTTCAATCTCAGATTCTGAGCTATTGTCTTCTTTATGACGCTTATTGCTACTTAAGTAACATTTGGCAGGAGCATCATTTACCATATCTTCAAGCTGACTTAAATCAAGTGGGCTTAGCGGAAAATCGACTGACCTTTCTGCCTTCTGAGTCCTAAACTTATACTGTCCTAATTTTAATTCATCTTCTAAGGAATTGTAAACTACCTCTTCTGTAAGATCTTCATTTTCCTGCGTGTCTTTTACAGCAACGTTTGGCTCCACGGTATTTTGAGTATTTTCTTGACTTAAGGTTATACCCTCCTCTAATACATGAATTTCATCAACTGTAGTTACTTTAACAGGATTTGATGATTTGTTTGTGTCATTTACAGTGGCATGAACCAAAACAACAGCTTCCGTAGCGGTTGCTTCAGAAGCATTTGACTCAGTTGCATCCTTTAATGGGCGATTATCTCCTGATACTGAGGGCTTGTTTTGATTTTTTGGACAGCGCCATTTAAAATGGTCAACTGAACCACAGAGCAAACATTTGTTTCGATTGGGACAATCTGTTGCCAAATGGTCAGTACTTAGGCAGATCCGGCATTCTTTAATTTGCCCTCTATACCATAAGGGCAGGACAAAGCTGCCATCAAGCGTCAATCTGCTTGGTAAAGGGCTATCCACTTTATCAAACCAAATACGTCTTACACCGTTTTCTAGCGTTCTGGCAAAGGGATACGTTTCCCGTTCAATCTTTTGCACGTTGCCATACTTCTTGAGTTCACTCATGATTCTGTCATCTGAAATTTCTAGTGGAACTTTCATCTTCACTAGCAACCTATCTGACTCGATTTCCTCTACGTTACAAACTTCACCTTTTACAATAAGAACATCTTCCAGAAGCCTTTCCTTGACCCCCTCATTTGACACTGTTACATTCCATACAGTTTTAGTAACATTGATAAGCCCCTGCAAAGTAGCAGGTCCCGCGCCAACGACGTCTTTTAACCCATGATACACGTCGATAGCCGTGACACCCCACCCCTTAGTTGTTATTTTAAGGCTTAGGGTACGCTTATAGGTTGCCATGGTGGTTTATCAAAGGAGGAACCCCATACTTCTACAATATATAATAAATATATACTTATATAACACCAGGACGTCAGGGAAAGAGCTAAACACTAAACAAATAGTGTCCACTTTTGAAACCCTGACGTCTACCAACAAATATACGAATCGAGAGTACAGTCGTATATTTGTTAGTTTGAACCACTTTCTAAGTGGTTCACTAACACCTAGTCGATTAAAGTATACTAACAAATATATGAATAGATAGTACTTGTTAGTCTGTTCGAGTTGACCGGGGACAGCCAACTGACTACAAGGATTTATATAGTGTAAGAACTAGGCTTGTGCTTACAAATGACAAAGGAATTAAATCCACTCACTCAAGCGATCTTGCCAAATATAATTCGCTAGCCTACGAACTATAGAAATAGCAGACTGGCGCTGGGAGAAATGTATTGCATTGACCACAGTAAGAGGAGCCCTATTAAATGGCGGAAACCGCCAGCTAAGAGGAATGCCTTTAGAAAATGGAGACACAAAATGCGCTCCAACCAAGACAAGAATTTACAAATTAAACATAAAGTTTGAAAGGAAATACTAATACGAAATATATGTATAAAATTTATCTACAAAATCGCGCTAGAAACTAGCAAATTCTACTACTACTACTACTACTACTACTACTACTACTACTACTACTACTACTACTACTACTACTACTACTACTACTACTACTACTACTACTACTACTACTACTACTACTACTACTACTACTACTACTACTACCACCACCACCACCATCACCATCACCATCACCACCACCACCA
Organism: Chaetoderma sp. LZ-2023a; assembly: GCA_034401795.1. Classification (NCBI taxonomy): domain Eukaryota; kingdom Metazoa; phylum Mollusca; class Caudofoveata; order Chaetodermatida; family Chaetodermatidae; genus Chaetoderma; species Chaetoderma sp. LZ-2023a. The sequence goes on along the minus strand of CM067371.1, from coordinate 55,816,172 downwards.
CTACACCAGTCACTGTCAATTCCGCCTCTGCTACCAACACTGTCACCGCCACCGCCGCTGCTGCTGCAGCTGGCGGGTAAATATCATGCTGATGACTGAAACAATGTCGATAACAAATTCAAATTCAAATTCTTTTTATCACTAACCAAGGAATCTATATATATAACAAATCAGAGTTTGTAAAAGTTTCCTCCAATCAGGTTCTCCACCACAAGATTTGGATGACGGTCCCTCTTTGATTGAAATAATATCCATCACGTGATGACTTTCTTGGAATCCATATACAAGGAAGGCATGGAATATTCATTAACCACATATGACGGCAAATGGTTAGTCCTTAGAAATATAAAGCTTTTGAACATGTATGACTTACTTCCAGGAATTGCGACGAAATGCTCATCCAACATACTCAGTATAGAGTTAGCAGTCCATATAAGACCACGTGCAGTAAGCCCTCTTGTGTCAAGTTAACCTTTTAATTGGTTTAATATGTATGTTGAGAAACATACATTTGTAAGACAAGAGTGTCCTCTTGTTGAAAATGTACCATTGGAATGACTGGCTCGGTTACCAATGTCCGAAAGGACGGGCGTTGAGGTCACTGGACAATCGGTAAATTCCGTCCTAAAATACTAAATATTAACGATTTGGCAAGTGTGTAAAATTGGAAAATTTATTTTTAAATTGTTGTTGTTGTCGTTGCTGTTGCTGTTGTTGTTGTTGTTGTTGTTGTTGTTGTTGTTGTTGCATGTTGGATATCAGAGGTGAAATGGCCTGAGCTCGACGGGTGTTGCATCTCGAGCAAGCAAAGTCACACTAGCTAGCGTAGTACGGCTTGGCAGGCAGCAGCAACAGCAGCCTTAGTAGTAGTGCGTGTCAGACTGGCCGCTTGAACCATCCAGCCTATCTCTGCATATTTCCTGAAATATTTTTGCATGTTGTGCCCGTAAATTCTTTAGGGAAACGTTGTAATATTTCATTAAATTCATGCTAATCTCATCTCAAATGTTGTATTGCACAGATTGATTATGGTTTAAAGATTCCATATCAGTCATATCCTGTCACATTTTCTTAGCTGTGTCACAATTATCTGCTTTGCAATATGGCGTATTCGTTGAATAGTGGTCGCCACCGTTTTGTGTCAAGCGATAATGTATGATGTCATATAAGTGCCAATGTATTACATTCTGTATTATGTAATACTCATCCCGTTGAATATTTTGAAACTAATTTGACTGGAAGTTGTTGTTGCCTATGGCAGCAACAACTTCCACTCAAATTAGTTTAAAATTATCTAACAGTTTAACTGTATGATTGCTTTTATATCACGTTGCCAAGCTATAGCTGGCACCGCTATGACTGAGAGTATCTACCTAGGCAAGCGCGCTGTGTTTTTTCTGATTGGTTGAAAAGTAAATCACAACTGCCATTATAGGCTGTAGAAATGTGTCGACACTTCACTACTAAAGCGTGAATACGTTTCGTTGTCGGCATGATAAAAGCTAAAATGTCAGGGATGGATTATGTGTATCAAATTCTATCACATGAATGGTTAGTATAAGATAAGGTGAGATTTCCTTTAAGACTTTCTAATAGCAACTTGGAAGTTTACTATTATAGTGTTTCTTGTGCAGTGCATACGACAATGGCATCAGACTGGCGCTGTTAGTATTCATTGCAAAGTTATTACAAACGTGATATATAATGAATGATATTAGTAATTCATCAACATGAACATATGTCACGTTTACCTGTTCCAACAATTAATAATTGTGAGGACAAATGACAAACAGTGACACTGTCACTTTGTGCCAATAGTGTGCAAATGTTCAATAATTGATTGTGTATTGCTTCAGTCTGACAACCCTTTGCCTGTTACAGTAATTGACACCATAGATGGCCAATGTTACAAGTATCCCTTGTGGCAATAATCAATATGTTGAAGTTAATGATTTGTTTGACGTTTGTTGAGTCCCTGATTCCGGTCCCATTCCCGCCATCTCTAGGCTGGTTTATTTCAGTCTATTCTTGTTAGCTTCCCCAGTTTTCACACTGCTACCCAATTATGCTTCTGGGTGGAGAGAGGCCAGGAGTGAAAGAGATTAGCCATCTTTCCAGCGACTGCGACATAATGCACAGCTCAGGCGCGAACTGGGTTCTCCGGTTAAGTAGTCCCTGAGTGCTAGCCACTACACCAAGCCGCCGCTTCTCATAATCAATATTGGAAGCATCTGGCTATTGCTATAGTCCATAATCTACAATTGTGCATCTATCTCTCCAGACAAACAGATTGCTCATCTATCGCTATAGGGCGTACTCAATATTCTTGTAATGTTTAGCAATAATGTATGTGCGTCTATCACTTCAGTCAATCAGATCATGCATCTATCGCTATTGGCTACGCTCGATATTGGGGCTGGCAGGTGACTATAATGTGTGTGCGTCTATCGCTATAGCACACACTCTTCTTCTTCTTTTCGTTCGCTGATCATACAGCCAGTCCTGTAAGTGACTATCGACATGATCATATGCGTTAAGTGCGTGGATCCATGGTATATTAGAGTGCGCCGTGCGGCCTTGAACCTCCGTCTTCAGCACTCGAGGTTTCTGTCAGGGTTATCTCACCTTTACCTCCTTTATTTGGGTAGCAGGTGGCTAGAATTCATGTGCGTCTATCGTTTCACCCTATAAGATTGTCCCTCTATCGCTATAGAGCATTACCAATATTGTTTGATAGCTAGCTTATAATTTTTACTCATCTATTGCTATAGCCCATAATCGATAATTCTGCATCTATCGTTTCAGCCTATCACATTGTGCGTTTATCACTATAGCATAAAATCAATAATAGCTTTTATGATTGGCAGGTGGGTTTGATATAAATACGAGACTCTATTTTTGCGGGCCATTCTGACAAAGAGACAGCTAGAGTGAACATATCTCTGTACTACTATAGGACTCCGCTGGTCATTTTTCTGAAATGGATGATTAAAAATGGCTTTTTAGGCCATGGCCTGGCACGTCTTGATCATCAATAATACTAGCCATCGGGTGAGATATAGGCCTACACGTAAACTGTTGAATATTTTGAAACTAATATGATAGGACCATGTTGCTGCCATAGGAAGCAACATCTTCCAGTCAAATTAGTTTCAAAATATTCAAGAGAATAATTATTATTAAGTTGTAACTGATTTTCCTGTTTTTGGTATTTCTGGTTCAAAGGGTGCATAGTGTTACATTTGACAGTTGACAATATCGCAGCAAATGTGAATCCAGGGGTCTAAGAAACGCAAAACCAAACAAAGGACCTACATTTAAGCTTTTAAATGTTTTGAAACTAATGTGACCGGAACATCGCTGTCATATCCAGTCTTCATGCCTGATGGCTCAAAGACTTATAATAGATAAATAATGTTCCCTAACAGGAATTATTCATAATATTTATATTCTTTATATGTGTAAATGCTGCCAAATGCACTTTTTACTGCTGGTTGTTTCATGTATAATTCAACTCTGAAAGTATTGTATAGACATGTTGAGTAAAGTCATCGCAATTATGTGCATGGCGTGGCATTTGGGTACAGCAATCATACCAACTAAGGATAATTTGCACCCCGTATTGGCAGCATGTACTTGCTTTAACCATTTAACCCTCGAATTTATTCAAGAAAATTTAAATTTTCTCATATAAAAAGTCCATTTGCAAACCAAGAGAAGACTATTTTTGAAAACTTACCACTGGAATGACAGGCTCAATAACCGAGCCAGTCATTCCAGCGGTAACTTTTCAAAAATAGTCTTCTCTTGCTCTGCAAATGGACGTTTCTCAAGACCGGTGGTGAAACCGTTTTGGGCTGATATGAGTGTTAAGGGGTTAATTGAACAAATATAATTGTGATCTATCGAATTTCCTGATGCAAAAACGTGTCACAAGTTTGTGTAATGATATAGAGTTTTTTCTCACAGCTGTTTCTATACTATTTGATAACAGTTTGCAGCAACACTGATTTGAAAATTACGTCTGATGATGAAACATAGGAAAATTACTGTGACTCAACTATCTGGTGTCATAATCATCACTAGGTAGCTGAAGTCACGATCATAGCGGTGTATTATAACTCCAGCCCGATGCTCGAAAAAGCCGCCAGATGTACGCATTATTTATCGTTGATAGATTTATAATTTAAAGGTGCACATTTACACTAAATATCTGGAAAATAATATTGTTAAAATTGTGTACTTTTAGAGGGTTAAATTGTGTACCTCAACGTAGTAAAACGAAATAAATCTTAACACGTATGTTATTGCCATCCGCATAAATTAATATAATTTTTTAAGTGTGAAGTTGAATTTCACAACTTAAAAAATATTATTTTAATTTATAGGTAATGAAATTATCATATAATAAGGTTTATTTCGTTTCATTACATCTAGGTATCATAATTTAAGTCTAAAAGGGCACAATTTTGACAACTTTACTTTCGAACAGTTTGCCATAGCCAGCAACAAAATCCAGTCAAATTAGTTCCAAAATATTCAAAAACTTACTTGTATAGTTCCCTTGAAATTGGGATTCTGTGAGGTCAGGATGCAAAGTATACAAATCGATTCCAACGCGCGTAGGGGGGGGGGGGGGGGCGTACACAAAAGAGGGAGTCGGGGTGGGGGTTGGGGGTTGGGGGTTGGGGGGTGCGATCATTGCTAGAAATGAGTGCGACATATAGCTACTCATAGCAATGATCTGTCAACAGGTACAAATGCTTCCACAACTCAACGAACGTTTAGCTAAAAATTCATGAATCCATTTCCTCAGTCAATCATATGACGTCATAATTAACTACGCGACGTGTATGCTGGCGTCATGAAGATCTTTCGATTAAACCCGTCTTTAACGCTTAATAGTCCGACACGTTGTACGAATTGTATGTCTTTGCTATTTAATAAACATGCTGTTGAATAATTTGAAACTAATTTGACTGGGGGCTGTTGTTGCCGTAGGCAGCAACAGCATCCAGTCGAATTAGGTTTCAAAATATTCAACAGCTTAGCTGCATAGATTTCTGGAAACTGATAGACAGAGAGTTCAGATATCGATCGATCCCAACACGAGCGGGTTGTGGGTTGAGCCTAGATAGAGATGGGCGGGGCATAGCTAAAACTGGAAAGGGCAAATTTTCAAAACATGTCTTCACTTGTTCTGAAAACGAACACTTCTCAAGACCCGTGCGGAAAGAAGGCATTTCGACCAGTTTGAGACTCAAAGGGATAACTCACATATAAACGAGTCTTTAGATAGACATGTTATTTGGTATATTAATAAAAAATATGTACAAATAAATATAAAATATTTAGAATGTGTTGATTCGGAAATCAGATAATTATATTCTTTTATTTATTTAAAGTGACTATCGCAATAAAGATTACAACTACATTTAGCATCGCCGATAGTAGGTGAAGCAGAACCTAAGTGGTGAAGATTGTATTAAAAATGAAATGTAGATCCATTGATTTTTCAGTAAATATTTAATGTCATTCCGATTAACCGTCGTATTTAATCATGACAATAATTAACTTCTAAGTGTTTGGCGGATATGATAGCCCGTTCGTATAGTCCTTCGTGTCCCAGGCTGGAGCGCCAGTTGAGCGAGGAGGTCGGTCCTCAGAGGCAAGTCCACGCCCGTAAGTCCTCCTGGACGTCCTTTCGGTATCTGTCCTGCTCCCGGTGCTTGCGACGCCACCTCCCATAATGCGGGTTTGGGGCTCCCCCATAACCATTTGCTGACCGATGCTCGCAGCCGCCTCCTTAGAGACCTGCAGGTCCAGCCAGACATTTCCGACACGGCAGTATGCCTGAGCTCGATCGAAAAATTTATCACAAAAGTATATGGAATATATATATCATTGCCGGATTTACAATTTACAGTTTAATAAACATTCTGACGAATATTATAAATCTAATTTGGCTGGGAACTTGCTACAACAGCCACCAACCAGTCTAATTATTTTCACGATATTCAACATCTTACCTTTATAATTACCTTGAAATTTGTATTCTGGTAATTTAAGGTTCAAAGTGTATAAATCGATTCAAATACTTTTTTGGTTTAACCCATCGTGTGTCTACTGAAGCCTTTAATCGTGAAACCGGCTAAAATCATTCTCTTCACTGGTGTTGAAGAATGTCCATTGCAGGCCAAGACAAGACTATTTTTTGAAAATTTACCACTGGAATGAGTGGCTCGGTTACCGAACCAATTATTCCAGTGATACATTAAAAAGGACTCTTCTCTTGGCCTGCAAATGGACACTGATTATAAAAAAATTAGAATTTTCTAGGTCTTTTAATGGTCAACCTCCGCCCACGCTTTGCGCCCATTGCTATCGATTTATATATTTTGAACCCTGACGTCCCAGAATCCCATTTCAAGGTAGCCATACAGGTAAGATTTTGAATATTTTGAAACTAATTTTACTGGGTGCAGACAAATTAGTTTCAAAATATTCAACAGCATGTTTATTAAATAGTAAATCCATCAAAGACAAACAATTCGTACGTCTGTCAATTATGATTGTGGCGTCAATCTATATGTGAACTAATTGATTATGACGTCAATACTTGAGTGACAGATTAGATTTCATCAACTGGCATATGCCTAAGTAGCAAGGTGATTAGAACAATCTCAGGCTCACAACCCTTACTATTCTAATTTTACACATTAAAAAACAACACAATATCAGCTACATTATCATATAGCCTTTCAATCATAGTCGATAAACACCATACTTTATGGACCACTAAATATATTTGCATGATATTCCAGACGTTTAGGAATTACACGAGTTGACTAGAGCATCTATACGGATTTAATGTGGAATATGTTAACAGGCAAATCTGCAATGGACCTTTCCAGTTTTAGCTATACCCCGCCCATCACTAGCTAAGCTCCACCCACACCTCGCTCGTGTTGGGATTGATCTATCCCTGAACTCCCTGACGATTAATTTCCAAAAAACTATAAGGTAAGCTGTTAAATATTTTGAAACTAGTTTCGAAATATTCCACACAATGTTTATTAAATGATAAAGACATACAATTCGTACAACGTGTCGGACTATTAAGCGCTAAAGACGGACTATTTCTAATCATTCATGACGTCATGATTATGACGTCAACCTATACGTCACGTAGCAGATTATGACGTCATATGATGGATGGATAAACTTGGAAAGAGCCATTGCTTCCATGCACACTAGGTAGGCATTCAAATTTGATGGATGTTACTACATTTCATGATCTCTTTGATTTTATCATTCTAGATTGCACTGTGCAAATCTTCAGAAGATAACTTATATGCTGATGCGTATATTAATGGCCAAATATATCTTTATGAAACGACCTATATTTATAGGCAGTGACAGTAATATGATAAGATGCAGTTAATATATAAAGAAAATACATAGCAATTTACCAGATTGCAATATTTAAATGTGTTCGTTAATGCGGAAGTTATGTTACCCAGCATTATAATCTATTACAGTTCACCGTAATAGTTTAATTACCCAGATTGCACGTTCTCGCAAGCAATAGCAAGAGGGATCACGAAGATAGAACATGCTAAATATACTGTCCAGAATATAAGGAAAGAAAAGCGCTTTCAAGCATGTCAGTGATCATCGCTGTATAAACCATCTTGCTTATCCCCACATACCCCCCCCCCCCCCCCTCCCCCACCCCACCCACACCCGACCCCCCACCCCCGGTGTCACCGTGTCCTTGGTCGGCACTTGTATATTTACATACTTCCTCATCGGCTCAATCTCTGCTGAGAACTTGGGCATGCGTGCTCTTCCGCTTTGCTGAAACGTCTGCCAATACCCATGCTGACACCGCAACTACTACTGAGAAACTCAATTGCAGTTGTTGTGGCTGAAAATACCTTTAACACCAGCTAAATACTTTCTGTCTTCGCTCAATGACAATTCAATAATTATGGGGACAGGCAAATCTGGTTTAGATTTCACGTTTCTGTACCCATGCATTAGTACGGTGGTGACTAGTGAGAAGGTCTCCTATTTTTGGAGGTAGCTTTTCCGCACCGTATCCAACTTTTATTTGTTTGGGCAATTACATCTGTACAATTGCTGTTGAGAAATATGGGTTGCATAGTTGGCATATGATCTTCAACCAGAGACGGCACAACACGTTCAGCAAGTGTGCACTTTTCACATCACTACAAACCATATGAAAAACTGTGAAGAAAGTCAGCTTGGCATTCGTTTATATGTATAAATCCAATGCAATGTTCCTATGTAATTGTTGATGTTGCTTTTTATGTATAGCCATTTCAATTATGACAACCATACTATAAATGATGATACTGATTGTGACATATGGAGTTAGTCCCATTAGTTTGTGTTGAGATGACGCTCTTTGGTACACGCATCACTTTTCTGTTTCAGAATATGTTTGATATGAACCATCCGAATTCATGACTGTAGTAGTTACTGGTGGACATACTTTCCAATCACGTCGTACAGGCGTTAGCCACTTGAGGATTTAACAATGAAGAAAAAGATGGTCAAATAGAGAGCTTGTATTTTTTGGGGAGTGATCCGTTTGGGTTTATCAGCATGAAATATTACACTCATTACATTAACTTAGGAATTTGATTGAGGACGTCTTGTTTCATACATTCCTGTCTTCAAGAATGCATTGATACCAGACTCTTAATGTCCAAAAAGTGTGCTTTACTCCTCCGGCAATGTCCCTGTATGCACTGAGTTTAACAAGTTTCAATCCGGAGTCACACTCGTTAACTCAGAGTGAATTGGTTTGTTTCTTGCATACCGTCATTGCATTGCTTAAATGCGTTCTTTTGCCACCCAGGCATTCTGATGGTGGTCCCAGATAGGATCAGGTACCACCTTATTCTTGCACATTCTTGACGTATTCTTGCTCTTGATCGTGAGCGACTGAAATGAATGAATCGGATTTGTTCTGAATCGTCATAAAAATATCTGGATTTCTTTCCTTGAAATCGTATATGCGTGTATAATCTCTGGAATATGTCTGTTGAATGAGAAGATTCATCCACACATGTGTCGCAATGAGGCAATGTGCAAGAGCTACGTATGACCTCTTGTAGTGCCCTTGAACTGAAAGATGATTAAGATCAGATCCATATATACATCCGAGCCAACTTGTACATGGGATACTCCTCACTGGCCTCGACAAGCTTCGCTGTGTGTGCTCAAATGCACACAGTTTTGGCTAAGCTCAACGGTACATGATATGCTCAGACAACATCAATTCCATTTCTGAAGGCTTCTATCAATTGATCCATTCCCACTCCCACAAATCAGCTTCAACATTTGCCCGTGCCTGTCTCCAGACCATTACTCTCCAAAGTTAGCAAAAGACATGGAAGTGCGCATATAGAAATTCACTCTAATTCTCAATGATATAAACACAAAACAACATATTTATATTTTGATTTATATGACAGCTCTCTTGAACTTTCGAATGGTTAATTCCTTGGAGGCTTAAGCTGTTTTAAAACATTTCGAATCCTATACCTAAACCTCCATAAATCGGAAAACAGGGTAATAAACAACAGGTTTGAAGTGGTTAGAGAGCGGAGATAGTTGAATTTAAGGTAGAGGTTGATTGTCTTGGATTAGATAATGGGCTAGTCAACCGATGAAAGACATCGCACCGCCTGTATCAATATATATCTATAGAGTCACAACGCATTTACAATCTCAAGGATTTACAAGGAGACGTTCCATAGACGAAAAGCTTAGATTTTGCTATTTCAAAGGACATAGCTGCCATCTTAGATTTTATAAAGGAGCTAGTAAATACATCAAGACAGAAATTGCTTCTAACTTCTTATCCCTTGTACAAATACGGCGTAGCTATCTGGCTTTCAACGATCAGTAGTGTGAGAGTTGAAATTTTCATATTTACGGTACATTGTAGGCAGCTTGGATTATGATGGATTATAGTGGACTAGTTATTCCTGAGAGATTTAAATTGCTCTTAAACAGCTTACCCCTTTTCCATATATGCACAAGGGATTCTAAAATATATTTATAGGCACTGAGTTAAAACAAAACGGCTATACGTAAGTTGCGAGCTCAGGCATTAGTATGTAAGGCTGCATGACGGCTATCTTGGTTTCTATAATTAATGTTCAATGGCAACACCTTTTATTTATTGGTGCCAAAATATAAGAAATTTATGGAATTAAGATATATTGTATAGCTACGTGTATAAATGTATCCTTGCATCTTTAATTTAATTTAAGTAGGCCCTTTAGCTAATAATGAGCATATCTTTATTTAAAGTCCATGAAATGAAAAACACGCCAACAGTGACACTAAATGGAGGGATAAATTTCTAGCCCTTTTCTAATTAAGCTCCACCAATTCTGTACGTGTGTAGGAATCCCCAGGATCTAAATTTCAAGGTAACTATACATGTAATCTATTGAATATTGAAATTGATTTGACTGGGATCTGTTGCTACCTATGGCCGCAACAGCTCCTCAGCAAATTAGTTTCAAAATATTCAAGAGAATGTTTATAAAAACTTTAAGTCTTAGAGGCAAGAAGACAGCAGAGTAGATGGTGAAAATAGCTCAGTCTTAGAGTCAAGAAGACAGCAGAGTCTGGCTACTTGTGTTAAAGTCTTCAAACGCCTATTCCACTGGCGACTCTGTTTGGCTGATGGGTTAAACACCGAATCAACCAATCACAACCCTCGACACGGCAGACAATAGGATTCCTTACCAGGACGATATTACGTCACTCATTACTATTACGATGTGATATTACTATTATGGAGTCGCATTCCAAAATTTGCATAAAGCAGGCAATTTCTGATTTTTCTCCAGAAAATGGGGATAGTGCGGTTTACAAGTCCCGCTAAGAGTCACACGCTCATCTCCAAAGTGAAGCCTTTATAACAGTCTAGGGGACTGGTGAAATGGTGTGTGGCAATGAACTTTGGCTGGCATGTGGCTATGAATGCAGCATTTCGTGTAGCTGGATTTTAGCACCCAGGGTTTAACACTACAGCCATGGCGCCATTACAACTAAACACAAATGCTAGTCGTTACCAACAGAAGTCGACTAAACCAGAAGTACCGTGGGCTGCTATTGCACATTGTGTCATTAAGCACTTGCAGTTCCCAAAACATTATGTTGAAAAATTCCCATGGAAAGATAGTATGAGCGCTATTGTCTATGCTGAGCAAATAAATAGTAATCCCCGTCCTGTCTTCGGCAGCAAACGTAATCTTGCTTCAAGTGCAACGGTTGTTCCATAAAATATACATGTTCGTATCGTGTTGCCTACTCCTTCAAAGTAACTATATGTATTATATCAGTCCAGCACTGCACACATTCTCATTGGACTAAGCACATCATAGTCATAACACTGGCACCTGGAGTTGAGTATATGTCTGTATCAGCGTTAACATTTACACGCGTTCCCATTTTCCTGAAACGATGCCTCTTTGTTAAGCTGAATAGCCTGCTGATTGCCGGAATACGTGAGGTTGTTCTTCATTTCACTCAACTCATTGTGCTTAGAAACCACTTCCTCTAGCAGAAACCTGAAATAGAAAAAACACCAAAATACGATTATGCCTACATCCACTAACAGCCCATTCGTGTCTCGTGAGATCTCCTTCGATACGAGATCGAGAAAAGTGGTTATTCTGAGCATGAAGCCAGGGATCAATTTATAGATTGCAATCAACCAGCAGTTTGGGGAGTGACACCGAGTGAACCCTATTCCTATATAGGTCATATGTATGCTTGTGCTATTACGCAACACCATCAGACACATTCACTCCACGACCGGTTTCAGGCAGTCACGCTTTTGTTTGGTACTCATGAGATAAAGGCAGCATGAGCACCAAAACGGTGGATTCCAGTTTCTCAGTCCATCATATGACGTCATAATCAACTATGTGGCGTATATGATAGCGTCATAATCAATTATGTCATGAATGACCAAGTCAAATTAGTTTCAAAATATTCAACAAATTACCTGTATAGTTTTCTGAAAACTGAGATTCAGAGAGTGCACGGATCGATCGATCCCAACACGGGCAAAGCGTGGGTTGAGCTTAGCTAGAGATGAGAGAGGCATAGCTAAAACTGGGTTCCTCCATTGCATAATACCACAAAATTACCTATCATCAATGGACCTTTCCAGTTTTAGCTACGCCCATCTCCAGTTAAGCTCCACCCATACCTCGCTCGTATTGGGATCGATCGATCTCTGAACGGCCTGACTATCTATTTCCAGAAAACTATACAGGTAAGCTGTTGAATGTTTTGAAACCAATTTGACTGGTTTCAAAATATTCAACAGCATGTTTAGCAAATAGTAGAGACATAGAATTTGTACATGTCGGACTATTAAGAGTTAAAGACGGCGGTATAGAATCATTTATGACGTAATGATTATGACGTCATCCTACACGCCGGTTAGCTGATTATGACGTCCTATGACGTCATTACTCTGGAAAGGTCCGTTGGTAACATGGTTGGATGAATGTACGTGTGCTCTCTATGTGACATCGCGCAGGCTAAAGATGCCTTAACACACGTTGTGCGCGGAATCGACGCTGGTTCTGCAGTTGTCTAATAGACCTTTCGAGTCTTTCCATCAATCGATCGTATGACGTCATCATTAACCACAAGACGTGTAGAATGACATCACAATCAATGACGTCATTATGACGTCATGAATGACGTAGATAAGTAGGTCACGAACGCATATATGTTGAAGACAGACTATGCGTTGCTGTACGAATTGTATGTCTTTACTATTTAATAAATATCCTGTTGAATATTTTGAAACTAATTTTACTGGGCGCTGTTGCTGTCATAGGCAGAAACACCACGCAGTCAAATTAGTTACAAAATATTCAGCAACTTAAATGTATAGTTTTCACAAAATTGAGTCATGGCATTCGGGGATCGATCAATCCCAACACGGTGAAGTGTGGGTGGAGCTTAGCTAGGGATGGGTCGGGCATAGCTACAATTTGAAGGTTCATTACCATCTATTAAGCACACACACACGGTGTGGCACGGTCAACTCGCAAACTAAAAATCGTTGGGTCAGACTACGCCTATATATGGAAGGCTATCGCCGCCAAAAATACAAAACTCAAATGGAATAGGCTAATTTCAAATGGACCAGAAAGAAATACCAAACAATCAAAGCAACGCCGTACAGAAAAGAGCAATGGCACACAGAACAGACCAATGTGTTAAACAGAGCAGACTATTGCCAAACAGAACATACTATTGTTAAACAGAACAGGTTGTTCTCAAACAGAACAGACTAATGTGTCAAATAGAATACACTAATATCAAGCAGAACAGACTATTGTCAAACAGAATAGATTATTGTCAATCAGAACAGACCATTACGACCGACAGAACAGACAACTACAACGCACAGAACAGACAACTACGACAAACAGAACAGACAACAATGACAAACAGAACAGACATCAATGACAAACAGAACGTACAACACTGACGAACAGAACAGACAATTACGCACGTAAAACACAAATGAATCAGACTAAAGGCAAACGCACTAAGCAAAACACAAATGAAAGAGACTAATGTGAAATTAACTAAGCACACGCAAAATGAAATACTCTAAAGTGGAACAAGCTATTTAGCCACTCCTGCATCTAGCCAAGTCAAGATAACTCGACGATAAAAAGACGTTTATGCCGAAATAGTATGTCTTTAGGTTGAAATGCCAAATTCCGTATATAGTCCAGGAGCTAAAGCTAGGTCAGAATCGTGACGTAGCACACCCAGTATTCGGAAGGTCTGACACTTGCTGTGGCTTGGGGGACATGTCCCACACATTTTAAGCCCTGTTGTACAAACAAATTGTGGTAGCACTAATTAGTTATCCTGACTTCATTGCATAGGGGGTCTAGGCTTTGGCTGTATCCACAGTGCACAACGATATAAGCATGATCGTGTCATAACTCAAAGTAATATCGTATTAGATTCACCATATATGATATTTAGACGGATATCGACCTAACATATATCCAACATACATTTTGCATGCATATACCAAAGGCGAGGGTGAAATGTGAAGGTTATATTTTATGTATGTATACTAACTCCACCATAGAATCTGTATATCCAGCTGTACCACTGTTGACAAAGCACCCAGGTAATGGTGGTTGGAATGAGACAGATGGATGTGGTGGTAATCGGTGCGGAAAAACAAATTAAGATGAATACTACACCTCACATCGCTCTCATTGTCATTGCCATATATGTCAAGGCAAAGGAGATACAGTGGCGATATAAAGAAGAGTTTAGTGACACTGTGATCAGACTGGGGGGATTCCACATTGCGCTAAACTACTTAGCTGTTATTGGAAAGATGTTTGATGGCTCTGGCTTAGAAGATCTCCTCATAGAGGCCAACACATATGGTAGCAGCACGGCTGCTGTTCTACTTAAAGGGAAGTCATATATTCGAGGAGTGAGGGCTCACAAATTGGTTCTGGAAGCGCTGCTGCGATTACAATGGCAGTCTTTTTCCAAATGGGTTCAACAAAATGGACAACATGAAGACCACATTACTCCAACAGATTTGGAGAGTCTGGATGAGAAAATTAAGATGTGCCGAAGCAGCATTGACGACTTAGACGCACTGCAAGAAAATTTCAAAGAGGTGTGTATGTACGTGAATAAATTGCAACAGCTGTTCAAATCCTTTAAAGTTGAGTCAAGCTCGAAATCACACCTGTTCGCATTTTGGAACTCATATATTCATATGGTAGAGCTGCTGCTTGGATTCATAAGAGCTGAGAGAACTGGAGATTGGTAGGCACACATATCTGCTACTGCTGCTATGGCGCCATATTTCTACAGCATGGACAGAACCAATTATGCAAGATGGCTGCCAATATATCTTGCGGACATGAAGATGCTTCCAAGTACACACCCCCTTGTACATGAACAATTCTTGAATGGAAATCATTCCGTAAGTCGCTCACACCATCCATTCAATCAAGTGTGGACAGATATGGCCTTAGAGCAATCGATTAATTTGGATTCCAAAAAGCGAGGTGGTATTATTGGAATAACACAAAAGCCAGGAGCTCTGGAGAGGTGGTTTTTAACTAGCCACGAGAGGGCAGCCATAACAACGGTCACAAAGCAAATGTGTGGGTTACAAGATAGTCACATGTTTGGAGTACATAAGGAAATGGGGACTAATCGAATGAACAGGGATGAAACCGATGTGCAGAAGATACTTTCGATGTTCTCATCAGATATAATGACCAATCCCTTTAATATTGCGGAAAACGACGACAGCGAGTGCCTTCCGCTTGTAAACATTGCAACTGGCGTGGTATTGCCTAGTGAAATCGCCAAGAGACTTGTTTGCGCCTGTGACATTGGTAAGGAGATTATGGACAATTTTGTTCAGGAGCGGCTGGACACTAACACGAGAAGCTTTTGGGACACGTTGCCACACTTAAAACTTAAAACATTTGCCAGCCTAGCACAGAAGAAAAAACTCACAATGTGAGATCTGACCGCGAACTATTTGGTCGATTAATTATTGCCGCAAGGTCCAGAGATGTTGATTTAAAACTAGTGATGACGTATGAACTGTCTGCTGTTCCACTATCATTGTCACATACGGATGGGACTCTAAGAAAGAATGTGAAAAGTGTTTTGTTAAGTGAACTAGAAAAGGAAGTAAATGTTGATGGACGGCTTCCACCTGTTGACAAGACAGGCGCAACAGCTTATGTAGTAGATGGCATGGCAATTGTGCAAATGGTTAAAACTGGAGGTACGTCTACATTTGGAGAATTGGCTGATAAATACTGGTACATCTTTACAGTTCCACTGAATCAAGAAGACTGCAACAGAGTAGATATAGTTTTTGACAGATATGATAGACTGGAATCTCTCAAAGCGGAAGAGCGGCTAAAACGTGGGTCAACAACAGCATTGGAAGTAAAGATTGCTGGAGAAAATACTCCCGTTCCAAAGCAATGGGCCAAGTACATCAGCAATCCAAGCAACAAAAGTAACCTGGTTGCATTTCTCAGCAAGCGGTGGCGTGATACTGGTCCAAATATGCTATCTGCCGACAATTGCGTCATTCTTGCTGGTGGCTTTAACGATGGAATGGATGTTGTTGTCATTTCAGCGAACAATTCGTCGTATTTGGAAGAACTTCGATCAGATCACGAGGAAGCAGATACGCGTATGATGTTGCACGCGCTACACGCTTCAAAAGACCACATGCGTGTTGTTATACAGTCTCCTGATACAGACGTGGCAGTACTTAGAATATATACATATCGTTCGCTTCACTGTTCTGAACTATGGTTCCGTACGGGCACAAAGGACAAATTGCGATACATACCAATATATACAGTTGCTCAAGTACTGGGCCCAGCTATCTGTCTGTCTTTGCCTGGGTTCCATTCTCTTACAGGTTGTGATAGCACTAGTGCATTATTTGGAGTCGCTAAGAGAAAATCATTCAATCTCTTAAAGTCATCTGAATGTCATCAGCCTAGCTTAGCCCAACTCGGCGAACATGTTGACTTATCACCGAATACTGCAATTCTATGTGATAAATTTGTCTGTGAGTTGTATACCACCAGGGATCTGGGAAAGACAGCTGATGAAACCCGTTATTGGATCTTTTGTCAAAAGAGACAAAGAAATGAAAATCTTCCACCTACATCGAATCGTCTAAAGCATCACACCGAAAGGGCCAATTTTCAAGCTCTTGTTTGGAAACGTTCATTGCAAGCTGTTCAGAATCTTCCATCTCCAAATGGCCATGGCTGGAGTATAGTGGATGGTCTACTCAAGCCTGTTCTAATGTCAAAGGATCCTGCTCCATTTGGATTAATTGAACTCACATCATGTAGATGTCAAAAGTCTGCCTGCAAAAGAACAGATCTCTGTCAATGCAAGGCTAACAATCTACTCTGCACTGAAGCATGCCTTTGTATGGGAGGTGAAATGTGTGACAATGTTCAGCATACAATTGTCGAAGATGACTCTGACACGGATGAGTAACATTCTCTCATTTGCTCACGTGATAAATATGTCCTGCCAGCTTGTGTAGACATGCACTGCATGTCAGTTAAAAGTTTAATTATGAAAAATGTAGAAAACATGGCCATTGTTGTAGCTAAGGTATTGCTAGTCACAAGAAGACCTAAGTGCCCCAATATGTACAAAGCAACATACGGGTGTCTTAAACGAGGTTGATTATGTATAAATCTGCGATATACGATCACTCCTTTCCATTTTGGTTAAGATTGTATTGATATAACATGCGCTTAAGTTTGTGAAAAATTTACCATTGTGAAAATTGTCTGAAAACTACATTCAACACCTATTGTAAATGGGCTGCTCACGGGTTAGTGATACCACAATTTTCTTGTACAACACGGCTCAGAATATACCCAAGACATCGGTCTAGCATAATATAGAGACAAACCTTCTGAATACTGGGTGTGCTACGAAACCATTCTTCTAGACCCCTTTTGAAAATTGGCTCCCGGACTAATAGTTCAGATGAGGGTGGTGGTTGAGACGGGGGTACGCCTGTATGCGCGCACTAGCTGTTTTGTTTAGTGACTGGTCTGGATTATGTTTGTAAACAGGATTATAAAAGATTGGTCTAGGCATATCCCATATTATATTATCGTTCAGAATACAATATTCAAGATGGCTGGCTGCTGCAATCATGATCAATTTCTGTATGTTTTTCTCATCTACCTATGACGTTCGAAAGCGGTCCAACTTTTCTGAATAATCGCGGACGTTCCACAACGTGAGCGGCTGTCGTCACTGCCACAGCCGTTGTTACAACGGGTGCGGTCGATTGCTTTGTAACAGCCACAGTTCCAAACCATTAACGGGCAATTGATTTATTTAACACTGACACTACTACTACTACTACTACTACTACTACTACTACTACTACTACTACTACTACTACTACTACTACTACTACTACTACTACTACTACTACTACTACTACTACTACTACCACTAATACTACTACTACTACTACTACTACTACTACTACTACTACTACTACTACTACTACTACTACTACCACCACCACCACCACCACCACCACTACTACTACTCCTACTACTACTACTACTACTACTACTACTACTACTACTACTACTACTACTACTACTTTTTTCTTTCTTTTTTTTGAAAATCCGACGCTGACGCAGTCGGATACACTTCCCGGAGAAACTCCTTTAAAAAGGCTTGCAAACCCCCATAAAAAATCGGTTGAAATAGCAGGCTTTATTAATAGAATAACAATACAAACCTAACATGTCAAAACAGTACAAGCTAAAATACTCTATTATCATATACCACAACCGTGGCATAACTACATAGAAAACATAATTAATAAAGAGCTGATAACATAACATAATTCAACAAAGACATTGGTATTTGCACACCGTGTAGTAGTAGGCCCAAATGGCGAGCATAGCTAACCAACAAGTTGGAAAGCCACTCATCAATAATTAGCAGTAAGCTACTGCTAATCATTGATGCCATTGAGCCGATTCATGACCGGCAGGCTAAGTAGATCATATGTAGTTTAACGTAGCACACCGTATAGTAGTAGGGCCAAATGGCGAGTGCAGCTCGCCAACATGTGGCGAGGTGACTCGTCAATAAGTAACACAAATTCACTCATTGACGCCAGTTAGCCGATTATTAAATACCCAACTGATGTAGTAGCCTTTATATAATATAATGCACAAAGCAAACGTATACAAACTATGACTACTTAGATGGCGCTCTGGGTTCACATTCTAAATTTACTTCATTGTAAGTTTTTGCAAATTACCCTGCAACAAATACACCTACAGTAAATATTTACAACAGGAAGCTAATTGTAAGATATCACACTCTGTTAACTTGAAAATCGAATCACCTCCAGAATATTGACATAATGCTCATTTGATATTTAAATATTCTGATCCCAAGGTTAGGATATTCGTCAAGATTAGAGTCTCCAGAGGCATTACAATTTTAAAATAAAGGCAATTAAATTAAATTAAAATAGCATTTATCAATATACAGCAAGCAGCGAGTGTGCTAGCTTATACAAGTTCCGCTTCTGATATTTTTAGATATCCGTATTCAATTGATACTAGGCCAGTTTTGCACCATACGTCTTTAAATCTACTTTCTCTCCCATGTCCTACTAGACTGTAAAATTCACAATGAATGCGGTTTATCAACAATGATCGAAATATAGCTTGTCTGGCTCTCTGATGGTTGTTGCCGGTTTTATCTCTGGCCTCTGAACACCGATGCTTCCAGATGGCCCACACTCCTACATATAACAGGGTTATTAACAATTCTTTCTCCTTGCTATTAATGATTCGTCCGATAGTTGAGCAATCTTTGAACAAAATTGTTTCAGCCACTAAATTCACATATTTGGTTCCAAATTTAGCAAGCAGCATATTGATATATACCCAAAAGCCTGTAGTTATGCGACACTGAGTAAATATATGATCTATCGTTTCCTCCTCAGTATTACATAATAAGCACCGGTCTGTACGTGATATTTTACACATATAAGTAAGATGACCTACCCATAGCCTTCGATGGAGTAATCGCCATGCCAGTTCCCGTGCATTTCCTGGTAGGCAAGGTAGATGTATTGCTTTTCAGGCATTTTTCCAGTTCTTTGGCGTGCATCCTAAATTGTTCCAATGCCTAACCACAATAGGAGTCTGTCTCCGACTTTGCATTAGAATTCTATACCAGTCTCTAGATGCCATGTTGTATTTTATATGTTCTGACATAAATACTAATGTTGGTTGCAACATATCAATGTTGCCACGTGCTTTCGGCAATTTGAACCATACAGCAGGTATTGCATTCTTTATTCTAACAAATAAGCGCTGAGCATCAATATGTCTCATTGATGTTATTCTTGCTACATCTTGCATCGCAATCCATTTACGAGATTTCGGATTTACCAAGTCACGTAAATATTGAATACCATCTTTGGCCATAGAGGGCAAATATAATACATCATCATTATCACGAATCAACTCGTTGCCCCAAAGACGTTGCTCTAAGGCATCTTCCCAACAATTGGGTTGTGGCATTGACCGTGTAAATATTTTTAAGGCTTCGAGCTGTTCTTTATATACATTTGGAATCTTTTGATGATTAGGTGGCAATTTATTGCACATAAATAAACATTCTACTGGAAATGGGTCAACGTACCTTTGGAGAAGTGCCCTTGATACACTTAACCAAGATGAGTTTGAAGTAAGTAACTTATTCAAGAATTTCAATTTTAAAGAAGCACACTTTGTTGAAAAATTAACCAAATCCAGGCCTCCGGCATGCTTTTCATTGGTGAGGATTGACTCTGATACTAAATGGGCTTTGTCCTCCCATAAGAAGGACAAAAATAATGTGTTGATCTTTGACACTACTCATTTGGGCATATGAACTACAGAAGCGGTATACCACAGTCCAGATAAAATTAAATTATTAAGGACAAATGTCCTGCCAAAGACAGTTAGGCGACGTCGTTTCCAATTTAGTAATGCACACTTTAGCTTGGATATCCTTTCTTCCCAGTTTAGTAATACATTTTGTTCTCTACTAAAGTAAATACCCAAAACTTTTATGACATCATTTGAGCAGTTAATATCCATCACATTATCAGTTCTGCCCTTCCAATCGCCCAAAAACAATCCCTTAGATTTATCTTTATTGACTTTAAGTCCTGATGCCTTTTGAAAATCTGTTAATACTCCATTTAAAATTCTAAAATCCGTATTTTTACCCGCAAACACAGTCGTATAATCTGCATATTGAGAAACCATTAGTGGCCTTTCTACGCCACGTATACATATTCCTTGAAAGTCAGCGCGGTGCCTCAATGTGGCCCCCAACGATTCCATAGCTATGACGAATAGAAGCGGGGACAGTGAGTAACCCTGTCTGACACCTCGTTCCAACACTACAGGTTTGGATAGCTGATTGTTAACTAAATAGCAACTTGTTATATCAGTATATAAAATATTGACCCATTTAATAAATCTTGAACCAAAGCCAATATGGTCTAAAGACTTAAACAAGAAATCCCATTCTAGTCTGTCAAATGCCTTCTCGTTATCAAGTGCTATTATTGCTGCTGGGATACAATCCTTTTCAACTAATTGAATAAGGTCCGGTATAAGCAAAGTGTTGTTTAATATTGATCTTCCTGGCACAGAGCAGGTTTGATCATCATGAATGACTTCGCCTAGGACTGTGCCAAGTTTTAATGTTAGTGCCCGAGTAATAATCTTATAATCTACACAGAGTAGAGAGATTGCTCTATAATTCTGTATTTTATTTCTGTCACCCCTCTTGTATATAAGCCGAACATATGCTTGGGCCATCGATGTAGGGAGATGCCCTTGCTTAAAAATGCTGGTTGCTATTTCTTCTAATACTGGCCCATATATGTGCCAGAATGTTTGATAAAATTCAACTGGAAGTTCGTCACATCCAGGAGACCTTTCTAACTTCATACATTTGAGGGATTTTGTCAAATCATCAATTCTTATTGATTGGTCACAGCTTTCGCGACAAGAATCTGGAAGTCTTTTCGTTATATTAGCTAAAACAACTCTAGTTGTAGTTTCCTCGCTTCCCTCAGATTTATACAATGATTTGTAAAATTCGGATACTGTTTCAATCATTTCTGCATTTGAGCTCACTGATACTCCGTCATTAGTCTTCAATGAGCGCATTAATTTCTCTATACCTCTTGCTTTTTCCAAGTTACAAAAGTAACGTTTAAGCTTTTCGCCCTCGGTGTGCATCTGTGCTCTTGACCTTATTTTGGCGCCATCAAACTGATATTGCTCTATTTCATTTAGTCTACCTTTTAATTTAACTAATAGTTCGTAATAATTATATTCCCATCATTAATTTTCTTATTAATTTTACACAACGACCCCTGAAGCGCCTTTTTACGCTTTCGTATTTCACGTGCTTTCATAATGGAATACTGCCTTGAAATATATTTCAGGTCTGATTTAGCATCTTCCCACCAGTCTGTTATACATTCATACGAACCTCTTCTTTCATCCCAATGCCTCCAACAACTTTCCACACATTTGCGGTAGCAACTATCTCGTAGCAATGCTACATTAAGTTTCCAAAATCCATCTCCTCGTTTGACCCAGTCAGCATTGTCTAATGTGATGGAAACCATATTGTGATCAGAGAAAGTTACTGGTTTTATGTTAGTTTTACACATGTAACCTTTCAATGAACGTTCTACATAGATCCTGTCTAACCTTGAAGCTAACCTTCCATCGGTTGAAAACCAAGTAAATTCCTGGCCTTCTGGATTTTCAATCCGATAAGTGTCTAACAAGCTTTTATTTTCACAAATGTGTTTAAAAATATTATGCGCTGTGTCATTAAAATTAGACCTAGAGTTTCTGTCTTTAGCCTCGTCTAATATGCAATTAAAGTCACCGCCCATAATTAGGTTTTCAGGCGTTCTGTCTTGAATTATTGTGGAAACATCATTTAGAAATTCACGGCGCAATTGATGAGAGGTATGTGCATAAAGGCACATCAAATTTAAACTTGTGCTTAGTACATCAATTGATACACAAATCCATCGTCCATTTGGATCTGATGACGACGATATAACATCAACATAGTTGAGACAGCGGGGCAGGATAAGAATGGCCACTCCCGCACTATTATCTTGTGATAAAGAAAAAAAAATCTGCCCTTTTGAAGTATCTTTGAGAGATTCATACACCTCAGCTTTTTGAATTTTGGTCTCTTGTAGAAAAGCAATATCAACTCTCTCATTTGCTAATTCTTCAAGCAAGAGGCGCTGCTTTAATTCGGTATTTAATCTTCTGCAATCGATGGTGCAGATAATCATAATTTGTAAAATGATGTTTACAACCGCCATCATTAGATTAACTAGATTTGGGGGTTTTAGCTCGTTTCCTAGACCGTTCACCTAATTTTCCTGCGAATTCAATATCTCCTAGTTCTACCACAGACAAATATTCATATTTGGAAATATCAGAATCATGGCGCAGTAGACGATATTTCACGCCTCTCGCCGTTACATATGGCACTAACACTTCACCCCCTTCTGATCGGAACATTACCATTTAATCTTTCATCTGTGAACTCTGTGTTTGAATGGACACATCTGATTCTGCAACTGACATTGTATCATTATCCATATCATTTACTTCAATCTCAGATTCTAAGCTATTGTCTTCTTTATGACGCTTATTGCTACTTAAGTAACATTTGGCAGGAGCATCATTTACCATATCTTCAAGCTGACTTAAATCAAGTGGCTTAGCGGAAAATCGACTGAACTTTCTGTCTTCTGAGTCCTAAACTTATCCTGTCCTAATTTTAATTCATCTTCTAAGGAATTGTAAACTGGCTCTTCTGTAAGATCATCATTTTCCTGCGTGTCTTTTACAGCAATGTTTGGCTCCACTGCATTTTGAGTAGTTTCTTGACTTAAGGTTATACCCTCCTCTAATACATGAATTTCATCAACTGTAGTTACTTTAACAGGATTTGATGATTTGTTTGTGTCATTTACAGTGGCATGAACCAAAACAACAGCTTCCGTAGCGGTTGCTTCTGAAGCATTTGACTCAGTTGCATCCTTTAATGGGCGATTATCTCCTGATACTGAGGGCTTTTTTGATTTTTTGGACAGCGCCATTTAAAATGGTCAACTGAACCACAGAGCAAACATTTGATTTCGATTGGGACAATCTGTTGCCAAATGGTCAGTACTTAGGCAGATCCGGAATTCTTTAATTTGCCCTCTATACCATAAGGGCAGGACAAAGCTGCCATCAAGCGTCAATCTGCTTGGTAAAGGGCTATCCACTTTATCAAACCAAATACGTCTTAAACCGTTTTCTAGCGTTCTGTCAAAGGGATACGTTTCCCGTTCAATCTTTTGCACTTTGCCATACTTCTTGAGTTCACTCATGATTCTGTCATCTGGCATTTCTAGTGGAACTTTAATCTTCACTAGCAACCTATCTGACTCGATTTCCTCTACGTTACAAACTTCACCTTTTACAATAAGAACATCTTCCAGAAGCTTTTCCTTGACCCCCTCATTTGACACTGTTACATTCCATACAGTTTTAGTAACATTGATAAGCCCCTGCAAAGTAGCAGGTCCCGCGCCAACGACGTCTTTTAACCCATGATACACGTCGATAGCCATGACACCCCACCCCTTAGTTGTTATTTTAAGGCTTAGGGTACGCTTATAGGTTGCCATGGTGGTTTATCAAAGGAGGAACCCCATACTACTACAATATATAATAAATATATACTTATATAACACCAGGACGTCAGGAAAAGAGCTAAACACTAAATAAATAGTGTCCCCTTTTGAAACCCTGACGTCTACCAACAAATATACGAATAGAGAGTACAGTCGTATATTTGTTAGTTTGAACCACTTTCTAAGTGGTTCACTAACACCTAGCCGATTAAAGTATACTAACAAATATATGAATAGATAGTACAGTCATATATTTGTTAGTCTGTTCGAGTTGACCGGGGACAGCCAACTAACTATAAGGATTTATATAGCTAAAGAACTAGGCTTGTGCTTACAAATGACAAAGGAATTAAATCCACTCACTCAAGCGATCTTGCCAAATATAATGCGCTATCCTACGAACTATAGAAATAGCAGACTGGCGCGGGGAGAAATGTATTGCGTTGACCACAGTAAGAGGAGCCCTATTAAATGGCGGAAACCGCCAGCTAAGAGGAATGCCTTTAGAAAATGGAGACACAAAATGCGCTCCAACCAAGACAAGCATTTACAAATTAAACATAAAGTTTGAAAGGAAATACTAATACGAAATATATGTATAAAATTTATCTACAAAATCGCGCTAGAAACTAGCAAATTCGGGCAGCAATTGCAGAGCTAAATAAACGCGTGCGTTCACTTTGACTACTATTATTACTACTACTACTACTACTACTACTACTACTACTACTACTACTACTACTACTACTACTACTACTACTACTACTACTACTACTACTACTACTACTACCGCCGCCGCCGCCACCACCACCACCACCACTACTACTACTACTACTACTACTACTACTACTACTACTACTACTACTACTACTACTACTACTACTACTACTACTACTACTACTACTACTACTACTACAGCCGCCGCCGCCGCTGCTATTGTTGCCGCTGCCGCTGTAGTTTTTGCTGTTGCTGTCGCTGCTGTTGCTACTACTACTACTACTACTACTACTACTACTACTACTACTACTACTACTACTACTGCGGCTGATGCTGCTGCTGTTGCTGCTTCTATCCCCACCACCACCACTTCCACCCACTCCCACCACCATCGGCTACGTGTGATCTGTGTTTGTAATTGACGTCTTTGTGGTCTGGATTGCTGGCAATCAAAGAGGCATGACTATTTTCTAAATAATTCTATCAGCCTCTCACATTCCAGCGCGCTTCCTATGAATATAACCTTTATTTTGGAACACATGTACAGAATAACAGCACATCGATTTGGGAGAAAGCCCATGAATAACGCAATAATAACGTCATTTTCAAGGAATCCCACATCCGAATGCTATTCGTATCTGAATGAAATATTCCAAGAGATATATATGGCTTTAATCAAAATTTTAGGCAAGGATGGTTTAACAAGCATATTCTATGCAAAAAAACGACTGCAGATTCCGATAGTATTTAAGACAAAATTGCCATTTTAGCCACTTTTTGGCCAAAATATGGCCATATTTGACCAAATTCTATTTTCCCGCATTTGCGTGTTTTGATGTTGTACATCTATGTTTAAATGGTAATGAGTCACATAATATCGGCTGTATTTACATGATATAAACAGTGTTGACGCCATGTGGCACAAAAATTGCCATTTTGGCAAAATATGGCCAAAATCAGAGATTTTAAAATGCACTAGTATTTTGTGGCCCAGATTTGACCAAAGAATAATAATCTAATCAATATGGCTAACCTTTAGCCAGTTTTGTCCAATCCTCTGGCTAAAAAAGTTATTTTCCAAATGAATAGTAATGGAATTGTACTCGGTATGAATAGCATGTAGAAAATCATGGAAATCAAAGTTATCCACATGATCATAACTGTCATCTTCATCCTCTGAATCACCATCAGTAATACTATCGTTGTCTTTATCCTCATCATCCTCTTGTAGCGCGGATCGGCCGGACGGGTACGAACTGTCCCAGCGATGCTGGGTACGACGACCGCTCCGGGTACGTTCTGAGCACGCCACCCTGGTTAGGATAGCACGCGTGTGTAAAGCCATATGAGAGAGGTTCCTATAAAACGGTCCGTAAGAACGCGTAGCGGGCATGCGCGCGCGTCAGAGCTTCCCTGGCAACACGTGTCAGTATTGGAAGAGAGTGTTTACTTATAGTGTACCGAGTTGGTACTTGTGATTTCTTCAAATCACTCCATTCTCGTCGTTCCCGCTACCGATCGGAATCAGAATGAAACGAGGATTTCAAAGCCGTTTACCTTTTTAAAATCTGACCAGAAATGGCCGAGTTACCCATAAATAGCTCACTAAAATTATTTTCAAATATTACTTGGACGTCGTAATCGCGTGTATGTATTAAGTGAATGGGGAATGCGCTGATCACGTGATCGCCACGTCACCCTTTTAGGCTACAAGCTGATTGGCTACTACTCGCCCGCAGATTGGCTTGGCATCCTGCCTCCGACGTCATGGGTAGCAAAAAGGGGCAAGAAATCAAGAACCGAGAGCACTTCGGCGAGGAACAGCCGACGGCAAGGTTACTGGACCAGCGCAGTGCTAGACGTGGGATAACTGCTTACTGACTGTGGTACCCACACCGCAGCAGTGCCTATCGGAATTCAGTTCTCTTCCAGCAACCTTTTATCCGCAATCACAAGATTTTTTAAGCCCTCGGACGGCCATCCAAGAGCAACTAAATAAATAAGAAGGACTCCCTATCCGGAACAACTTACAGAGGAGCTTCCCTGCAGATGGGTCTTGCGGCCCCGATGCAAATTCTACAGGATGTGGAGCCACGGTGATTCTTGGTGGATAACATGCCGGATCTTCCAGCCCACGCTGAAAGGTGGTATCAAACTTCCGCACAGCATGTCATGTGTATGTGTTTAATTAACTTTTAGGCCACAGTCTGGTGAGACTCTGCTCGGTACACCGCAAGAGCTATGCGATGTATCCCGCACAGTGTACCCAGTTATGTACATGCAACTTTTAATTGCCACTGTAGCCCTCTTTGTTACAGGCAAGTTTCAAGCTATCGTCGCCGGATGGGCACTTTATAATTTACTGTGTAAATTCATGTATTAGTTATTCTGATGATCTAATGGACATCTCTCTACAGCCGTTCTTCTTCACCAACTTGAGAGTGAGCCGCATCAACAGTCTGTCTGCGGAAAACTTCCCAGCAACTTCAGGATCATGCCACCTCGCAGTACACATCTGTGGCGCATCAACTACGATGATATATGAACTTTTCCCATACCGTTGACCAATAGGTACTCAAGTAACTATACTATTGTACTATTTGTTCATTTATTCCATTATGGGTACTGATGACTAATAGGTACCTCCCCGGTTGTGAGACCGCATTTTTATATTTTCTATTTCATACTGTAAATATTACTTTTATTTCTGTGTGCTTACAACTAACAAGCACCGCAAGGTCCTATGACCGGATATACTGGTAGCACTGTACTCGTTAGTTATGTATATGGCATGTAGCCGTCCTAGTTATTTTGTTTTGTTTATATAAAATCTCTAGGACGCAGTACGCTCGGCTATACTATACAGCAACACTATATCTGCATCACTACTTCCCCCAGCATCGATTTTACACTGAGCTCACTGTTCATGCTCATATTGCTCGAGCCTGATATGTGACCGACTAAACCTGGCTATTCTAGCTCGATAAGAGAGGTTTAAAGTAGTTAGGGACAATCTCTCCATAAGAGAAATATTGTGTACGCCTCTTTTCCAGCTGTAGCGGATATGTAACACAGCGCACATGCTAGATTGTATAAATTGGCCAATTACCGTAGGGCCTCTTAATAATATTGAGTGATTGTCTCTTTCTACGCTTCTCCAGCCACAAGGCTTAACAATTGTCTGGAATTCCCATCGACACTTTGGCATGATCCAACTCTGGGAAACTATTGTGGTTTCCGAGCGGTGAAAACTAAAGTGTCGATTTCGCATGCACCTCCTCTGTATCTTTGGATACCAGTTAGTTTAGATAACCCCCGCCAAGGTAGGAAGCACTGCGAAAAGAAATTATATTATGTAACCTCGGCCTGCAGTGCATCTCTGGGCATTCTGGAACATAACCCTAATGACAGGTAAAATGTTAGTTCCATAACACACGGGTGATGGACGAGACGCTGATCTCCATCCAACTCAGTATGGTGACTGGGTACGGTATTAGAGCCCACCACGCCCTACGGGAAGGTCACTAGGGATGGATATCTGCCTCTTACTCCCCGCCATAAAAAACACTATTGTGCTTTCTAAATTGCTTATGTGAACAGTAAATTGTCCTAGTGATGTTATATGTGGTTGCGGTGTGATACGTGACTGGATCGTCATATGATTCAGGAGCTGTCGCTCTGTAACATGTCCGAACACTGTCTTTCTGAGGAAGATGCTATGCGGGGCGACCTCCGGGAAGCTGGGCATCTTCGACAGTTAGACTTATGTGTCAAAAGATAGGTAGGAATCCCTGCCACTTGCGGCCAAAGCTTGGAAGCATATCTAACAACTAAAGGGTAGGTTAGAATTTAGCAGAAGGCCCACATAAATAAAAGCGGCAACTACCAATGCAGTATCTTTGGACTTACATAAGACTGTGACCTATGAATTCTTTGGAAGTCATCCGACCCGTCTTCACGTAAACCAGCATGCATCACATTAATTATAATCGCACTAGGATTGACCCACTGCACATACTTTTTTGTTTGAACAAAAGAGTGACCCTTTTTGCCAGCTCTTTTCCTCTGCTTCAGCGTTGAAGGCATTTTCCTGTGACTGAGGCCTGTGTGAAGCACTTTCCTCTCGCAACAATATTATTTTGTGTGTGTTAGGGGTATAATTGGATTATATTAAACTATTTAAGAAGCCTCATTAGGATGCTCCCTTATAGGGATACCTCGCTGGTTTTACGAATCTGTGAGGTACCTCCGGCAAGCCCACGAAGACAAGACACCGGTTTGGTTCTATGTACTGTATAATGTTGCTCATCTACTAGCAAACAAGTACCATTGTTTGTCAGTAATATATATTTTGGAATTATTATGTCCAGATTTTAAAATTAGGTTAATGGACCGACACCAACAGTTGGGATGAGACCATGAGGTTCAATCTCGGCGGCAATGGTCGCACAGCCCACTGGAATCGTTATCACTCCCTGGCTCTAGAAGCTGGTCTTTGTACCTTCCAGAGTCGTGATATGGGATCCGTAACACCAAGAACCGTAGCTAACCAGCGCTCCTGCACACCCAGTACATGCAGTGCAATGGAGCGGAGCAATATAACGGACCAGCACATACCCCTACAAGCTACAAATGGTGCCTGATGTGGGGCTCGAACGAGAAGCAAACCAACGCCATCACTCAACACACCTGCGTTTCACTCTCCTTCATTAGACAGTCAGCACTCCCTTTGAAAGTAGCATTGTATGACAAGAGAACAGTGCGTGTGCTCACTGACTATGCTAGAAATTTCCACGGTTCGGAACAACCAGCAACGTTTTTACACGAGTATTCGCCGATCAGCGAGGGGACATTCCTCGATGCCTCGCAGGCGGGTACTCAATACATCACACTGTCTGATATCCATGATAGGCGTTCAACACCCTTGCTGGATTGCGGTCGACAATAACAAAGATCCCTATGGGGCATACTATTACTTCACAGCCATTATGTTCACAAACGTCATCACAGGGTGACCAATGGCCGTCATATCATGCACCATGTCCCACATCGCCGCCGATACATACATCGTCACGTTACTATCCATCGCTACCGTGATACAAAGTGGGAGATGTGGCACCTCCATTTCAACAATATACCAGAAGAACTACATCACATGGCACACACCACCCCCGTCAGTCTCCTGGACTGCCTCCATATGAGGAACACCCGTTGCAACAACCAGTAGAACATATGCGGCAACTACACAGCACGCCTCCACCAGTCTATAGACCAACATCCGTCTATGGACCTGCATCAGGGTGGTATTCGGTGGAACCAACATATCGTGCTCAACACTACCATTGGAAATCACTATCACGGACACGGCATCAGCAGGAACATCATCGGGAATTACCACCAACACCAGTACCAACACGTAGACCAGCATCTGCATTCACGCTATTCTCCCCAGCACCACCACCTGAATTCGCGCCTATAGCTCCATATTATGGCCATGGCCGGATCATTCTCCCTCCAGAATTTAGCGGTGAGAATGATTGGGCTAATAGTACCAATTCGAAATAATTAGTCATACAAATCGGTGGACAGATCAACCTGCGTCTCATATTGTTCTGCAGTATGATATCCTACAGTGGCCGAAGTCTTTAACAATTTCTTGAACTTTCCTGTAACCAGTAATACTTTTTAAGCCCATGCCCATCAGTATGTGTTCAGATAGCTTCACCAATCCACTGGTAGATTTCTAAATATCATCTGCAGCTGGTGATTCAATATACCGCTCCATTCCTTGACTGGCCTCATCTTTTGAGCCAATGTACATAATCCGATAGCTCAGCAGGTGTATTTGTACACTGACCATCATGGATTGCTTCTACTGTAATAGGGCTTGGGAGTTTATTCCCGCAGAGCTTCTGGATCTTCTGTCTGAGGGACAAAGCTACATTCTTTATTTCATTGTCCATAGCATCCTGTGCGATAGAGATAAATACTGTGTTTCTTACATTCTTGCTCAACCTGAAGCTTGATGCCATAATGTTCTTTGATTTTGGGCAAAAGATTGCATGGTTCTGAAGTAGGTTCCTCGAACCCTTCTTCTGTGAGGAATTCATTGTATGTTTTATTTACATTACCCAGTTTCATTGAGGCATCTTTTTAGAAGGATTTCGGATTTTATACATGAAGGTAGTTTTAAGAAAGAAGCTTCTCGTCTCTTTGTGTATGCCACAGATTTGGCTTGTACTTGAATCTTAGCAGCATTAGAAATATAGTGTGCTCTGCATGCGTTATGATACTTGACTTCCTTCGATATGAAGTCATTGTGTTCATATTCACGAAGGAAGTCTTTGTCTTTCAGTTTCCTTGCAGCATCTATTATACTGGCATGTGCTTGTATAGTCTCACATGGAGATAGTGTTTCAAAACCGCTGAGGAAATGCTTTCGGTATGGACCATTGCAGAAAATGCATTTTTTCTCTAGCACCCCAGTAGATGAGGTAGCTTACCTTCTCCACCATAGACCTCATTTCAACAATATCTTCATACGACTTTTCGTTCCCTTTGACTGTATCTGATAAGCTGTAAATTTACCATACAACCACTGTGAAAACGATAATGAGGCAATGGTTCAGCTTCGCAGTTAATTGATTCACATATAACATGCATGGTACTTTGATTTCTTCTGATATGTTTTCTGGCTTGAGCCATCTCCCCCATCAACTGTTTCCAGCTGTGTCCCATGTCTGTTTAGTAAATGGGGCCACTGCATCACCATTATGTTTTGTATCATCAGTCACATGCAGCACACACTGTAACGGCATGTATACACCATCTCCAATCTTCACCCAAAATACACACACAAAGTATTAATCAGCCAGACCAGTTGACAAAATATGGCCAGATTTTCGACTTTATAGTAAATATTAGTCTAAGAGAGAGAGAGAGCCAGAGAGAGAGAGAGAGAGAGAGAGAGAGAGAGAGAGAGAGAGAGAGAGAGAGAGAGAGAGATGTCTTTAATCAAAAAGTGTCACAGATAATAAGGCAATAAACATTTTCATGTGACTCATTTGAGCGCAGACGACGTGTCTTTTATAAAACAAAGTGTACAAATAAAATATTTAATTTGATAGGTGCTGCGAGAAGAAATTCAGTTTTCAATTACTTTGAAAGACACTTTCTGAAATTACCCTGGGCCATCGCTTACAGTAAATTAGCTACACAGAACACAGTAAGCAATCTTTGGATTGCTTTCTAATTAGATATTCAAACTGTGATAATACTTTCTAATGTAAAATTAGTTACTAACCAAATAAATAAATAAATATATGCCATATTATTCTCAAACGTAACTCGACAGCATTAGACGCATTGCCATTGTAAAGTTCGGCACCATGAAATTTCAGATATGGCCAATATTGGCCAAAGATTGACCAGAATTGGCCAAGATTGATCACATATTTATTATATATTGTAAATACAACCTATATTATGTGATTCAGTATCCTTTAAAGAAAGATGTACATCATCAAAGCACTGAAATGCGGACAAACCAAATTCGACCAAATATGGCCACATTTTGGCCAAAAGATTGCCAAAATGGCAATTTTGTTTTATCTGTGGTCAATAGGACTGCTTTTATTGGAATCAGCACACTTTGTTTTACTAGAACAGGCTTGTTAACACATCCTTACCTAAAATTCTAATTAAAGCTGCTACCTTTTAGACTAAAATCGCTACATATAGTGATCGGATTCGGATACGGACAGGTTTCGCATACGCATACACAATCATACAATGTATTTGCAATTGTAGCGAAACATATTACGTATACGGATACGCACGCGCGTTAATGAATCCTAGCTTATTTATGGTCGTATTTGTCGCCATAATTGTAACATCTTTGCAACGCTCGATAGTGAAGAGTTATCTTCTCTTTGATATAAATTTTCAGTACAACCCAAAATTTTAAAATCCAAATAATGTACACTCTTTCAAGAAATCAAGTGGAATTACTCTGGTGACTACAGACAGATTTCGGCTATATGTAATCCCAGTCAAGGTCTCGTACAGATAGATGTATTTTCGAAATTTGAATTGAATCCATCCAGACTAACTGAAGTTATCAAACAGAAACCAAATATTTAGCGATTTTTCATGACATCAAGGGGGATAACTCTGATGGGGCTGGACATATTTTTGCTGATATGCAATCCCCGCTGAGGTCTTGTCATAAGGAGGTGATATTCCAAATTTGAACTGAATCCCAGTAGGCTTACCGAGGTTATCGTGCCGAAACTATATATTTTATGAGTTTTCAAAAAATCAAGGGGGATAACTCCAGAGTGTCTGGACACATTTCGCCAATATGCATTGTCTACCAACGTCTTGTCATAAGGAGTTGACATTCCAAATTTGAAATGAGTCCATTAAAGATAATTGAAGTTATCTAGTGGGCATAACATATCTTCTCATAGACTCTAATTTGTGAAATTCTATGGAGAACCCACCGAACTCCTTGTCTTTGATAGAAAAAACCCTTAACCGCACCACCACACCACACACACGCGTCCGCACATTGCTCTACCCATCTCAAGGAGCGGGAGACGGCCCTGAGCTAGCATCAGTAATACGCATCTTACCTCATAGCTTCTTCTATCATGATGGATTCCTTCACCGATACCTCGGTCCAACCTAGGAACATATGATCCCGACATGTTGATTCGATCTCTTTCTGTGCCACATCGTACACACCAAGATCACACTGAGGAGGATATAGATATACGCAAAATATGGCACGCCTGCATGGATGAATTACTATACATTGATCTCTTTCTATGTCGGGGGGGGGGGGGGCGGGGCTATGATTTAAACTGCATTTGTGTTGTTTTCATCTTCTATTTGCTCATGTAGAAGACATTTGGCTTGCCAGCCATTATTGTTTAAAAAACATTAGGCCCCCCTATAATACATTTAGCAAACTTCACAGGTCTATGTTAATCGGCCTTGCATGTCCGAGGAAGAGTCGTAGTTGGGGGGATGAGAGGGAGGGGGTGGGTGGGGGTGGGTGGAACAACTCCAATGCAATGGAGGGATTTGATTTGTCACTCAAGTAACTGACGTCATAATCAAATACGTCACATGTTAGCCGACATCACGATCAAAATGACCGTTACGAATGTGGCAAAAGTCTATCACGATTGTCTGAAGAGCGTGTCTTTGCTGAAGTTACAATATAATAAGTATTCTGTTGAATATTTTGAAACTAATTAACCTTAGTGGTCAAGCCTTTCGAAATCGAAATCTTAGCCTGCAAATCGACATTCACAAAGCAAAAATCTCAATTTTCTTGACAAATCTTGACCGATAATGGGTTAGATGATGCATGAAGCATTTTAACGCGCGGGTGACACGCGAGGTGATAATACGTACTTTGTTGCCTAACAATAGACATGGCACCATGGAACCGTCTGCGAGTGAGCATTTCTCATCTAGATCCTTTTTCCATCTGAGCGCGTTCACGAAGCTACTTTTCTTACTTAGGTCAAACATGATTAAACATGCATGCGCGTCTTTATAATACACGCGTGTCATTGACGTAAATCGTTCTTGACCTGCAATAGAGAGGGCAGTCAAACTGCAAAATGCCAGCAATAATATGATCATTGTAATTATGGATCCAAATTTCTTCTGCTCATACTTCTGCATTACGAATTAGTTCCGATTTTAAATGATTGACATCAACGTTTAATTGTATTATCCTTTTAACCTTTAAACACTCAGCCAAAAACTCCCTCTGCACTTGTCTTCAGAAATGTCCCTTTGCAGGCCAAGAGTATATTTTTGAAAATGCATCACTGAATGACTGGCTCGGTAACAGAATCAGTCATTCCAGTGATCAATTTTCAAAAATAATCTGCTCTGGTCTGCAAATGGAGATTTTCTATGAGAAAATTTAATTTTTTTAAACAAATTCAACGGTTAAAGGGTTAAGAGACTAGAATCCTTCAGATATGTGGCAATTATTCATAATTATTCTGCTAACTTAAATATCTAGTCCTTCTACTTCATGATAAACATCAAAGCTCAGTGGCCTTGAACTTTGACCTTTAGACCTTAATGTTATCACTCTGATTCCCACTGGCATAGCCATTGGATAACCAATTCTGAAAAATATGCCAATAAATTGTGCTAAGCGCAAAATTATAACTTTAAAAAAACCAGAGTTTTGTACCAATATCACGGTGGTGTTGACCTTTGACCTTCTGACCTCAGTAGTATCACGCTGATACCTAACGGCATAGGCAATCGCTTATCAAAGCTAGCCTATGACCCAGCAGGCGTAATCAATCAGGAAATACAAGCTGAGAGGTGTGGCTAACAGCTAAAACCCAATGCTTAAACAGGGTGTTGTACTAAAGTCACAGTAACCTTCCTTGCCCTTGTGACATCAATGTCGTCACCGTGATTCCTAACACCATACCTATTCTCACTTCTGCTTCACAGGTGACACAAAACTATCATCATTGACTAAAATACAGATTTCCAGGTTAATATTAATGTCGTATCAGACAGTTTTATATTTGTATTTAATGAAATAAGCAACTGTAATCTATATTCATATTGGTATTATCAGGAGCATACTTTTATGAGCTATTCAAATAATATCAACCAAGCCGTCATTGCAATACACAATTTATGCGTCATTATTCCTACTCAATAATTTTTTAGATATGGTCTGCAGCACATGTAGGAGTGTTACAGTCATACCGATCGTTCAGTCAGTCGGTCGGTCGGTGTGTGGGTAGGTGGTGGGTGGATGGGTTCGTTGATCGGCAATCATGCGGGCTGGCGGGCGGGCGGGTGGACGGGCAGGATGGATGGGTGGAGCAAAAATGTTTTTTTAAATAAAATAATGATGGCAGGTGACGTCTAGCCTAGTAGCCTACCTGCAATATCCCAGAGTTGTATCTTGATTGTTTGATCATCAGCCCAGCGTATTATCTTCAGTGCAAAATCCACTGCAAAGCAGATTAAAAAGAGATTACATATCAAAACATGATAAGGATTATCAGCGAAGATGTCCATAGCATTGCAAAAGGAATTATTTGTTTAATCTAGCGTATCTTCTTTGTAGAGCGAGGTCACCCCATGCATATATATGTACAGTTAACCTTGCCTTAACTGACAAGAACCGGATCAGCAAAGATGTCCTTTCTTATTGCATGCCATGACTCATACATTTATTTGGGAATAATATGCCGCTAGGACACGTGGTCTTTCTGCTTTAGCGAACCACCATCTCCTGTCGCCCAAATGCCGTATGGTTTCTGGATTATGATGCTGGTATATTCTGAAGAATCTATGGTGACATGAATGCCTGTTGAGTATTAATTTAGTAGTAATAATAATAATAATAATAATAGTGGTAGTAGTAGTAGTAGTAGTAGTAGTAGTAGTAGTAGTAGTAGTAGTAGTAGTGGTAGTAGTAGTAGAAGCAGCAGCAGCAGCAGCAGCAGTAGTAGTAGTAGTAGTAGTAGTAGTAGTAGTAGCAGTAGTAGCGGTGGTGGTGGTAGCAGCCGCAGCAGCAGCCGCAGCAGCAGCAGCAGCAGCAGCAGTAGTAGTAGTAGTAGTAGTAGTAGTAGTAGTAGTAGTAGTAGTAGTAGAAGTAGTAGTAGTAGTAGTAGTAGTAGTAGTAGTAGTAGTAGTAGTAGTAGTAGTAGTAGTAGTAGTAGTAGAAGTAGTAGTAGTAGTAGTAGTAGTAGTAGTAGTAGTAGTAGTAGTAGTAGTAGTAGTAGTAGTAGTAGTAACAGCAGCATCTTAATGGATTTTTTGTTTCGCTGACATACTGTTTTGACACAATTTGCATGATATTAGATAAATAACATTTTCAGAGTCGCAATCTAAATTAAACTGAAGTTGAAATTTGCTTTTGTTCTGAAGGCTCGTGAATGTATTCTGGCTCGGGAGAAATTTATCTAACTTACACCTTTTCTTTCCGCATTTACAAGATTCGCCTACACCTATAATCGGACGATTGTGAGAAATTTTGGTAGGCCGATGATTTGAGGCATTATCTGAAATGGTTTCCAAGCCGTCTAATGTTTCAGATTTGATTTTTGCGCAAGAATCGTGGTTTGAGGGCTTTGAACAAGGTAGAGCACGCATATCACTGGCATTTCTGTGAAAACGGATTATTTTCGATTTTACAATTCCTTTAAAGGTATGCGTCGGATGGAAATTTTTTGTGTGCAGTAGATGATGCGAATCGGTTGGTTTGAAATACACTTTGTTGTTTAAGTAACCTATTGTTTCATACTTGAGACCTTTATATACAGTTACATCCATATAATCTACAGACATCTCATTAATGTTTGCTTTTAATTTGATATTCGTATCGTGATTGTTCAGAATTTTGCCTCTGTGTGTTTCCAAATCATGAAAATGTCATCAAGGTACCTGCGATAAATGAGCGGCTGCTTTGGACACCTTTCTAACGTTTCCTCCTCCCACACTGCTACGCAGATATTGGCAAAACATGGACTAAAGCGCAGCCGCAGATGTGTTGATAAATTTGGCCATCGAATTCAAGATCATTTCCTTTGAGGCTAAGTTCTAATATAGCCTTTACTTCTCTGTCGGGCCTGTCTGTATCTGGGTACTTCGCGAATGCTTTACGAATAGAACTTATACCCTTCTGGATGTCAATGTTTGTATACATAGCATCGATGTCAAGCATGACCAGGAATGAATTAGGAGGTATCCATGTCTCAGATACCTGGGATAAGAAGTCTTCTGTGTTTTTCAAAAAGCTGGGATGTCTATTTGCTATTTGCTATTAGCTGTAGATGATAGTCGATGTATTCACTGATTCTATAGGATTCTGAACTA
This sequence comes from Chaetoderma sp. LZ-2023a, assembly GCA_034401795.1. Lineage (NCBI taxonomy): Eukaryota > Metazoa > Mollusca > Caudofoveata > Chaetodermatida > Chaetodermatidae > Chaetoderma > Chaetoderma sp. LZ-2023a. Next base: position 55,778,143 of record CM067371.1, on the reverse strand, counting down.
CAATCTGAGATTATAGGTCGCCCGGGTGGTGACATCGGATCCATCCACGGATCTATGGGTTTCTGAATTTTTGGCAAAAGATAGAAAGGCTATGGTTTTGACTTAAGCTTAGAAAAGAGATCCTTATGTTGGTTTTCGCTGATATTCTTGCTATCAAGCAATTTTTGTAGAATCTCATTAAATTTGCTGCACTTATTTTGCCGAAGTGGTTCGCTTAGTTTCTGGTAATACTTTGGATTACTAAGTTGTCGTTGTGCTTCACGTTTACAGTTATCTTTAATCATTATTACAGTAGCTAATCCTTTATCTGCAAGTTTGATGAGAACTTCGCTGTTTTTAGATAATTTAATTAGGGCCTGGCGTTCCTCATATGGTAGATTTGGTTGATCGTTAGATGTGGAGTTTATGCCACGTTCTGAAAAGAGTGCTATACTTTCACTGGGTCGCTGGGTCAACGAGTTTTACGTTTGGTGTCCAGCCAATTTTTTCAATGAATGGTGGAATGTTACTATTAGAGTTACGAAATACATCTGCTAGCTTAATACGGTGACTAAATTCAGATGTTTCTATACAGCCATTATCTAAAAGAGCATCCACACCTGTTTTAGGCTTTGATGTTGGGACAAACGTTAGGCCGAAATTAAGCAGTGGCTGCTTTGCTTCACCTAATGGGGAGCCAGTTACACTGACAATATTACTGCCCAGTCCTGTTTCGGGCGGATATTACACAAAATGAATTTAAGAATTTAAACCAGGCAGAATACATATAGTGGTGCGAATAAATGCATAAGTAGTGCACTTCTGGCAGAAAGCAGGACATTTGGCATATTGGGGTTTTAAGTATGCTGATTCCAAAAGTAAGAGGAGACAAGTTGTAAAATGAGCGCTTCCTGGTCAAAATGGCGAAATCTCAAAATGGCCGCCATTTATACCGGTAAAAGTGATTTTCTCATATATCGGTCAAATATGAATGGAATTACAAGTAAAAAATGGGGGCTATATCATTAAAATAATATAAAATATATTCATAATTGAACAAGATTGCGTAATTCTCAAGTTAGTAAAGTTAAAACTACATTTGTAAGACACAATCCCGAACGTGAGACACAACTCACATTGTATTTGGGTCTTCTTGTCCATAATAAAACAAGAAAGCGTGATCTGATAGATATAATGTTTGGGAAAGGCATATCAGTTTCATATGATAGAGTACTATAAGTATCCACCGACGAAGCTAATAAAGTGACTGATCTATATGAGCGAGATGGTATTGTTTGTCCTACTGTACTCAAGAATGGGTCATATACAACTGGGAACCTCGACAATATTGACCACAATCCTTCGTCAGCATCAGCTCAAGATTCCTTTCACGGTACTGCTCTTTCTTTAACACAACATGTAACGCATGAAAATCCCGGCGATGCTCGTGACCATTCCAGTCATGGCTTCATTTTGAAGAACGTGCTGATTCCGAGCATGTTGCTCGAAATGAAACTTCCGCATGTAAGTCCAGAGTATTTAAGGCATTACCAGATTCGTATACATATGTTCCACCAGCACAATTCAAGTGGACAAGCCGAAACCACCATGTCAAACTTATGACAGCCTGATACCAGGTACCACACATGCTGACACAGATAAGACCCAGATTCAGTTGCTGTCAAACGTTCGCGACCTCATTCACAAAGGAGAACTGGACATTCACAACAATATATCTTGGTCGGAATATTTTGCAAGTCTACAAGATTCGGTTCTACGTCCTCCACCCATTACAGGACTGATGCCCTTGTCCCGTGACTGTGCTCACACGTTAGCCATGGTAAAACATGGCATGGATCTTATCTAAATGTCTACAGAACATGTTAACTAAGGACAAGTTCCTGTTATCACACTTGATCAGCCACTATACGCTATTGCAAAGAAGGTGCAGTGGTCATGGCCTTTATTGTATGGAGAGGGTAAATACGTTGTACTACTAGATGGACTTCATATAGAGGTGGCGATGCTTAACCTCATGGGAGACTGGTTGGCAAGAAGTGGCTGGACGGCTGTTTTGGGAAGTGCAAACGTTATAACCGAAGGTCGAGCAGAGAATTTGCAGAGGGGCTCTGATACGTCTAGAGCACAGTGAGCCCACCAGTTAACAGTCGCTGCTCTATTCATGCTGCAGATGTATTCATATAGCAGTAAAAGAGACCACCACTTCAGATGCTATTTTGCCTTTTTCAGAATGGTGTAAGCAGATGGAACTCGTGCATCCACAGTTCTGTTACTGGAGCAAAACTCTCCAATTAGAGCTCCTTCTTCTGCAACTCCTTCGATCTCAACGTGAAGGGAACATCAAAGCATATGTGGAAGCACTGAGGAAAATCATACCATGGATGCTCGCATTGGGCCACTACCATTATTCCAGCTGCCTCACTGTTCATGTTTGTGATCTCGTACAGCTTCAGCACCATTGCCCGAGTGCATTATCAGAATTTTGCAAAGGTCATTTTGTGACTCAGAAAACATGCCACAAATTTTCAGGGATGGCACATGACCACGTTCATGAACAACTCAATGCAATGCTCAAAGGTGAAGGAGATGCTATTTGTATAACCGAGTATGAAGGAGCCTTACGACGGTGGATGGCAGCTGGACCAGAGGTATCAAGAATATTAAGGGAGTATGAGGACAGAGTCAATTGTCGGGAAGTACAAACAGTCGTCATCATGAACAAATACCAAGCATACACAAATCATTTGCTTCTGATGTGAGAAATGTTGTGTATGTGATTGGTGAGATGGGTAACCCGTTTGCAGATGAAAGTGATGAATTGTACTCCTTGGATAAGAAATTAATATTGTCGGAAGACGTGCTTAAAAGCATAAGAACTGCCGAACAAATTGGTGACTCCCAGTACAAGTTTTGTTGATGGCAGAATTGCAAACTGGCACACTCCTTTCTAGGACACCATAAGCAGGAACCACTTACCACTATTCAAGTCGGGGAAGAAGCCATTATCAAAATCTAAGACGAAGCTGGCCAGCCTGAAAACAGACGTTCAGTTGTTCTCCAGGATGTATATTTCTTGTCAATCTAGAGATGGAGATCTAGACACGTTCTTCCAACATGAAAACCATGCGTGGCTACCATCGCTAGCTAAAGAAAACACAATGAACCAGGGCAACAAATCGGAATTGCCTGCATGCTTTGTAGATCTCGCTCCATGTCATGTTGAAACACATGTGATAAGGGTGAAGATTATAGATGGTGCTGCCTTAGTACATCGATTAGATCCAAAGAGATCCACAATAACAATCAAATCATTTAGTGACTATTCGCAACACAGGTTCATGCCATACATACATAAAGAACTTCAGACCTCCAAGCAATTGGATTTGGTGTGGGATGTCTACAAGACAAATAGCTTGAAATCACATGTCAGACAAAGTCGTGGTGATGGCATAGTCCTCCGAGTTGCTGGCAACACAATCATCCCTGGAAACTGGGAAACATTTCTACGTGTTGATTTGAATAAAACAGGATTGTTTACATTCTTGGCAAATAAAATTAAAGCTGCTAATGTTCAACAAGGCAAGGCGCTACTATTAACAGAAGATGAGGACGTAGTGTCGACATCTGACCTCGATATATCGGCCATCCAACATTGCACCCATGAGGAAGAAGATTACAAAATGTTGTTGCACGCATCACGCGCTTATCAGCAAGACTATCGACATATCATAGTTCAGGCGACTGACCCAGATGTTCTGGTATTGGCAATCGTTACAGCTAGTGTTCTTGATGGATGTGAGATTTGGTTGGCCTTTGGGCATGGAATTAATTTCGATATTTTCCCGCCCATATTATTGCATCTAAGTTAGGAGCGGAGTGGTCATGGAGATTACTGTTCATGCATGATGTATCAGGATGTGATGCAGTCTCGTTCATCCACAGTGTGGGAAAGAAGACAGCATGGGAAGTTTGGCGTTCTCTTCAGCATGTTGGATCTGTCTTTTACAGACTGTCTTATATACCTAGTGTGATATCTGAGTGTGATACGCGCGAATTGGAGAGGTATGTTGTGTTACTTTACAGTTGGACATTGTTGTTGACATCTATCTGTTTGCTTATGGCAATCGAAAGCTAGAGAACATTCCTCCCTCATCAGGGTGCTGAGACAACATATAAAACGAGCTGCATACCAAGCCGGTCATGTTTGGGGTCAAGCACTTGTGCGGAATCCAACTCTACCATCACCTGTAGAATGGGGTTGGATGCGAGACGCTGATTCCCATGTGGACAACTCTCCCAGAAGCATCACAAGCATGTCGTGAACTTATCAAATGCCAGTGTAAGAAGATCTGCTCCAGAAGGTGCAAGTGCTACAAAGCCAGCCTTCCGTGTAAACAGTTATGTTTATGTGCCGGGCAATGTTATGCAGACTGAGAGCACTAATCTTATGTGCGTGATAGTTATATGCAGAATTAGCACACTTATATCTTATGTGCAGGACAGTTATATGCGGACTGAAGACACTTATATTTTATGTGGAAAACAATTATATGCGGACTGAGGACACTTATATTTTATGTGCAAAACACTAATATGCGGACTGAGGACACTTATATTTTATGTGAAAAACAATTATATGCCGACTGAGGACACTTATATTTTATGTGCAAAACAATTATATGCGGATTCAGGACACTTATATTTAATGTCAAAACAATTATATGCGGACTGAGGACACTTATAGTTTATGTGCAGGGCAGTTATACCCGAAGTGAGAACACTTATATTTAATGTGCACGGCAGTTATACCCAAACTGGGGACACTTAATTATATTTGTTGTGCAGGGTAGTTAAACATGAACTGAGGACACTTATATTTTATGCGTAGGACAGTTATAGAATTAGAAAACCTTTTTTGGAATTAGAACACTTATAATACATTATTCATATAGAATGCATAATAGATGTAATATTAAGCACACTGCCCATCTGTTGATAAGTTCTTGTACAGTACATTTGTGAAAATGATGTCAGAAAATATACATTGCATGATTTGCCTATCTCATATGTGTTTCGCGGTTTACATGGCGGCCATTTTGAATATCCACCATTTTGAGCAGGAAGCGCTCGTTTTACAACTTGTCTCCTCTTTTTTTGGATTCAGCATACTCAAAAAACCCTATTGCCAAATTTCATGCTTTCTGTCAGAAGTGCACTACTCTGGTGTTATTTGGCATATATCCGCCCCACTAATGGAGTTAACTGTCCTTGTTATCCTTATCAACATTAAATTCAGAGAGGTTGAGTGCAAGAATAACAGTCACAGATCGTGATGATTCAGCCGTCGAATTGATGGACTGAATCGCCAACTGAGCTGTTAACCGACTTGAAGAGTTAAGATTTGCGAAATAAATCGCGGTCTTTGGGAATTTTGACTTAATCGCACTGAAAAGCAGCATTAATCTATTTTTTAAACTAGAGATGGGCTTATTCATATCATTAATACCGATGTTAATCACTATTTTAGATGTTTTTAAAGTGATCCTGTGTAGTTTTGAACTAGTCCTCTAGCATGACACAATTTAACTCCATTGTTTCAGGATGGGGCTCAACATTAATGCGACTCAGATTCACAAAGTTCCAAAGATGAGTACTTTGTTCGTGAGAACAGGTAGCCGCCAGTCCATTTTATTTTCGATTTCATGGCAACATTTCCAAAATATGTTTCTCTCCAACATGGTTGGTTGTTTGGGCCTATTTGCAAATTTGATAGGATGCGCCTCTGGTGCATTACTTCGACCTGGAGTTTGAGAAAAGCTGGGCTGTGGCAGTTTCCCTGTTGGAGATGGGGTCTTGAGACCCGATGATGCACTGCCGGAGCGACGGTCCGTGGACCAGATTTGCTACGATTAACTCTTTCCCTATGTGGCAAGGGCGGATATTCGTGTGGGTCATTTAGATTACCTCGTGAAGAATCAGGTGGTGGGATTAATCACGCTTCAAATAGCAGATCACTAGGGCCACAATCTATTGGTAGCAACCGAGAGCACTTATTGTCTACTCGTTTTGTGACTGGCGGCGAAGTTTCAGTAGGTGATTCGAGACGTTTTTCATTTCTGATTGTGGTGCCCCAGTTGGTATCGTGACCAGAGGCGTGGCCTGTGCGAGGTTTTGATTCTGAGTTGGTTTCTGAGATCTATTGGCCACACAAAATCGTAAAAAGAACTAATCGCGAGCTTTCGATTGTAATTGTTTTTGGCCCAGCGTATAGCATTGGATTTAGCGCGACCTGGGTCTAAATGTGGGCATTATCTGTGTGATGACTACTTCAGTTCTAATACTACCAAGTTGCTCATTATAGTGGTTTTATATGGCCGTAATGAGAGATTTTGCCCATTCACAATTCAGTGGCGGTAGTAGTAGTAGTAGTAGTAGTAGTAGTAGTAGTAGTAGTAGTAGTAGTAGTAGTAGTAGTAGTAGTAGTAGTAGTAGTAGGCTTACCTCCTATTGTGCCCTTGTATTCTCGTTTAAATGAGTCATTGACATATCGCTGGACAAATGACGTCTTTCCCACTGCTGGGTCGCCTATAATAATCACCTTAAACAACACCTCCGTCATCTTAACCTCTCCAGTGACCATAGATATTTCAATAAATAAACAACTTAAACACTACAATCAGCAACTCCAGGACATTTGAGCCTGTTTCTGGCGATATATGATAATTAACGAAAACTAGCAGGAATGATTATATATTATTTTAAGTTTCGCCTCCATAATCACTGTGCCATACACACTCAAAATCTTAGCCTACACACAAATTAATCGTTGGACATCTATTGCCAAGATTGTGTAACTATATTCTAAATATGATTAATTACGACATCACCGGGCATATATAGATACACATAGCGCATAAGATAAGTGATCTTGAAGTAATCTTTAAGTTGTTAACATGTCAATATACGTGTGCCATACACGGGCTCTACAAGTTAAGTTCCTTGTCACTTTAAATATAAACCGCCAAGCAGTGATACCAGTTTCCGTATTATTATCCAATTGTAATTGAAACTGAACGACAATGACACTCGTTTATAGGATGAAAGATCAGATGAAGGTCAAACTCTTAATTACGATCGAGAATGCATATTGGCGCTTATCAGGAGACTATAGATTAATATTGATGATGAATATCTGAATAGTTTAAAGTCATAATTATATCTTATCAGCATCCGTCGAATCGCGTCACTAAACACCTCTTGTCTTCAGTATCTTGTCACACGGAGGTCCAAAGTACAGGCTGGCGGCTCTCAATAGATCAAAGCTGATGGAGAAGCAAAAGTCAATTATACATCTATATAGAACAAGTATTTGCCCATGATACCGAGAATGTTAACTTCATTTCAAACAATGAACTTTACCCCGTATTGCCCAGAATTAGCTTCATACACACATTAGCCCTGCTAATCGTCCGCAGTAATTTATGACAAATGGTGTTTATATGTCGCTTGAGACGACATTATTTCTATTAAGACGACCGACGAAAAGTGCTACAATAGCGTACGATACGCAGCTAAATACGTAATCGGACAGACTTAACTCTCTCATGGCGAAGCTGGTCAAAACCGGCCTCTGCATGGGTTTTGAGGAATGTCCATCTGCAGCCCAAGAGAAGACATTTTTTGGAAATTTACCACTGGAATAACTGCCTCGATAACAGATCCAGTAATTCGACTGAGGATTTGTAAAAAATAGTCTTCTTTTGGCCTACAAATGGACATTCAATAAGCAAAGATTGTGATATTATCGAGCCATTAAAGGGCAAAAACTGGCTAGCCATGAGTAATGTGTAGCCACTATGGTGTTTTTGATATTATAAACGTTCTATAAAGCCGTTCGTTTATGTAGATCAATAAGCTATCATTAAATCGATATTTATCGGGATGATGGTGGGATTAGACGACGAACATGTAGGCTCACTTGGAATTAACACACAGTCAGTTTTGCTTCAGGGGTAATATCAGCATGCCTTTTGAGGTCAAAAGAGTATGGTTCTCTAAGACAGATGTGAAAAGACCAGTTATCTAAAAGAAATCGCTATCTTTTGTGCACAAAACTGACAAAAGCCATATATCCTAGAGCAATGCACTTGTATTAAGAGACCGCCTATTAATAGTAACTGTTTGTGCTCCTGTTTCAGTTTAAATTTTCTTTATTTCTCTCACGCCATTTATAATTTATATAGCTTGGCGACAGTAATAAGAGAGATCTTCTTCTTCTTTTCGTTCGCTAATCATACCGCCAGTCTTGTAAGTGACTATCGACATGATCATAAGCGTTAAGTCGTGGATCCATGGTTTATTAGAGTGCGCCGTGCGGCCTGGACCCTCCGTCTTCAGCACTCGAGGTTTCTGTCAGGGTTACCTCACCCTTACCTCCTTTAGTCGCCTCTTACGACACGCAGAGGATACGGAAGGTGCATTCTAAGCCCCACCTACAGGGCAGTATAAGAGAGATTATGTAGTAATAGTAGTAGCAGTAGCAGCACTAGTTGTAGTTGCAGTAGTAACATCAATAATAGAAGCAGTAGTAAAAGTAGCAATGGCAGTGGCTGTAGAAGACGGTTTCTAGGAGAATGATACAATTTATAGAGTTTGGTAAGTATCGGCGTGTTGCATGTTGAGAATAGTCCACGAGTCTTTTTCATTATTTTGGTTTGAATAATATAGTGGTATGACCTTCTTTCGTTCTTTATTATAAATTTCACATTTAGACAAAAATGGATTTCATCTTCTATTGCATTACATTTGTGGTAAAGACGCTCCTTTCTCTCTTAGTAGGGCTCACTGTCTCTAAATATTGTCTTACGTTCGGAATTTTGGGGGATTTGTCCTACTATACCATTTTATAAAGGTTAGTATATGCTGATTAAAAAGATCACTGTTTGCATTTACATCAAGGTCTTCATAGCGGCCGTCTTGGATTTTAACATGGCCGGCGGCCAAATTCTCTGAAACACGTTATAACTGCTACCAAATGGCCAGGATTCACAAATGTGATGCCTATATTTATATTTTCTGGGTCTAGAAATGCATTGGTCACATTTATAATAAACTTCGTGTAACAGAAATACTATTTTGGCAACAAGTTGACATTTTTTGGGGTAGCAAAGGCAGTTATTTCGACCACTTTAAGTTTTCAAACAATGTCCAGAGGTCTAGGTAGTATCATCGTCATCATCGTCATCTGCTTCGTCTGATATATCGACCTTAAGGATTGAGTCGACGTCGTTCTCACATCCAATGCTGCATTTGCTAGGCTCCACGTAAGGTAAGTCCTGGCTATATATGAGCACTGATGTGAGGAGCTGCTTGATTTGTATTGCTAACCAGCTGAATGATCGCCTTTGGAAACATAGGCTGTTCTTGCCTTTAGTTAGCCACCTGTATCCTTGTAGTATCCATTCTGTAGAGGATCTAAAACGCATGATGCAAAATGCCTGCCTGTGCCCACCTATTAGCCGTAACATGTCTCTCTAAGGATGTGCTCCTTCAGAGCGCCAATAGCAGGCGGTGGATTTTCACTACCGACAAGCTGCTTACAGAGTAAATTCCACCGTAGCTTTAGAATGTTCTCGATGCTGATACCCTTAGGACAGTATGCAGCAAACACAGACATAGCCAGAGTTGAACGAAGCTCACCTGTCACCTCAGTCTCAAGCTTATTCTATGGCATATATAGCTGGCAGGTATGCATCGTTTAAATTTGGATACCGCTTGTCTGAGTAGACATGGAATGATTCATGGGAATGCAGATAATGTTAATGTGAGTTGTGTTTGCATTTCAGCATGTGTGTTGTTGTGGTAGAACTAAAGACATCAACTTCAATCCATGAATCATCTATTTCGGAATATTCAATAGACGTACAGAGAGCGCTCGTGGCAGCCATGACAACATGCAGTTCGCCAAGACTAGGCATAACTTCACTTTTAAATTGGTGTTAGAATCTACCAGCTACACTACTTTGGCCATGACAAAAATAATTAGAGTTAGATGTTCTGCAACGACTGCTATCTCCTTCAACTTCTGTGCTTTTTAATACAGTCACTAGCGTTGACCATTCATAGCAAGAGGTAATACGTTAACATTAGTTTTAGACTCTCTTGTTGGCAGTAGTGAGCTATACCGACCCAACCAAACGCATCTCTTTCCTGCCATCCATCGTCGGAACAACAGATGCTACAACACACGCCATATGCGACAGCTGATATGATTCTGCAACACCTGTTTCACCCGTAACAAAAATTGTTTTACATTTCAGGCTGAGACTGTGGCAACATAGCTGTGCATTGTGGAGTAATAGATACACTCTTTGCATCAGTTGGGTATTCGTTATCATCATCCTCGTTTAATGTTTTAAAATGATACAATAATGTTTGCAGATCTATTTTGTCGTTATGTTTGTTTGCAATTGAGTTGTCTTTAAATAATTTCAAGAAAGCTTTACTATTCTATTATCGTAGTTTCCTTACTTTGTCGTAATGACGTACTACGGGAGCATGCTTTTTAATTTTATGTTTGTATATCGTGCGTTCCTTTGGTAAGTTTGTAATTATTGCCTTCTGCTTTATTTATGTCATATCCATTTTTGCTTTATGAAGTTCTCTGCATCGCTTTCCCGAACCACGATGAATTATTTTCCTCGTTTTTCCCGAGATACTTGGACGTTTTTCTTGGTCTTTCTATCAGTAAATCCTTGATTCTTCTAGTATTACTCCAAATATAGGGTGGGTATTGCATGTAGCAGACAGCCACGGACAGATTAAATTAATAAATTAAATGAAGGTCAGGTTATGCCGCAACAACTTTCAGCCAACGTCTTTCTGCATGTACATATTCATCATGATTGTGTTATATATATATAAGTTGTTGCGGCATAACCTGACCTTCATTTAATATATATAATTGTTTAACTTGGCGTCAGTTTTACAATTCAGGTTAATGATGCAACACCTATATGGCAATGATGGCCATATATGCCAATGAAGTATTACCTCTTGGTGACCATGGATAAATAGTGTACAGTCACGAATAGCTTAACATCAGATATCAGCCTAGGGTCTACTTATAGGTTTAGATAAAGCTTAGAAATGTAAGATGAGAAATTGTATTTCGATTAGAGGCCAACTCAGATTGCCATGTCGTAATGATTATTTCCAAGATATCCACGCATTATTCCGATCCGGATCACGTGTTTCGATATAATGTTGCGAACAGGCTGATTACCACAGGATCCACAATAGAGGGATCCATTCTTAGCTATGCCACGCCTATTTCTAGCTAGGCGCCGCCTACTTTGTATGTTTGGATCGATTTATATACTTTCACCCATGAATTATCAGAAACCCAATTGCAAAGTATTATATTTAGATAAGCTGTTAAGCATTTTGCAACTAATTTAACTGTGGGTTGTTGCTTCCGATGGCTGCAACGACTTCGGTCAAATTAGTTTCAATATATTCAACAGAATGTTTATTAAATAGCAACTCCATCAAAGTTATGCAATCCGTACACCTGACATTTCAATGGTCATGATGCGCTACATACGTCACGATGTATTGTGATATCAGCCTACGTGTGACAAAATTGATTATTATGACGCCATATACTTGAGCGACAGACCGGATCCCTCCACTGGCGCCTAGACCAGACAACATTTTGAATCATCAGGTACATAGCCATTGGTTCAATTGCAACCTGAAGCTGAACCACTAACTAAGTCTTGATTTCAATTTTTATCGTCCCTACTCGCTATATGAGTAGAGCTTTTAAGTAACGTGTTCATTAGTGGTGTCGAACTCGGAACCTCATAGTGACCCTGGAATAGTCATAGGCGTTGAAATCCTGAATAGGACTTTGAATGAATACATGACACACGATTGGCTAAAATGTCAAGAATTGTATGCCTACCCGTCTGTCCGGTCTGTATGTTATTGGAATATAGGCCCTATCAATAATTTACTAATTATAAAACTTTTATACAGGCAGGCAGGACGGATGAATGGATGGAGGGAGGGACAGACGGATGGACGGACGGAGGAACTGACGGACGGACATAAAGACAGATGCCTTAGACGGACGGACGGGCCGGTAGATCAATGGATGGATGACTAGACGGAAGGACGCCTAGATGGACGCACGTACGGATGGACGGACGTCTAGACTGAGGTGCCGACGCTTAGACGGGCGGATGGACGGCCGGACGGACACCTATGCGGATATTCGAACGTTCGGATGGAGGGGCGGATGCCTAGATGGGCGGCCGGACGGAGGGACGGACGGGCGGATCGGCGAGTGGGTATGTAGGTAGGTAGTAATATGGTTAAGGCGCTGGCTCAGAATTTTCAAAAAATTGAAAATATTTTGTATTTATTTTATTGCCTAAGATTTGTTATTTATGTTTTATAGAGGCGATATGGCCTTACAAATATTGGACAACTTTAAGATGATGATGTTTGTCCAGTTAATTTGGATTTTACCTAAATGCTATTACTGGGCGCAAATTGAGAGGCGGTCTTAAATTATGCTGTAATTTATGATATTCATCTTTCAAAATTTTGGAAATTTATATGTCAGAGTGAATGGAATTATTTCACGCTGATCAGCAAGACCGGGGTCCACATGTATGCCCCTCGGCCATTCTGTTTCTAGTTGCTTAATCCAAAATGATTCTCTAAGTTTCCTTTGTTTATCAATCAGTTTCGTCAGTGGTATTAGAGAGAGGTGGTTGTTCAATGGGTATAATTTCGAAGTCCCGATCGACTGAATGGCCAGGAAGGTTAAAGTGTTCAGCGACATGCGTGTCTTTTTCATGTCTAATATCGCAAAGGTGTCTAGTAGCTCGCCATCTTAAAGGGCATTTGGTTTCACCGACATATTGCTTTTGGCACAATTTACAAGATATTACATAAATCACGTTTTCGGAATCGCAATCTAAATTAGACTGAATTTGAAATTTGTTTTTGTTCTGAAAGCTCATAAAAGTTTTTTGATTTGGAAGAAGTAGGTCTAATTTACACCTTTTCTTTCCACATTTCCGAGATTCTCCTGCGCCTGTGATTGGACGATTGTGACGAATCTTGGTAGGCCTGTGATCCGCAGCATTATCAGGGATAGTTTCCAAATCCTGTAAAGTTTCAGACTTAATTTTGCGCAAAAATCTAGACGAATAGCCTCTCGGCTTGAGGGCCTTGAATAAGAGAGAGCATGCAGGTTCAAAGTTTTTTCTATCACTCGAATTTCTATGAAAACGGATGATTTGTGATTTTACAATTCCTTTAAAGGTATGAGGTGGATGGAAGGATTTCTTGTGAAGTAGTTGATGAGAATCTGTGGGCTTAAAATATACTTTATAATCAAGGTGTCCCGTTGTGTCATACATTACACCTTTGTATAGCGTTAAATCTAAAAAGTCTACGGACATTTGGTCAATGTTGGCTTTTAGCTTGATATTCGGGTCATGATTGTTCAAAATGGTGAAAAATTCATTAAATTCTTCCTTTGTATGATGCCAAGTAATGAAAATATCATCGAGGTACCTGCGATAATAGAGAGGCTGTTTCGGACATTTGCTAAGCGCATCCTCCTCCCACTCTGCTACTTAGATGTTGGCAAAACTTGGACTGAAACGTTTACCCATTGCGCAGCCGCAAATTTGTTGGTATGTTTCACCCACGAATTCAAAATCATTGCCCTTTAAGCTTAGCTCTAAGAGAGCTAATATTTCGCCAGTGGGCCTATTGTTATCAGGGTATTTTTCAAACGCTTTACGGACAGAATCCAAACCCTTTTCGATGTCAATGTGTGTGTACATTGCATCGATGTCGAGCGTAATCAAAAATGAATTTGGAGGTATCGAGATCTCAGAGACCTGTGAGAGAAAGTCTTCAGTATTTTTCAAGAAGCTAAAATGCCTATTCGCAATTGGTTGTAGGTGATAATCAATGATTTCACTGATCCTATAGGATTCAGAACCACAATCCGATATTATAGGTCGTCCTGGTGGTATCATAGGATCTGACCAAGAATCAATAGCCTTATGAATTTTGGGTAACAGATAAAATGTACGTGATTTTGAGTCTCGTTTCGCAACGAGGTATTTAAACTGTTTCTGCGTTAAACTCTTGTTATCAACCATATTTTGGAGAATTTCATTAAAATTGTCGCAGTTATTTTGCCAGAGTGGTTCGTCTAATTTTTGGTAATGTTTTGGATTACTGAGTTGACGATGTGCTTCACGAATGTAGTTGTCTTTAAGCATTATTACAGCAATAGATCCCTTATCAGCAGGTTTAATGACAATGTCATTGTTTTTACGCAATCCTGTTAAGGCTTGACGTTCCTCATATGACAAATTTTTATGATTTTTCGGAAATTCAACATTTTCAATACGTTCTTTTACAATTTTTAAACTGTCGGAGATCGCTGGGTCGACTAATTTTGAGTCTGGTGCCCAGCCAGTTCTTTCAACGAATGGCAGAATATTACTTTTCGAGTTTCGAAAAAAGTCGGCTAATTTGACACGGTGGGAAAATTCAAGAACTTCCATTGAGCCATTATCTAAAAGTGCATCTATGCCTAATTTGGGCCTAGGAGTTGGTACAAATGTTAGGCCACGATTGAGTATTGATTTTTCTGCTTCAGTTAATGTAGCGCCAGTGAGATTAACAATATCACTACCCAGCCCGATACCGGGGTGGTTAGTACCCTGACTCTCAGTTAGTTTAAATTAAGAAAGGTTAACCAGCTATAATACAATGCATTAGCAGTTTTTTCACTCCAATGGATATTATCCTGGACTTCTTCAAACTCAGATTTTGGTAGACTGGGGATGACAGAGACCTTTATACGCAGGGATTCTACAGATGAATTGATAAATGCTAAGGTCCTTTTCTGCTGTGCAGTTAGATGTTGAGAGTAGTTCTGTTTAGTGAAATAAACCTTTGCATCTGGAAATTTTGAACGAATGGTACTGAATAGGAGTTGGACTCGTTGAGCGGTTACAGACATAGGTTCATCCTTGTCATTTATGCCAATATTTACGATGATTTTCTCTGGCTGATAGGAGTCCATGTATTTTTTTACAATAGTCCTAGCATGGCACAATTTTGCCGCTGGATAGCAAGCTATCTGGGTGTCTGAATGGGGTTTCACATTTATACGGCTTAGATTGGAGGAGCCAAGGATCAGGATTTTTTTCGTCAAGACAGGGAGTCGCCATTCATTTTTGTGGTCTACCTCATACCGAAATTTCCAGAAAGAATTAGCTTCTAAGTGTGTAGTTTTCTTGGATTTATTTTGATGATTGATGCTGTTTCTACACGGTGCAGGGGTGAACTTTGGCTGAGGTAGTTTGGCCACTAGCACTGGGGTACTGAGACCCTTTTGAGTCAAAGGTGTTGATCTGGTCCTTAGACCGGATTTTCTGTCATCCTTTGCTCTCTGTGGAAGGGGAGGTAATTCATCTGAAGACAGTGGAGGCGGGGTGTTTGGTAGAGGTATCTTACTAGGATCCACAGGAGTTGATTTGGTTCTTGGACCAGATTTCTGATTAGCATCCACTCTCCGTGGAAGGGGAGGGAATTCCTCTGGAGACAAGGGTGGTGGTGACTCTGGTAGAGGGATCTGAAGAGGGTCCACAGGAGAGTCTAATAGGAATATCGGTGATGACCGAGTATCCGTTCTCTTCACTGGTGGTGGGCTATCGGTCGGTGACCTGAGCCGTTTTTCTAAGTTCTGAAGGCGGTGGAATGACTGGTACGGTCTCGGATGACCTTGCAGTAGGGGTGTTAGCTATGCAATTTTGTGATTTCTGTTGAAAATGTGGGTCAAAATGCCTAATGAATTGATAGAATGCCTCGATTGATTTGACGTGAAGTTTCTTGCCATAGTTGGCTTTTGCCCATCTAATGGCTGTTGATTTTGCCTTACCTAAATTAAGGTTTTGTGCGGTCTGAGCTATGATAATTTCGGACATGATGGTGCCTAAGCTGAAATTGTATGGTCTATCATAGCTCGAATGATGGAATTTGCCCAAACAAAGTTAACTTTCTTGATGTCACTTACTACCTCTATATTGGGCATAGCTGGCTTAATGAAACGGCAGAGTTCGCTCACCTTCCTGCTCAGACCGGTTGGCAGGGTGTTGGAGCTCAACTTGCTGGTTAGGACACCTATGTGGTGAAAACATGGTATTATCATATCACTTGACTAGTCGAGCCTGGGGAGGAGACGGACTGCTGTCCTCATGGTTGACATTCCGTCTCTTGCCCTTGCTCGTTCTAGCCATGGTGATATTACGCTCTAATAAATGATCAAAAACCAACAAATTTAGCAACAACTGGGCCAGTCAACAAATCTAAGCAAGGGAGATAATCAAGCTCTAACCAACAATTGTCTAGTTTAAATTAAAGGGCTGATCTAAAAATTAAAACCTGAAACTTGAGTAATGAATAATTAAATTAATATATAACTCACAATTTTATGATACCGTCGTGCTTGGCTGACCGGTTTCGGTTAAGAAACTGCGTTAAACTCTTGTTATCAACCATATTTTGGAGAATTTCATTAAAATTGTTGCAGTTATTTTGCCAGAGTGGTTCGTCTAATTTTTGATAATGTTTTGGATTACTGAGTTGACGATGTGCTTCACGAATGTAGTTGTCTTTAAGCATTATTACAGCAGCAGATCCCTTATCAGCAGGTTTAATGACAATATCATTGTTTTTACGCAATCCTGTTAAGGCTTAACGTTCCTCATATGACAAATTTTTATGATTTTTCGGAAATTCAACATTTTCAATACGTTCTTTTACAATTTTTAAACTGTCGGAGATCGCTGGGTCGACTAATTTTGAGTCTGGTGCCCAGCCAGTTCTTTCAACGAATGGCAGAATATTACTTTTCGAGTTTCGAAAAAAGTCGGCTAATTTGACACGGTGGGAAAATTCAAGACCTTCCATT